>CM023941.1:27771900-27794170 GCA_013407115.1 Glycine latifolia
AATATAACAATCAAAAGTAGCGATTGAACAACTTTGTATATGATGTGGTTCTAGAGTAGCTTCTTATAGTAAAATGTTTCTTAGGTTGTTTCCATGCCAAAAGTGGTTCTTCTTACGTGAATATATTTGTTGCATTGATTGCAGCTGACGAAGGAGAAGTTGTTGGAAGAGACCATTGAAGGACATGTGCTAGGAGAAGCGACCTTGATGGCTATATTCTGATGTAACAACATATTATGGGTTATTTTTACCATATCTACATGTACCATTTTGAAATGTGACATCATCGAGATAAATATTTTACCATATCTCACTTTGAGTTTCGTATGTCTCTTCCTTTGAGCTTCATTATTTAATTAATATATTACAATTACAATATAGTTACTTCTTGCTCAAAACTTAGAAATTACTCGCTAACGATATCAATGTTATTGTGCATTTCCGATGACATCTCACATGGGTTCTTAGAACTTAGAAGGACCCATATCCAAATTATATTATTTTTCGATTTCTCCACAGCATATTAGAAAGCTAAATTATTGTGCGTAGCATATAGTTTTTAAAGTGTACATACAAAGACAACTGTTGTACTGATGGATTACGAATTCATGAATGAAAGGGGAGAGAGAAAGCATATTGATTCTCATGAGATAATATATTTAATTAATTGAAAAATATACAAATTTGAAGCCCAAACTAATCATCCAATTTCCTGTGTTGTGCCCAACTTACAGAAACTCCCTAATTGCCTTTTGTGAAAGAAAAGCAATCCATAAAAAAATTTAAACAACTTATTAGTACATGCAAAATTGGTATATAGGTGATTTTTTGATTTTGTTACTTAAATTATCATATATATTTTTGTTATGTTAGTATTTTCATGATTGTCATTTTCAGGTAGGTATTTTTTTGAAAAATAAAAATTTGTTAGGTACTAAAATTAAAAAAAAACGAATAAAAATTTTGTCAGTACTAAAATTAAACAAAAATAAAAGTTAGACATCAAAATTAAACTGAAAATCATATTTTTCGAAACCTAAAATTTACTCATATTTTATAAGTATCAAGTCTAAAATAAATTAGAAAAGTTAATTATTGCCATGAGATCAAACACATAGGAGAGATAAATTAAAGAACGTATTGATAATGTCTTGAGTTGATCGAAAAATATGAGTTATACAGTGAAGGCTCTTATTTATAAAACATATTATCCCTAATTACCTTCATAACTAACTTATTAATTTTCAATATATTTTATTATGATGCACAAAGTAATTAAAAAAAATGCTACATGCATTTTGATTTGATGCCATCGCAGGCCATTTGGAATTCTTATTGGGGGAAAGGTCGGGCAGTTTGAGTCATTTTTTCTTTATTAAAAATCATTAAGAGAAAATATTATTTAAAATTAGCATTTCTCTATTTGTGTAAATTGGCAGATTTCGTCGGCCAATATGCTGTTATTCTTAAAAACACACATTTCAGGAGGAAGAAAAATATGGATAAAAAATTATTAGTAAGATGGAAGTGATGGGAGAAAAAAGTTTTAAAAAAAACTTAGAGAAAATACGAGATAGAAAAGAAATAAAATTTAAAGGCTAGATTTTTACTTAACATAGGATAACACATGTGAATAGGATAATACCATGATAAACTTAAATCTTATCTAATTGGTGCTACCAGATAAAATAGGATATGCTCAAATTTAAGATATTATTTCATTAAAATTACCTATAATTTTCTAAAGATAATATTTGAATTTTTATTACAAATTTATTTTTTATAAACTATGAAATTTATAAAAAATAATTTTTAAATAGTCAAATATTTTTCTTTAAAATATTTGAATAAAATTATTTAATTTTAATATTTTAATTTAAATTTATGTATAAAAATAGTATTATTATTATTATATAAATATAATATGTTAATTTAAATATATATATATATATATATATATATATATATTGTATAAATTAATATATTGCATAAAAATATGTTTATTTTGTTACTATATTTACATGCTATATAAATTTATTTATTAAAATATGTTTAGAGTCTATAAAATTCGAAAAATATTAATTTCATCCTCTACATTTTTTTATTAATTCGGTTCGTCGAAAAATAAACCATATTTTGTGGGTTGGATAAATCTATTTAATGGTTCATTGACACGTGATTAATAAATTTAATTATTCTCTCTTTATCTTTCCAAACTCACTGAAAGACACTAGAATTAACTATTACTTCGTCGTCGTGAAAATGACAAAAAATTATAATCTTTTGGAATTTTTAGTTGCCAGAAATATTTTAATTTATTTTGGGATTTTAACTGTTACAAATTATTTTATTTAATTATAATCAAATTATACTTATAAGTCTGTTAATTATATCATATTATCATCTAATAGAATTATCATTGAAGATCAACAAAATATATTTTATTTTTATTGAATCAAATTAATACTAAAATTTTTGCTAAGATCAAATTAATATTTTTTAAATTTTACAAGGAGAAAAACATGGCGAGAGAAACAATTTTTTCTAATGAAGTCTGGATTCCTATTGAGATTATTCACAAAGTCTTGCACAATCGTATAATGCGAGTAGAGAGATGGTCAAATCCTTCTCACAGACTTGTTTTTCAAACTCCAATCAGAATGGCAATCGAAAGTTGGTCAAGTATTTCTTAATTGTGATGCTGCAGTCTCTCATTTTGGAAGGATTGCTGGTTGTGGAGGGGCTATTAGTGACCATACTGGTATGTTTATCTGTGGGTTTAAAGGCAATATCGGAGGAGGGTGAGCTCTTTACGCAGAATTGAAACCTATTTCTCTTGAAGTTCATCTAGTTTGGTCTAGAGGTTATCGTGACATTCGTGTGGATTCGGATTCTTATGATGCGATCAAACTCCTAACTTATATTTGTGATCTGCATCACGGAATCACCTCTCATCATGAATTAGTGGAAGACATTCATAGAGCGCATGGCCAGACTGGAAATATTGCTTGGAATCATATTTCTAGGGAGGGAAATCATGTTGCTTATACTTTGGCAAAACATATATCTATCTATATATATATATATACAGAGAGAGCGACATTTGAGTCTGTCGATTGGAACTCAACTCTCCGTCAGAATAATAAATACACTACAACAATATGTTAGAAAAAATTATAGGATAATATTATTATATCTTATTGACACAACAAATAATAGATTATAACATGATAAAATAATTATTTTATCCTGTTTCATCTTATCTTATCACCAAAAATCATATGATAAAGAAGGAAAGAAAATGATAAAATAATGAATAACAAAAATTCATAATGTGATACAAATTAAAGTGCATGTTTAATTTTTAAGCTAATTTTAATTTTATATAAATTATGAGAGAATTTATTTTAGTTTAGTTTTCTTATAAGCATTTATTCAGAAATTTGTCTAAATAGAATTGTAAAAGATGAGACAAAAAAAATTCCGGAAAATGCAATACAAGTGATGGTTTAATTATTAATACTGGTAATGGCAAAAATCGATCCTATTTGATTTTCGAAGTTAGTTTGCCTTGAATTTTACATGTTTTATGAATCCTTAAATTAAAATATTTTTTACATGCTTTATGAATATACACCAATAGTTAGTTTTAAATAAATTAAATTTACTTAGTTTTATTTATATTCTTTTAAATAATTCTTTTATAATTAAGCAACAATAGATATAATAAATTAAAAATATAAGTAGGTTTCTCTTATACTAACATTTAAAATCAAAGAAAAAGGAATAGGATTACATTAGGCTTTAGCCTTATGTCCTTGTTTAATCATGAATGTGCTCACTAGAGACGTACAAAAGTCCATGTATCCCTTATTGCATGCCCTTTTGCAAATGATATAGTTTTAATTAAGGAATCAAGAAAGCAATAAACTCTCAACTTGAAGACAAACTTTAAAAAAATTATCAGTGACGGATACAGGATCCTAAGTTAGTAAGGGTAATTTATTTTTAAAACAAGTGTTTAAATAATTTCATTTTAATTAAAATATATATCATTTTTTAATTTATAAATTCAGAAAACATGGAGAATTCAAGACTAAACTATCTTTTGAAATCATATAGGATCAATTGTTGTCACAATCAATATTATTAGTTAATTTATTGATTATATTAGTCTCTCAAGAATTATCACAATATTATTTGATATTGAATCTATATGAAATATACTTATACAAGGTCTCAAGCAAGGTATTCAGTTATAAAATTACCATGTTAATATTATTTACTAATTTTGTAATTTGAAACCATGCACACTTTCTTAAGACCATGCATGATCATATATCATCATTATTTAATACATGTTTTCTTATATTCAATATTATCAAATTTAAAAGATTTCGTAAACTCAACTTGTAGAGTCTATTTTATATAAAATAATAATAAAATATTTATAAATAGCATACCAATTAAACATTTCAACAACATAATAAAGCAAAATAATAAATCATAAATTTCACATTACTTTAATAATCAAGTGTAGTAATACATCACCATTAGATAATAACTTGTGAAAGTGATAGTAGTGGTAGAACATTTTCATTGAGGGTTTGATGTTGTTGGAGAAAATGGTTTGATGATGTTAGATGTGAAAGTTTTTCAATTCAGAAATAACACATCAAATAAAGGTACATTGAACCCGTGAAAATTACCCAAAATGATCGCATTTTGGTATAATTTTTTAACTTTTTGACTTACTGATTTAGTGGTAAACTTGAGAGTCTATCAAGTTTGCTTAGAGTCTACCAAGCCAATCGAAAGTCTACTAAAAAGAGAACTTGCAAATGGTAAGTGAACTGTTAAACTCGTAAGAGTTAACAAGTTAACTCGAGAGTTTAATGACCATGCTTATATTATGAAAATTCTAGAGAATGTAATAAAAGCGATGCTTTAACTAATAATATAGGAAGTGACAACAATCGAGGCTAGGGGTGTTCACGAGTCAGTTTAGATAAGTTTTTGCCAATTTTAAGGTCCAACCCAATCAAATTTGATCTATTTGGTTCAATTCGATTTTCAAATTTTTTTTTGAGACCCAACCCAGCCCAACCCGTTCATGAACGATTCGGCTCGGTTTGGATCAACGGGTTACCCATTTAAATTTTTTTCTTAGAATTACTATTTTATATCATGATTTTTTCAAATATCCAATACAATTAACACAATATTATCAAATATATCAAAGTAGTAAAATTGATTCATTTAATATCATCAACATAATATTCTAAAATAGACTTATAATATAAATTAAAACAAAAGATTATTGAACAAGATTTTCTATAATAGTCTGAATCACAACTGTTTCTTACAAACTAAGTTTTGCTATAACCAAATTTGTTGCAACCAGATTTGCTGAAACAAACAAATGAACAAAATATGATTCATTAATATTATAAATATGTAAACAAAATATGAAAAAAGGTGAAACAAATAACAATATATCTGAAAGTAATACATTAAGAAGTTCCAACATTTGCAGTTTCAATACTTGGAGATCCAATATTAGCAGTATTTAAAATTAAACCAAACAACTCTAAAATTTAAACGCAATCCCGTTGGCACAAAAATTAATTGATATTTTATACAAATATAAAAAATGAAATAAGAAATTACACACCTGATTCAATCTTTTCCGCTTCATTTATTTCAACTTGCAAGTCATTAACATTTTGCTTAATAGATTTAAGCCAATTTTGGGCACAAATGAGAGCTTCAACAGTACGTAGTAGGACTCAAGGAACTACGAAATGAATCCAGAATATATCTTTAGCCATACAGGAAAAAATATAATATTTGGATGCCTTCAATTTCCACCAATTCAAAATGTCAAACTTGGGGTGGTCATCTTCAACATTATCCTCCAAATACCTATCTAACACCAATTTGTGTCAAGCACTGTGATATATATACGCATATCGGGAGCAACTACAGTATATTCAAAATACTTAAGTACCCTTTCATTTTTACACATATATTACATGCTATTATTCTCAACACAAGTGAAACCTAATGTGTCAGTCTTAACTTACAGAATATAAAAAACGATTTGTTGAAAAAGAAAAAGAAAGCACAGAGAAAAACCTGATGCTTGATCGATCTGAGATGAGAGAGAATAGAGAAGGAGCAGGTGTAGAAGCGCAACGAAGGAGATGAGATGAGAGAGAACAAAAGCACGGAGATGAGATGAGATGAGAGAGAACAAAGAAGCACATAAGAAAATGAAACCTAAACAACTAAATCCACATTTATAGCACCACACGGTCTACACTTTCACAACAAAGATGAGATGATTATCGATTGGCCTTTATTTGGCCCGCACATTTACAATACCACACCTTCTTTTATTGTCAAATAATTTTTTAAAATTTTAAATTTTAATATATATATATATATATATATGTGTGTGTGTGTGTGTGTGTGTGTGTGTGAAAATAAATAATAAAATTTATATTTTTATTACAGGTCTACGGATCGGGTCAACGAATCTATAAATCTAAATCTGTGACTCAACCCGTACATGAACAAATTTGATCGATTCATGAGTGACCCGTACCCGTGAACACCCTCGAGAGTCTGGTGTCTAAATAATTCATTTCATTTAAAATATCTATCATTTTAATTTGTACATTCAAAAAATTTGGAAAATTCAAAGCTAAACTAATCTTTTGATGAGAGGATCCATTGTTGTCACAATTATTATTAACTAATTTATTGTTTATATTACTTTCTTAAAAATTATCATAATATAAAAAGCATATTGAATTTATATGATATATCTCGACACTAGGTCTCAACCAAGATATTTAATAATAAAATTACCATAGTAATATAGTTTATTAATTTTGTAATTTAACCCTGTGCACTTATTAAGACCATGCGTGATTATATATTATTAATTAGTATTCAATACATGTTCTTTTTATACTATGAAAATTCTGGAGGATGTAATAAAAATGATGCTTCAACTATTAATACTGGTAGTGATAATCTTAGAAGTTAGTTTAGTCTTGAATTTTACATATTTTATGAATTTATATATTAAAATAATAGATACTTTAATTAAAAAAATTTACATGCTTTATGATTATACACTAATAGTTATTTTTGAATACATTTTTTTCTTATTTTATGAAATGTTGTTGCAACTAGTGGAATATATTCACGGTGGGGGTGGAAGAAGATGCAAGCCAAGAGAAAATCCATTCACGAGAAGAGAGAAAGGGTATCCTTTTTTATTATTTTAAATTAAATTTGAATAAATTTCAATATTACCCTGAAATAAAATAGATGAATTAAAATAAGAAAAGCATAATGTTTTTGTTCAAAATATTTTAGTGTAAGATGCTAAAATATTCTAACTTATTAAATTTGAAGTGTAAGTATGCTAACAAATTTCATATATATATATATATGAAAAGAATAATTAATGAAATACTTACCATCATTAATGTAATATTTATGTAAATATACGAATCAATATGGTTTTCTTGTATGAAATTAATTAAAGTATTTATGACATATATTACATAATTAACTTTGTTAGTATTATTAAATGTTATATTTATTTCATATAATAATTTATTAGATGAAATAAATATAACATTTAATAATACTAACAAAATTAATTATGTATTATATCTAGAGAGAGAATTATATGAAAATTAATACATTTAATAGATACATTAGTTTAGTATTAAATTGTATATGTTTTATGCATCCATTTAATAGAGAATGTCAAAAAAATGATGGTTTAACTATTAATATCCGTAATGACAAAAATCAATCTTCTCTTATTCCAAATGTTAGTTTAGCCTTGAATTTTAAATATTTTATGAATTCATAAATTAAAATAATAGATACTTTAATTTAAACGAATTTTACATACATTATCAATATACACCATAGTTATTTTCTACTACATTAAATTTACTTGATTTTATATTATTAAAACATTTTTTTACAGTATTCAGTATATATAATAAATTTAAAAAGTTATTAAAAATTAAAATATAATTTTGATATTGGTGAACATAAGTATCTCCTACACTAACCGTTGAAATAAAAGAGAATCAAGTGTTGAAATGATTTCATTTTAATGAAATATCTATCATTTTAATTTATACATTTATAAAACATGAAAAAAAAATCAAGGCTAAACTGGCCTTTCAGATCAATTGTTGTCACTATCAATATTATTAGTTATTTCATTCCTTATATTACTTCCTCAAGAATTATCATAAAAAATATAAAAAAAGAGGTATTAAATGTATATGATTTATCTTGACACAATGTCTCATGTAAGGTATTCAATTATAGAATTATCATATAGTAATATTATTTACTAATTTTGTAATTTAAATCTGTGCACTCGCTAGACCATGCATGATCATATATCATTAGTATTCAATACGTGTTGTTCTTATATTATGAAAATTTTGGAGAGTGTAATAAAAGCGATGGTTTAACTATTATACTTGCTAGTGACAACATTCGATCCTCTATGGTCCTAGAGGTTAGTTTAGCTTTAAATTTTATATATTTTATGAATCCATAAATTAAATTATAAATACATTAATTAAAATGATATTTACATGTTTTATGAATATATACCAATAGTTATTTTTAATACATTAAATATACTTGATTGTATATTATTTTAAACAAAATTTTAATAGTTTACATTAGATATAATAAATTTAAAATTTATTAAAAGATTAATATATATTTTCGATGTTTTTAAATATAAGTAAGTTGCTCGTATACTTTTTTAATGTTGGGTTTTGTCTGACCAATACTTCAACAAGGTTTTTATTATTAAATCTCATTTTTATTTATTTCGTAAGCATCCATCAATATTTAGGCATTGTTAATGTATTATTCATTTTTCTATTATTGCAAAGTTTAATATTGGATGATAATACTATATACACATGATTAGCTCGAAATGACTTTACCAAAATTTTCATGTTGTTATAGCAATTTTCAAGATACCAACAACAAACAAAAAAGATGTTTTTTAGATAGCAAATGCTACTAATCAAGTCCTTTAAGAAAAAATGTAGCAAAAAAGACACTTCATCAATAATCATTACAGCAGCCAACAAACCCTTTAATAGAACATGTAAACTACTAACCTCTATATCATGAAGCACACAGTATAGATTTCTCTTGATATATACTTGATTCAATTCATGCAGTAATAATATATACCTTGTTTGCTAGTTGCTTCATTGCAAAGTTCAAATTTGTTAGCACTTTTTCCATTGGGCATCTTAAACGCTCTGAACCATTCCTAATTCCAGTTAAAATTTCCTGAAGACAAACCAAAGATAATGTAATACACAAAAGTTGTTGATCATGAACCCAATGGGGCATCTAGCCAATTCATGCTTTCAAGTCAAATTGTTTCGATGCAATATATATAAGAAGGGAACACCTTCATAAAAATAGTTGCAGTATCAATCAGTCTATTCAAAACTTATATTTAAACAACATATATAAAATATCAAACATTATATAATCAAATCCAAACCATTAAACAAACACCCTAGGAGGACAACAAATTTGCCTTTGAAAAAAAAAACCTTGCACTTGGTTCTAAGAAAAATGTGCTTAGTTGAAGGTTATAGTGATATACCTTTGCTAGTTTGGATTTTGTGGTATATCTAAGTGTTATTTGGAATCTACATAATTTGACTCCGTAATCTGGAATTGGATTCCCACTTCCAACAACCAACAACTATTGGCTTTGACTCTCTCCACCAAATCAGATTTAGATCCATCTTATAGTATATTTTCCTCGAAAATCCTAACTCAGTCACTTACATACTCTAATAATGGCACAAGATCTACTCTACCCCCCTCCTTCCCCAAAATCTTAAAGCTTGAAACAAAGTAGCAAGAACTATAGAAAGAAAAACATATAGGGGAGAAGAGAGAACATAAAGTTAACATGAAAAAAGAATGAGAGAGATAAACTCAATAGGGATACCGGAGAGAATCAAGATGCAAGGGGAGATGGTAATTGAAGTTTTTCGCGTTACTAAAAGGATTCTTCGCTGCAATATGAAAATGATAGCACAAGGAAATTAAAGAAAAATATAATGAATGAAAACTTAAATAAATTCGGATCAATATCCTCATCTTATGATAATGTGAAATCAGGAATAGTATAGTTTAGGACAAACATAAACAGTTGAAACTCCTCTCTCCCTTCATTAAATATATAAAATTAGATTATTGTCCCTTCATTAAATATATAAAATTAGATTATTGTGAAGTGTAAATGATGTACAGTAAAACTCATTTAATACATATTTAATGCCATTAATTAATTACAATATATTTATTATCATTAATTAACTTTAAATTTATTATCATTAATTAACTTTAATGTCATTTATTGAATATAATACATTTACTATTTTATTAAATATGATATATCTTTTATTATGAAACACTTGTTGTTAGAAATGAAGTATTTATTCCCTTCATTAAATATACAACATTAGATTATTAGATTATTGTGAAGTGTAAATGATGTACAATAAAACTCATTTAATACATATTTAATGCCATTAATTAATTGCAATATATTTATTATCATTAATTAACTTTAATTTCATTTATTGAATATAATACATTTACTATTTTATTAAATATGATATATCTTTTATTATGAAACACTTATTGTTAGAAATGAAGTATTTATTTAATTATATAAATAAATAATTTTTCTAATATAGAATAAATAAAAAGTTATGATAGAAAAAAGACATTATTGGAACTTGGAAGGCTAGTAAGGCTAGTTCGAACAAAAAGAAGAATATTTTCATATGTAAGTTTGAAAGTATGAAGCAATACTCTTGAAACCTCAATAACACAAGTTGGGGCTAGCTACAAGGATAAAAATGAAAAAAAAAAGAGTATTTTATAAGGAGTAAAACAAAATAACAAGAATAAAAATTAAGAAAAAGATAGATTTTTTTTTACAACCACCATTTTGAAAACAAGATAGTATAAGGGCCACAATTACTAACAAAAACATTATATTATGCATACCAAAAGTATATTTAAACCAAAATTACCGGAACAAAAGTGAAAACTAGAATATTTAAATAAAAAATTTGTTTTTGAAGACAATAAACAAAGATTGTATTTACATCTTTATAGTATTTTTAATTATGATATTATTTTTCTTATATAATTAAATTAATAGTTGAAAAATTATAAAATTTCATTGATTAGAGGTTATTAATAAACATATCAGAGTGACAATAAACATTTTACGTGATGGATATTGTAATTTAAATATTTGAATGCTACATTTAATTCAATTATTTAGGTAATACATTATTAAAAAGTATTTAGTGAATTATTATGATTAAATGAATTAAAAAAGTTAAAAATTTATAAAAAAATTATTAAAAATTTAGTTTAACTTTTATTTAACGTAGCTTTTACTTTAAATCATTAATGAGCACACATATTTCATAATGCCTAGATCTTTATATGTTTGTGTTTTGGAATCGAAATTTCAAAATTCCATTTAATGCCTTCCTTAATTATGACCATTTGTAATAATAATAATAATATAATATAAATTTATAAAATTTCTCGATTTAGTTGGTGATATATTTTATTTTATTACTTAAACATAAAATAATAAGTTAAATTGGATTATTTTTCGGCTATTAGTTAGAATTTTTATTATATAAATATTTAACATATCTTCATAAGATATAATTGTTATTTGTGAAAACTAATTATATTTGAATTTAAATATTTTTTTTAGTCCTTGTAATCTAACGTTTATTTATCCTTATACTTTTTAATTTTATTTTTCATCTTTAAAATACTTTAGAGAACACTATAAATAATAAAAATTATTATCTAAAATACTATAAAAATGAAATAAAAACAAACATATATTTGTAAGGACTAAAAATAAAAAAATTATAAAGAATAAAAAAAGAAAACACTAAATTATAATGACAAAATATTTTAGTCTTATATTTTTTCTCATTAGAAGGAATCAAGTCAGTTACAATAAATGATGAATATATTTTTATATATTTTATTGTTTGTCAATTTTTTCTTAGTTGTGTGTAATTATATGTGAGTTTGATTCTCGGAATGTCCCTATTTTTAAGCTGTATAAAAAAATGTCCCTATTTTTAAGCTGTATATAAAAAAAAAAAAGGTTTGGGCTCATCCAAGAATATGTCTGAAATCATACCGTCAATTTTCCTCACTAGTATATGTGTGTGTTTAGAATCTTATTGCGTAGATGATTTTCTACGTGTGATGCCCACGTCCAAGCAGAAGCTGTATATATGCTTCCAGTTTTCATGTTTTGGATCCTCGTTTTTGTAGTTATAACGCAACCAAACACAGGATATCTCGCAGGCCATGACCTTCTTATATAATGTTTCCAAGTTATCCTAAACGACTTTCTATTGATGCTACACCAATATCAATATCTAAGCTTAGAAAAAAAAAATCAATTATTTATCTCATTTTTTAAATTATTCTATTCGTATTTATCTAGAATAATCCTATGTTAACATAAAATTAAGATAATAAAAAAAACGAACTCCATAATTTTAAAATGTGTTTTTTTAAATATACACATAAAACTAAAAATCCATATAACATCGTATGTATAGCAATTGTTTTAAGTTATTTGATATAGTTCCTTTCCAATAGATCTTTCTACTTCTATTAAGAAATATACAGATTAGACGAACCGCTACATGGTGTGATTGTTGTCAAACGTGTCAAAGCCAACTCTTCTAGTTCTTTATATAATGACACTTGTTCCACCACAATCACACTTCATCATCCCCACCCCCATGTACTTAAATGACCTAATATTATACAACCATGTCACACACCTAGCTCTACACATAGCACAAGTTTAACCAAAAACCCAGCAAGGCTACGTTTACATATCCATGGCAAACACCGAATTTAAGTTGGTTTCACAAGCAATTGACAATGGGAAACTCCCAAGATATTGCACACAAGAAGGGCTAGGCACAAAGTGGGACATATCACCCCCGCTTGAATGGCACAACGTGCCTCCCAAAGCCAAGAGTTTGGCGCTAGTGGTGCAAAACATTGATGCCGTGGACCCAATGGGGCAAGTGGCACCACTCACACACTGGGTGGTGGTGAACATTCCCTTGACCATTAAGGGGCTTCCTGAAGGGTTCTCTGGGAAGGCAGAGGAAGTAGTGAGTGGTGATGAGTATGTTGGGATTGAAGAAGGGCTTAATGATTGGAAGGTAAGGGTGTGGCGTGGTCCCAAAATGGCTAACTATGGTGATAGGTTTGAGTTCAGGCTCTATGCTTTGGATCATGACATGCACTTTGATAATCAGGTACTGCAAGTCTAGAACTATAAATTTCTTATTTGCATTACAAAAAACTTATTGAATTAGTTGTTGAATTTAGTGATGAAATTGGTTTTTCTTCACTGACTTTCTAGGCACAAATTTAAAATTTTAATGATATGTTTTTAAAAATTATGTACAAATCGTTTTTTAATTAATTTTAATTTTTTTTGGAGTGTTGATTTTTTTTTTACTAAGTAGATGCATATAAAAATACATTTTATTTTACACATCTCTTTAGGAGGGAAATTTGTTTTTCTTCAGATATAATTTTGTGTGAGCCACGGTTGATAACTAAGTATATATAACATTATTTTACATGAAATATACTGTCTTAGATTCGGTACTTTTGCATATATTGTATTGCACAAAGAAAGAGAGGAACGAGCTAATCTAATACTTTTGAAGAATTACTATGTACTTGATTTAAAAATGAGTTTATAGTGAAGGATACAAATCATAGATTGTAGATTATCGTAAATAATCACACAAATACACAAAGGAAAAATTATTCTTGCGCATTATTTATGTTACATGTGTTCATTTGAATGTATTTATATATTTTATTAACTTTTCTGGTCGATATCTATTTTACTAATTAAAAAGGAATATCGTTTTCTTTACATTCACCACCCCTAATGCTCGATATATATATTATGGTCATTTGAGCGTGGAAAAGGCGGAGGAATGTTTATGATACATGAGAGCAAAATATCCTTAATTTCTTATTTAATTTGATTTTCGAAATAAATATAATAAAGACTTTATTCGAAACATCTCACAGGTGACGAAGCCGAAGCTCTTGGATGCAATAACAGGGCATGTAGTGGGAGAAGCCATATTTACTGCTACGTTCTGACATATGCACTGCGATCTTCGGTGCTATGAAAAATTCACAAAAAAAACTGTTCACCTGTACGAATACAGCAAGCATATAATAAAGCACATATGAAAAATTCACAAAAAAAAAAAAAGTTCACCTGTACGAATACGCAAGCACATAATAAAGCACATCACCTTATTTTATTTAAGTTTTGTAAATTATTAATCTTCTTACAGTCATTGATACAGGTAATATTGAACTTTATTATCTTATTAGTCAAATTTTTTGACAGATTAATCAACAATTGATGAATACTTTATTTTATTTAAGTTTCGTAAGTTATTAACCTTTTTACTAACAAGTCAAAGTCACTGATACGAGTAGTATTGATCTTGATTTTCTTAAGTAAGGTTTCAAGTTGTATCTTTTGGATAAAAAGTGTAATTGGAAGAAAATTTCACTAAAGGTGATCAATCAAATTTTTTGATGAAAATTAATCATCAATTTTATCGATAAATACTTTATTTAAGTTTCGTAAGTTATTAATCTTCTTACTAACAAGTCATTGATACGAGTAGTACTAGTACTGAACTTGATCTTTTTAAGCAATGTTTCAAGTTGAGTCTTTTGGATAAAAATGTAATTAAAAGAAGAAAATTTTATTAAAGATGATCAATCAAATTCTCTAACGAAGATTAATCATCAATTTTATCGATGAATACTTTGTATCAATAATATGTTAAAAAAAATATTAATCTCCATGTTAAACTTAAGTCAACCAGCATTTAATTTGTGTGAGATAATATATGTTGGCAAGGTATAACTTTTATTTTAAAAAAATTGCATCACACTACACTTAGTAGTCAGCCTTGTAATTTTTCTGGGTTACACAACAAAGACAAATCATACAGCACTCAGTCACTCATATACACAAATTTCCCTCATTTTTTATTCGGCGGCCTAGCCTCCCTCTTTTTCTCTCTAGCGCTCTCATTATATATAGAAAAAACATAGACAAATACCCAAAGAGTGCTATACCCCGATAAGCCACCCATTGCTCCCTTTGTTTCTTTTGTTGCTCCCTTTGTTACTCCGGCCGCGACTTGTCTCCAGCCACCACAACCCATCAAGACTTGCTTTTATTGTTTTTGGGGCATCTCCTTTGTCGCGATAAGGTTTGCTTTCTGTAGGATAAAGATAAAGATAAAGCCTTGAAACTATTCACACTACAACTTTTATATATATATATATATATATATATATATATATATATATATATATATATATATATATATATATATATAGTATAATAAAAGCGACGGTTCAATTAATTATTAATACTGGTAGTAGTAATAATTGATCATGTGACATTGTAATTTTCATAATATTTGATTAAGTGTTTTAATTAGATTACAAGAGCAACTAAATTTAATTTAAGTGCCTATAATTAATTAATTAATTATGAGATGATGGTTTTTTATATTTATGCCTAAGTTATATATATGTTAGGTTGTATGTATGTTTTGATAAGTTTTAGAGTGTTTAGACCTAAGTGGATAGGTCTTGAGTCATGAAAAATGGTGGTGAATTTAATGAGAAAATGAAGCGAGAGAGTCATAAACTCCTTACAAAGTCTTTGTAAATCTAAACCAAAAGACAAACCTTCTCATTTCACTCTCTTCTTCCTCTCCAAAGCAACCCACATTAGAGAGTGTGGGACCTTGAATTTCTTTCACTCAAGGGACCAACAATGCTCGTTTTTAGTTAAGGCTACTTTAGTGGTAAAGAACTCTCCTCATTCTCCTCTCATATTTCTATTTTTCGTTTTTTCTCTATGAGCACTTTTGGAAGTTCATAAAAGTGTCCATTTCATGGTTTTGATGTGATTTCAATTGGTTTTTGGGGTTTTGCTGGTATGGATGGATGGAGTTGTTGTGTGAATGGGAGAAAGCCTCCATCTTGGACCCAAAAGTTATTCTCTATCCTTCTTCCTCTTCACAAAGTCATCTTTTGAGTTTGAAAAGGTAAGAGAAGCTTTATCCTTTTTCTATGCTTCGGTTGTTGGGGATGGGTTTCAACGTTGTTGGAAAATGAATGATTTTGTTTAAAAATTGAAGCTTGAGCATTTGAGGTTTGATGAATATTTGATGAAAAGTTCATATTTGTAAAGAGTTTTTATGTTGTGTATGTATTGGAATTGATAGAAAATGATTTGGGTTTGTTTGGGATGATTTGGGAAACCATAAGAGGCGATTCTATAGAATTTGAAAATTCTATAAAATTCGCGTTCAATGACCAGTCTCGCATCCAATGACTAGTCATGTCGTCTAATGACCAATCTGGTGTCCAATGACCAGACTCGCATCCAATGGCCAATTTTGAATCCAGAAAATCAATTGTTGATGTGGATGTGTTTTATGTTCATTTTCTTTGTGCAAATTTTGTTTTGAGATCTTAATGAATTTAGGATGATATAAGATGTGGTTGAGATAATGTTGTTTTATGATTAAAGTTGACTTTATGTTGAGAAGATGAGATTCACATTCATATGAGTTTCTTGGTGAGTTGGTGTGAGAATTCAAGGTGTTGGAATGTCTTGTTAGATTTATTAAACTAGAGGTGGGTTCATGATTACGATGAGCATACGAATGATGAATCTAGTATGTTGTAACCTCTTATGATGTTGATATTGGGGAATGAATATGTGATAAGTATGATTGTTGTGGATGATAATCTTGTTTTGAAAACATTCATATGTATAAAAAAGGAGTTAACTACATCCTTTGGGAACATTTTGGTTGTTGTTAGAAAATGGAATACTTGGAGGGTAAGTTCCATGTCAGAACTCTTCCTCACTATAACAACTCAGGGGTCTCGCCTATGTTTTGACTTCGAATGACATGTCGAAGTGTTGAGAACTACTTCCCAAAAGGATTAATGACCCTTTTAGTACATATGAGGTGGATTGTTTTTTAGGTGAAACTTAGATCCTTGAGACTAACCATGAGTGAAATGGTGCGTACAGAGGTGTTGTATCTCAAACCTCAATGAATCCAAGTTTAGTTGTTGTTGTTGTGAGTAGGCACGTAATTAGGGGTGCTAAGAAGGCCCTTAACCTAGTGTTGGAGGTTGTCGGTGGTGGCTAATGGTGAAAAGGCCTATACAATGGATGGGTGAGCGAACTCCTAGATTGGTTAAGGTCTTTGCAAGCCTTGCCAAGGTAAGTTACTATTCATGCTCATCCATTTTTGATAAAATCACACTTCTTCCACAGGGTTTATTCGAGTCACCGTGAATGATCAAATTATAAAGTGCGATTATGTCAAGGGATGTGCTTAGGTTAATCGCTCAAAAGGTGAAATCTCCATGGAGTTGAGTCTATCTTTAGTGTCAATGATTGATGAACTGATGATTGCTATAATATTCTTTGTTATGTGGATTCCAAGAATTTGGCTTTGTACGATTCCTTCATGTTGTGTTTTTATATGTGATGATAGTAGGTCATGCTTAAATGATTTAAGTTTCTCCCGTTTTAAGTATATTTGTTTTTCGTAAACTTATCCTTATGTATGACGTACATATGTGGTTGTGACTGTCATGATCTTGAACTTCGTGTTCATGGGAGCAGATGGTTAGGAGATGGATCCTTTCTTTTGAGGCATCATGGATGGGCATGCGTGAATCTGAAGATGCGGTCCTTCTTGTGTTGTTCTTCATTAGTTTTATGTATAGTGTTGACTTACTCAAAAAGTTAATGTACTTTATCCTTATAGTGTGTTTTATGTTTATATGTATGTTTCGAGGAGATTTGGATTACTATGATGTTGTGTGTGTGTGTGTGTGTGTGCATGTGTGTGTGTGATGTGATGTTTTAATTTGGAGTTAGGCGTTTTAGCCTTTGGCCTTTGAAACATGAAAAGTTTACAAGTATTTTCATAATCAAATGAATTGAAGAGTTTCAAAATGAATTAAAATAAAGCTTTTCACTTGAGTTAATTCTTAGTTTCATGTAGCGACAGTGGGTCATTAGAGATCCTCTATAATTCTAAAGGTTAGTTTAGCCCTACTTTTTCCATGTTTTATGAATCCATAAATAAAATAATGGATACTTTAATCAAAATAATTTTTACATTCTTTATGAATATACCTTAGTAGTTAATTTTTAATGTATTAAATTTAATTAGTTTTATATGGTTTTAAACAATTCATTTATAATTAAGACATAGTAGATATAATAATTCTTGAAAATCATTAAAAATTAAAAAAAAATGATGTTTATGAGTATTTTTTTATCCATTGATGCTTATGAGTATAAGTTGGTTGCTCATATACTAACCTTTGAAATAAAAGTGGATTAGGTGTTTAAATAATTTAATTTTAATTAAAATATCTATCATTTTAATTTATACATTCATAAAACATATAAATTCAAGGGTAACTATCCTTTGAAATTAGAGTTGTGAATTTTGAAATAACATATGAAGTATGAGATATTAACTTTTCACAGAAGCAGTGAAATTTCAAAAATTGGGTCACGAGCCAAAATTCGCTTGGGTGAGTAAAGTTGGTTAAAAATTCACACAGCAGTGTAAAAACATGAAAATGGCAGCCTTCTTCTTCCCCAAACAGTCACCCAACCGCTCCCCCCTCCTCCTCCACAACCCACAGCCACCGATGACCGCCACGAGTCGTCGTTTCTTGCTGTTGAACCACCGCACAAAGAGGAACACTTTAATCGGAGAGAAATCTTCAAAACTCAACTCGAGGATTCGGTAGAGAACAGAACCTCCAATCCTCCCTTCGCGGTTTCTTGTGATTTAGATACCGTTATTAGGTGTTTTTACACTTCCTTTGAAAAACTTTTGAAAATGAGACATTGTAAAAGTTTCCTTTTATAATATTGATGTCATTTTTATGACCTTCGTTGAGCCCCGGTCACATTGGTTTGATCGGAATTTCAAAATGATGTCCTTTTGATGTGGACTTCCAAAACACCATTTTAGCACCTTTTTAAATTTGAGTGGGTATTTGATCTCGAATGTTAATGTTAACCTTATCTTTGAAATCTATATTAAATTATCTTCAATTTGGTATATAAAGCTTTGCGTTTGGACCAAAGCACGTGAACTTGAGAGATCTCAAAACAACGCTACTAGGAGCTAACAGAGGGAGATAATAGGTAAGGGGAGTTTATTGTTTGGTTATAGTTTTTGATACCACAATTGAGGGTTAGGGAACCCAACTATGGATATGTATGCATGTCCCTGTTGTGTGTTGATTTTCAAGAAAAATTACGTTTTTAACTAATGGGATGTGATTAATTTGTTATTGATGGATAAAACTGTGACTGATGTTTTTGTTGTAATGATTGGATTTTTGGAAAAAGTCTTAATTACAGAGGAGACTCCGCCCAAAATTTTATAATAAGTTATCCTATTTAATTATTTATTAAATTTTTAAATGGGCATAAAAGTGTGTTTTCTATATTGTAGTCCTCCTTTTTAATTTAGAATTTTCCTAAAATACCAGTCTCGTGATAATATGGATTGTGAATAAATGAGATTTGTGATGTTGATGATGATATTGAAATGAGATTATGTTGATGATTATATTAATATGAGATCATATTGATGTTTATGATGATGATGTTGAAATGAAATGATGTTGAAGTTGTTGATGATATTGAGATTGAGGTGATATTGATGTTGATGATGTCTGTTAAGCTAAGCACGACAAGCACGTCGCTTTGTCAAGTAATAAATGTTGGTTTCAAAGGAGTCACTTGAAGAATGGACAAAGAATCAAGCTTAGTTTTGAACTTTCAACATGCCTTGAAGCCTTGAAGATTAATTTGTGATTAAATGTAAAAGGAAGAAGCATTTCTGGTGATCCAAGTGCATTGCATTCACATCATTCATTTAAGTCTTTAATTAGAGTTATAGAATTCGCAAGGCTTTGATAAATTGATTAAGCTTTTGAATTGAATCAAAGGTTTTTGGAAAAATACATTTTCTACTAGTTTAATCGATTACATAATAATATAATATATTATTTTGTTCTTAGTTGTTTCTGAAAAACTCTTCAAGAACAATGTAATAGATTACGTATCGGATTAATCGATTATTTTACCTACGTTTACATATAAACAGCCTTGATAAACATTTTAATCGATTACCAAAGGATAGTAATTGATTACATTATATGTCTCTGACTAACTAGTTTTGATACATTAATCGATTACCAAATATTGTAATCGATTAAATAGTTCAACATGTTTTATGAAGCTCTCTGTCTTAATCGATTACCAAAATCCGTAATCGATTACACAATGTATCTCAAGTTTATCAAGCTTCTGTCTTAATCGATTACAAGACGGAATAATCGATTATTCTGTTCGTTGCCCATACCCAGATTTCTGTAGAACACATTAATCGATTACATGGTTGATTTAATCGATTACATAAGTGAAATAGTCGATTATTGGGCACGTTTAATCGATTACTGACAGTTACAAAAGTTTGTTATAAATAGAACCCTTGCTCAGTTTTTTTTGTAACTTGACTAATTCGTATTCTGAGCCAGCTTAAGCTTTCTAAATACTTTCTTGGTGATTTCTGGGTTCTATGAGTTCTTGCTTTCACTAATACACTTATGGGTTATTAAGTGATTCTTGAAGCAAGAAGATTCTTTTCAAAGTTTAAGGAAGGAGATGTTCTGAGTTTTAATTTCATCTCTCAACCTGATTCATTCATTCATGTGCATCATCATTTATTGGATCATTAGGTGATTTCGTTCCTTAACTTAGTGGTTGTAATTCTGTTTTCAATTTGTATTTGATTCTCTATTGTAAATGAGCTTCTTGCTTGTAATCTAGAGATAGGGTTTCTCTAGGGGTGTGCTCAGTAGTGTTCTCAGTGGGTTTGTCTCTAAGTTTCTAATAGTGTTTTAGAATTACTGAACTTTATCTAGAGTTGATAAAGAGAGACCTTGTAATTACTTGTAAAAACATAATTTTGAAATAGTGGAACTTCACTTTAGTGTTGAGTGGAAGAAAACTAGATGTAACTTCATAGTGTTTGAAGTGAACCAGTATAAATCTCTTGTGCTTTGATTTTAATTTCGTTCTTGATTATTTCCTGTCCATCTTGATTGTCTTGCTTTGCTTATCAATTTAATCTTGAGCTATTGGATACCTTGGGCTGAACATTTGATTGAATAAGTGATGGAGTGCCTTTAGTTAAATATTTTTCTATCATTCTTAACTTATTTGAATTATCTTGGACTTTTATTTTTCCATTCTAATTCAATTTTTGTCTTAGGCAAGTTAGTGGGCTCAATTGCTAATTGTTGCGTATTTTCGGATTTTATGCTCACTTGACATATCTACCTTGTACAGGACCTACAGAGATCTACGAAACTCCGAATTGAGAGTTCTTGTAGTCCTTGGAAAGATAACGAAAAGATATACAAGTTTGCCGGAAATAAGCTAAGGCCAATTCTGCCATTTGGAGGGTCATTTTAGGCTTTGAAGTCAGAACCACTGCACTTATGTTTTGGGCTGCGAGTTGGATTTTTTATTGGTGTAAATAACATAAATAATTAGAATTGATGGGTTGCTCATGGCCCATTATTTGTTTCAGACTCAGTCACTATATGTTAGTGACATTAGGAGGAATTATGACATTACATTTCATTTACACAAACAGTTTTACATTTTTCTTTTCCACTTTTTAGAATCAAAACCCTTTCTCTTATTTTCTCTCAACTGTTCTTCCTTGTTCTTCATTGTTCTTCATTTTTCATTTTCCTTTCTTCCATGTTTGTGCACTTATTTCATAGGGCTTTCATTGGTGATGATCATGGAAGGCTAAATAATCAATCAATCCAAGGATCCAACCCAAGCAAGGGAAGAATTTGAGTTCTGGTTTAGTATTTCGAATTCTGTGTGAATGTTCACTTTCTTCTTCAATTGCTATTCTATTTTCATGATTAT
>CM023941.1:27804484-27867951 GCA_013407115.1 Glycine latifolia
GTAATCGATTACTATCCTTTGGTAATCGATTACATCATATGTCTCTGACTAACTAGTTTTGATACATTAATCGATTACCAAATATTGTAATCGATTACATAGTTCAACATGTTTTATGAAGCTCTCTGTCTTAATCGATTACCAAAATCTGTAATCGATTACACAGTGTATCTCAAGTTTATCAAGCTTCTGTCTTGATCGATTACAAGACGGAATAATCGATTATTCTGTTCGTTGCCCATACCCAGATTTCTGTAGAACACATTAATCGATTACATGGTTGATTTAATTTATTACATAAGTGAAATAATCGATTATTGGGCGCTTTTAATCGATTACTGATAGTTACAAAAGTTTGTTATAAATAGAACCCTTGCTCAGCTTGTTTTGTAACTTGACTAATTCATATTTTGAGCCAGCTTAAGCTTTCTAAATACTTTCTTGGTGATTTCTGGGTTCTATGAGTTCTTGCTTTCACTAATACACTTATGGGTTATTAAGTGATTCTTGAAGCAAGAAGATTCTTTTCAAAGTTTAAGGAAGGAGATGTTCTGAGTTTTAATTTCATCTCTCAACCTGATTCATTCATTCATGTGCATCATCATTTATTGGATCATCAGGTGATTTCGTTTCTTAACTTAGTGGTTGTAATTCTGTTTTGAATTTGTATTTGATTCTCTATTGTAAATGGGTTTCGTGCTTGTAATCTAGAGATAGGGTTTCTCTAGGGGTGTGCTGAGTAGTGTTCTCAGTGGGTTTGTCTCTAAGTTTCTAATAGTGTTTTAGAATTACTGAACTTTATCTAGAGTTGATAAAGAGAGACCTTGTAATTACTTGTAAGAACAAAATTTTGCAAAAGTGGAACTTCACTCTAGTGTTGAGTGGAAGAAAACTGGATGTAGCTTCATAGTGTTTGAAGTGAACCAGTATAAATCTCTTGTGCTTTGATTTTAATTTCGTTCTTGATTATTTCCTATCCATCTTGATTGTCATGCTTTGCTTATCAATTTAATCTTGAGCTATTGGATACCTTGGGCTAAACATTTGATTGGATAAGTACTCTTGGTTTTAAAAGTAATAAAGATCCTAAGGAAAACTCTGATTTTGTATTAAGAATTTTTAATTTACCAAGGTTTAACCAATTCACCCCCTCTTGGTTAAGTGTGAAGTGTTCCTATATTTTACAATAAAGATCCGATAAGTCCAGATGTCGATTTCCACAGAGACTTCGCTTGTACTCGAGATTAATATACAGTTGTTTTCAGCAATCAATGAATGGATTTAATTTGCAAGGTGTTTGTATAAAATAAATTGCACTTTAACTATAAATTAAGCATACTAATCACAAGAGAAAGAGACCAAAAACTCGGAGTAATGCGGATAGAGGAAGTGTGATATGACGAGTGTTGGGAGTTCATTAACCAAAACTACTTTGATGTGTTAAAATGATTTTTCTCTATTCGTTATTAAATGTGATCACCTTCATTTGCTAAGATATCTAACCTTGATTCCCCAAGTGCTAGACCTAAACCACCTAATTTCAGTCTTAATCCCTCAAGAGCTACATTAACCAATTTGCATTAAGTTTAAAAATGACAGTGTAACCTTGGCTAAATAAAACCATTCTATTCCTAGACATGATATTATTTAGAAGTATTTCTCAGTTCTCAAAGCAATAACCATTTTCCAATGAGTTAAAACCTACATTAGAGTATACAAATGGATGATCAAACCACAAACATGAATAAAGCTCAAAGAAATAACAATAATGTGCAAATAATATTGAATAGAGATTTAGAACTTTACATCAAAGCGTTTGGTCAATAAACTCCCAACAATGGGAGTTTAGCTCCTTATTTCCATGAGAAGCTTACAACAATGGATGGAAGGGAATTAAAGTAAAATGGAATGAAGGGAAGGAAGTGGAGAGGAAGTCTAATGGAGTAAGAGGATGTCTCCTAGTGCCCTAATAGAGCTTCCAAGCTTCCAAGGGTGAGTTTTCTTCTCTAAAAAACCTAATAATAATCCCTTTTTATTTTCCCTCCAATTTGGCTTAAAACGCTACCCTGAATCGTGGTGCTCACCGGGCGCACACTTTTCGTGCTCAGTGAGCCTGAAAATGTCCACTTGGATTAATGACCACATGCTAGGCGAGCCTGGTTGCACTCAGCGAGTCACTGCATCCTCATTGAGCGAGCTTGTGGCGCGCTAGGCTAGCAACTCCAGACTTTGAATTCCATGTTCCATTCCCTTGCAGTGAATTCTGCAGAAAATGTAACCAACACTTCATAAATCAACTAGTTTAAGCATTTACTGGAGTAAAGCTCAGAAGAAGCCAATTCCTATAATTTAATCACAAAAAGAAGCCTTAAAAGAAGAAAAGAATGGATAATTGCTAAGTACTTTACATGTAACTTTATGTATGCTTAGTAATTATCAATGTCCTCGTGATAGATGTATGTTGAACGTGGGGGGGTGCAGTGACCTATTGGATATCCTTGCGGGGAAGAGTTTATGAATTTTAAGCATTCTTGAAGAGAGATAAGGATTGCTTAGAATTCTGGTCTCTATCCATGGTCAGTGCATTGATGTGCCCATGTTTGTATGTTTTGTATGTACATGGGGGTGCATGACTTATTGGATATCCTTGCGAGGAAAGGTTCACAAATTTTAAGCATCCTTAGAGAGGAAAAAAGGTTGTTTAGAATTCTGGTCCCTATCCACTGTCAATGCATTGATGATGCCTATGTTTCATACTTCATAATTGCATGGAAATAGAATGGTGGCAGTAAGTACCGTAGTTACTTGGGAGCATATCACTCTGTTTGGAACTCCCTTATGACTCTGGCTAATCACCATGAGGGGAGCGGCCTGTGCATGACAGGGTGACCTTGACAAGCTACTGCATCCTTGTCCTACGTGAGAGTGTCATTTGGGCACACTTAGGCTATTTCCTGAGGGATGGTACCACATTGTATTATGAGAGTTGAGTCAGGTGTATGCATCATTATGAGCATAATTGATTTGAATTGTGGAAAAAGTTGATAACTAGTTTGTTGAGTGTGTGTTGCACTGATTGATTACCGAGAATGATTGTGGTTATCATTACTGTTTTCTTGCTAATCATTGTATCTGATGCCTATTGATCTTGTATAATAAACTCACCTTTGCAATTTTGTACTATGTGGTTGGTACCTGTGATGATCGCGAACCTTCATTCGTGGGAGCAGATGAGCAACAATAGGTATTGGAGAGAGATCCTTTTGTTGGAGCCGCCAAATTGACATGATAACATTGAAATTTATTTTGGGGAGAGAGTTGTGTTGTATTATCAACTCTCTCTTAGTTGGTTACTTGATTCTCTTTAATCGGGCATGTAAACCCCAAGCTTATATATTTATTAAAAGCTAAATTATGTTCTGACATGTGAATGATATGTAATGGTTTAAAATATACATACATATGTATTTATTTATGTATTTGTGCATTGTTTGATAAGTGTATTATCGCGAAAAATTTACTCTCATTTTCGTAATCAAATTAATAGAGTTTTCATTAAAAATTGAAATTATACGTTTAGAGTAGAGATATCGTAGCGACGAGGCAGTTGTTACATTAGTGGTATCAGAGCAGGTCAAACCTTTTTCGGCCGATCAGTGTGAGTCTGCTGTGTTTCTCTGTGCATTTTGTGTTTGCTTGTTGAATGTGTGATGTTTGAGTATGTGATTATTTTGTAGTTGTTTGGGTTGTTTGTGTTTGAGACTTACGCACATTGTTATTTTGCATGGGTTATGGAGATTTGTTGGTGTTGTCATAACATGTTTGTATTCCTAATGTCTGTTATACCATGAGTTTCAATGCCTTGTCACGAGTTATCAGACTGGCCATCTGGATAATTCTTGAAGTGCAATGGGACACTATGGCAAGAAGTCAAGAATACAAAGAGTAAAGAATAATCATTAATGTCTCAAGAGAGAACTATTATAGATGAGTGATTTCTCGAGGCATCAACTCTCAAGAGTAATTGAGTAGGGACTTGAGATAGGTATAAAATTGCTTTATTTCTTTTTCTTGTGTGTATCCCTTCCATGTTCTCACTTATTGGTGTGCGCAAGGAGTGATGGCTGGTAGGGATGACCGTGCAATAACTGATGCTCTCCAAGCTTTGAGGTTGAAGGTCAAGTTGTGACTTAGGAAACCTTCAAGAGGGTATTTCTGGAGAAATACTTTCCTGAAGATGTTAAAAACAAGAAGGAGATGGAATTCTTAGAGCTTAAGCAAGGGAGTATGACTATGGCTGAGTATGCAGCTAAGTTCAAAGAGTTGGTGAGGTACTTTCTTCATTACCAAGGAAGAGATGGTGAAAGCTCAAAATGTGTGAAGTTTATAAATGGCTTGCGACCTGAGGTGAAGCAAGGTGCGAATTATCAAGGTGTTTGTCAGTTCCTACTGCTAGTTAACATATGGAACATATGGGATTCCGTCACTTGTGCTATTCAATTATGGTGCAACCCATTCGTTTATGTCTTACTTGTGTGTGGAGAAACTTAAGATTTCTGTGTCATCTTTGAGTGATGATCTTGTGGTAGAGACACCAACTAGTTGTTCAGTTTTAACTTTTGATGTGTGTTTGAATTGTCTTGTAGAGATTTCTGGTGGAAAATTCTTTATTGATCGGATTTGTTTGCCTCTCAGGCAAATTGATGTTATTATGGTTATGGACTAGTTATCTTCCAACCATGTCTTGTTAAACTATTTTGATAGAATTATGGTGTTTAGTGATTCTGAAGTGGGTAAGGATATGATATTTATCTCTGCCAACCAAATTGTGACATCTTTAAAAGAAGATGCTCAAGTATACATGATCTTGTCCAACCTAGAAGTAGAGACCAAGGTTTCTATAGGTGACCTCTCTGTTGTTAGAGAGTTTCAAGAAGTATTTCCTAAGGATTATTTGGTTTACCGCCTGAGAGAGAGATAGAGTTTTCTTTAGATTTGGTACTAAATGCCGGACCCATATCCATAGCCCCTTATAGGATGTCTCCTATAGAGTTAGCCAAGCTTAAGAAATAATTAGAAGAGTTGTTGGATAAGCAGTTTGTGAGACCCAGTGTGTCTCCATGGGGAGCACCAGTGTTGTTAGTGAAGAAGAAAGATGAAACCATGCGGTTGTGTGTAGACTATTGCCAGTTGAATATGGTGATGATCAAGAACAAGTACCCTTTGCCTAGAATAGATGACCTTATGGACCAATTGGTAGGAGCTTGTCTGTTTAGCGAGATAGATCTTAGGTCAGGTTACCATCAAATCTGAGTGAAGACTGGGGGTATTCCAAAGACTGCCTTTAGGACCCGTTATGGTCACTACAAGTATTTAGTCATGCCCTTCGGTGTGACCAGTGGTGGACCTACGTTGCCGCAAATGTCCCCAAGTGCGGATACAAAAATTCCTTGCAGTGGTGGAGGTCATAGGGGGCTCCATCCCTCGCCGTTCATAAAGTACAATCCCTGTGCATCTTTTTTACTCTTTGTTATTCCCATCAATTAGGACACGTAGGAATATATAGCAAGATAAGACTATAAAAAGTTGGGCACCCTTTCAAAAGCTGGGCACTCTTTACTATTCACCCTTTTTTTTATAAAGGTAATATAGATATTGCTTTAATACTTCTTGTAATGTATGGACTAGACTTCTACTTCATTTGCGGAGAGACTTGTTGCTTTTTCATGTATTGGAGAAATATTTTTCTTAAGAAGGTATTTTTTCACTTATAGGCTTTTTCTTTGTTTCTTAATGTGAGTTATAATGAGTCTTGTTGACTTTTTTATTCACCATTATAAATAGAATGATGATGTATGAATGTACTAGAGTATATTCTCATATTTTTTTTGGAGGAATTGGTAAAATTTGGGGGGCTAAATGATTGGTCAAACTATTATCTGCATCTTGTTACAAAAGCAACTATATTTTGAGCGGGTTCATAACCTTGTACATAAAATGTTGATTTAAATATTTTTTACAAAAAAATTTTTTGGGGGTGCTGCCCTCGAACCCCGCCACTAAGTTTGCAGACATAAATAAATTTTCCTGGGTCTGCCACTGGGTGTGACTAATGCCCCTGGTGTGTTTATGGATTACATGAATAGGATTTTTCACCCCTATCTCGATAGTTTTGTGGTAGTATTCATAAATGATATTTTGGTATACTTTAAGACTAGAGATGAGCATGCGAAGCACTTGAGGATTGTGCTGCAAACCCTTAAAGACCAACAACTTTATGCTAAGTTGTCCAAGTGTGAGTTTTGGTTAGAGAAAGTTAGTTTCTTAGGACATGTGATATCCCAAGTTGGTATAGTTGTAGATCCTTCTAAGGTATAAGTTGTTCTTAAGTAGGAGAGTCCTAAGTCGGTGTTTGAGATTAGAAGTTTTCTGGGTTTAGCGGGATATTATCGGAGATTCATAGACGGTTTCTCCAAGTTAGCCTTGACTTTGACCAAGTTGACTCGTAAAGGTCAAGTTTTTGTGTGTGATGCCCAGTGTGAGCATAGTTTCCAAACCCTTAATAAAAAGTTGATGATCGCGCCTGTGCTAGTTTTGCCTAACCCAAGAGAACCCTTTGAGGTGTATTATGATGTATCAAAGATAGGTTTAGGAGGAGTGTTGATGCAAAATGGCCAAGTAGTGGCCTATGCTTCTAGACAACTCAAGACGCATGAGAGGAATTATCCTACCCATGATTTGGAGTTAGCTGCATTAGTTTTTACTCTTACGATGTGGAGGCACTACCTATTTGGCTCTAAGTTTGAAGTGTTTAGTGATCATAAAAGCCTTAAGTATCTATTTAGTCAGAGAGAGTTGAACATTCGTCAGAGGAGATGGTTAGAGTTTCTTAAGGACTATGATTTTTAGCTTAGCTATCATCCCGACAAAGCCAATGTAGGGGTTGATGCTTTGTGTAAGAAATTCCTACATGTATCTGCTCTGATGGTTAGGGAGTTGGATCTCTTAGAACAGTTTAGGGACCTTAGCCTTGCATGGGAGGTTACCCTTAACAGTGCGAGACTAGGAGCTTTGAGAATTTCTAGTGAGTTCTTAGGTGATATTAGAGAGGCTCAGAAGTCTAATCTTTTTCTGAGGACTTAGTTAGAAACCATAGCATTAGAGAAAGATAGTAGTTTCAATATGGGATCAGATGGAGTCCTGAGACTTCAAGATAGAATCTGTGTCCCCAAAGTACCTAACTTTCGGAAGATGATCTTGGAGGAAGGACATAGGAGCAACTTGAGTATCCACCTTGGTGCTACCAAGATGTATCAGGATCTCAAGACAATGTTTTGGTGGCCAAACATAAAAAAAAAAGGTTAGTGAGTTTTTATATGCATGTTTAGTCTGTCAGAAGGCTAAGATAGAACATTAGAGATCCTCAGGTAAGTTGCAACCCTTAGAAATACCCTAGCAGAAGTGGGACAATATCTCCATGGATTTTGTTGTAGGACCACCTAGAACCCCGAGAGGTTTAGATTCTATCTGGGTTATTGTTGACAGATTGACTAAATCTGCTCACTTTATCCCCATAAATATCAGGTTTTCCTTAGAGAAGTTGACATCCCTGTATATTAGTGAGATTGTCAGATTACATGGTGTGCCGTCTAGCATAGTATCTGATAGAGATCCTAGATTCACCTCTAGATTTTGGGAGAGTTTGAACAAAGTGTTAGGAACCAAGCTTAGGCTAAGTTCAGCCTATCACCTTCAACCGATGGTCAGACTGAACGAACCATTCACTCTCTAAAGAACCTTTTGAGGGCGTGTGTATTAGAACAAAAGGGTAGTTGGGAGAGTTTTCTGCCATTGATAGAGATTACCTATAACAATAGTTTTCATTCTACCATTGGCATGACTCCCTATGAAGCGTTGTATGGTAGAAGGTGTAGGACACCCTTGTGTTGGCTAGAACCCGGAGAGAACTTCACATTAGAACCTGAAGTGGTACAACAAACCACTGAGAAGGTCAAGTTGATCCAATAGAGAATGAGAACTGCTCAAAGTAGGCAGAATAGCTATCAGGACAAAAGGAGGAAAGACCTAGAATTCGAGGTTGGTGGATTATGTATTCTTGAAAATCACTCTGTGGACCGAGGTTGGTCGAGCCTTGAAATCCCGAAAACTCACACCTCATTTTATTGATCCCTTTCAAATCCTCAAAAGAGTCGACCCTATGGCATATCAAATTGCATTACCTCCATTAACCTCCACAATGTCTTTCATGTGTCTCAACTCCGTAAATATATCCATGATCATTCTCATGTAGTCGAATTAGATGACATTCAAGTAAAGGAAAACTTGACATATGAAACATTGCCTTTGAGGATCGAGGATCAATGAACAAAGCACTTAAGAGAGAAAGAGATTCCCTTGGTTTAGGTGATCTGGGGAGGTACATCAGAAGAGAATGCAACATGGGAACTAGAGAATTGTAATGCTCAATATGCATCCGGTTCATTAACATTTATTTATGGTCATTAAGCGCAACAATTATCACAGATAATTAATATAGAAGTAAAACAAAATTGACGTCATCATACGTCATTAAAAATAAATACCACTATACATTATATATGGTGAAGTCTCATTATATACAGCATATATGTACATCATAGTGTGTATCAACTATACAACTTCCCTCTCAGGGTACAAAACTACACATAGCAAAACCAAGAGCCAACATGCTCTCAACTCTGTGCCTAAGGTTCACACCAAACCATGTCCCTACTCGGGCCTCTTGCCCTGAGATCCATCATCTGCTCTTTGACTGGTACCTGCAAAACATAATCCCCAACAGGGATGAGATAAAAAATCTCAGTAAACTCAGGGTTCTTGGAGGTCTTTCCTCCCCCTGGTTCACTTCCATGATATATGGTATTAAAATTGTCATCACACCTTCTTTTTCATTCCTTTGAACACTACCAATATCAGGAATGCAACACAATACTGCGTATAAATATATCTATATGAACCATCACCTGAGGAAAAATCCACTCAGGACTTTACTCACACACATATGGCTCTTCTAAGAGAACATCATCCATTCATGGGCACATTCTCTTAGAGATACAACAGATATAACCTGGCCTGAGGAAGATCATCCACTGAAGGACACTCATTCACTCAGGACTTTCACACACTGCCTGAGGAAGATAACCATCACTCCCTCGGAGTATGGTGGAGCACAGTCAATGGGAAACACTCCCAAGAACAAAGAGCTTACCTGGAAACACAATGCTCTGTTGTCCAATCCCTGGACTGTGGTCTCTGCCACTGACACCCTTGGTGTCACGCCCTATACAAAGGCACACAAGCAAGAATCAACAACAGTTCTCAACTGTTCAAAAGAAAAGAAAACAAACTTCTATTCCAAGTCTTTAAAGCTAGTCACCTAACTGGTGACTTACAGACCCTCAACAGGATATATCTCAGCCTAACCAAGGCACTAGAGTCTCTCTAAGACTCTGTATAAGCCAATTCCATGCTCTAACCAGACCATATTTCAATGATTATCAAGTTCATCAAAATGGTTACTTCAACACTTTTTTTCACTATTTATATGGTTTCCTGATCATATTTTGTAAAAACACCTAGGCTCATACATATCATAATACCCTCCATTTAACCAACATTCTTACTACTCATACATATCTCAGAGTCAAAATCAAACTTCATCAAAAGTCATGTTTCAAAGTTCAATATTCATCAGAACAACCTCCTGAGCATACTTTTCTAAAGAATCCAAGTCTAATTCCAGCTCTAACACAAATGGGTCACTATTCATCCCAAGAACAATTCATAAATCAATTGGTAAAATTTGTGTTTCTTACCTCTAAACCGTTAAGGAAGGCTGGAGAATCACTTCTCCAAGCTTTAGCGTCCTTGAATCGCCTTTTTTCCCTTCCAAATCTCAGTTTTGAGGAATTCCCTAGAGAACTGAATCTCTCCGATTGATAGTTTTCTCTAAAGACTGAGCTTGGAATGTAGCTCATAGAGAAGTTCTAAACAACTTTCTAGTTGGGTGGAAAGTGTTTAGATGAAGAATGGAGAAGATACGAAGCTTCTCTGGTCGTTAATGGCGGAAGAGGGTTTGAGGAAGGAGAAGATGAGATTTTTCTCCCCCAAGACGTTCAAAATGACCCTTTTATAGGGTCCTGCCCGTGTTCCCACACTAATAGTTGGGTGCATTCTGGCGCTAATCGTGCCATTCCCATGCTAATTGCGCAGATATTTGAGAGAAATAGCCTTCTGGTGCAATCTCACGCTAACAGCGCTAGCAAATTTTTTTTTTTTGAAAACCTTGGTTATTATATTCTCCCCACCTTTTTAAGAATTTTGTCCGCAAAATTCAAAGACATAACTGGAGACAGCCTCAAAAACACATGGTTACCCTCATTAAACTGTAGCGGCTTGTGTTTATGATTATAATAACTCTTCTGTTGATTCTGAGCCTTCATCAACTTATCTCTAATTAAACGGATCTGCTTAGTAGTCTCCTGAACCATCTCAGGTCCAAGAAGCTGTCTCTCACCTACCTCAGTCCAACAAACAGGAGTCATGTACCGCCGGCCATACAATGCCTCATAAGGTGTCACGCCCAAACTAGCATGAAAACTATTACTATTATTATACGAGAACTCCACCAAAGGTAGGTATCTATCCCACCTAGTACCCTGCTCCAAAGCACAAGCTCTCAACATATCCTCCAGAGTCTGGATAGTCCTCTCTATCTGACCATCTGTCTGTGGGTGGTAAGCCGTACTAAGCCTCAGCTGGGTCCCAAAAGCCTCCTGAAGCGCACTCCAAAATCTAGAAGTGAAATTCGGATCTCTATCACTGACAATACTCTTAGGGACACCATGAAGTCTAACAATCTCTCTGGCATATAGTTGAGCCAACCTCTCTGCAGTAAAGTCAGTTTGAACAGGTAAGAAGTGAGCGGACTTGGTCAGCCTATCAACAATCACCCAGATGGAGTCACAACCAATTTGAGTCCTCGGTATTCCAAGCACAAAATCCATGGAAATGCTATCCCATTTCCACTCTGGAATCTGTAAAGGCTGCAATAAACCTGACGGTCTCTGATGCTCAATCTTCACCTTCTGACATATCAGACACTTAGCCACATGCTCAGCTATGTCTCTCTTCATCCCTGGCCACCAGAACTTTCTCTTAAGGTCCTGATAGATCTTGGTGGCACCTGGATGAATGCTAAAGTGGCCTTTATGAGCCTCATACAAAACTTTATCTACCAACTTGCCCTTAGACATTACAGCTCAACTTAGGTACAATACTACGTCATGAGCCTCTCGGGGAACATCCTGCTGACCAATCATGACTCTCACAACAACATCCTGTTTCTAGGCCTCTCGAATCCTCATCATCAACTCATTATCAATCTTGTTCTCTTTTAAATCAAGACCATGAGCACCCTCTGTCACAGTCAGGTGCACATCTCTAAACTATTCACAGCTCACAATCTGAGATCATCATGCAGACAACACTCGCATACTTCTTGCTCAAGACATCAACAATAATATTCGCCTTGCTGGGATGATATTCTCAACTCAACATCATAATCTTTGAGAAACTCCATCCATCGGCTCTGTCTCATATTCATCTCCTTCTGGCCAAAGAGGTACTTAGGACTTTTGTGGTCGCTGAACACCACTATCTTGGCACCATGCAGGTAGTGCCTCCAAATCTTTAGAGCAATTACCACTGTTGCTAGTTCTACATTATGTGTAGGACAAGCCTCCTCGTGAGACTTCAGTTGCTTGAAAGTATAGGCAACCACTCTTTTCTCCTGCATCAGCACACATCCAAGCCCCTGCTTGGAAGCATCATAACACTAGGCCTCCTGGCCCTCACATCAATACATAGACACTCACAAGGTCTAATGTGTATCCGCGGTACTACGCCTGCCAAAGATGCATCAGCATCGGAACTCTCAGTCCCCAATGTGAGGCCAAAACTCACACCCATGCCATCCCATCAGAAGCCACCCCTTTACACAGGGATGCACGTATATGGCACCTTCGAGAACAAGCTTCAACCGCGACAGGACCACCTATCTCTTGGTTTTAAGGGATCATACACCCTTTACATGAGCAAACCGTCTAGGAGTTGTATTCCACTCCTAGGGAGACCCATATCTATCTAATTGGCAACCATCAAAAGATAGCCCCGAGTTCCTCTCTTCATCTCCTTGCAACCTGCAAGGCCGAGAGAAACGAAGGGAAACTCGAGTTGATACCATCTGAAGGCACCACGACCTTCTTATGGAAACAATTAAACATAATGCCATACTTGGCCCATCAATCCATATCCAGCATAATCTAACGGGTAGGCATCACAAGACAATACAGATCAACACTGTACTCTCTGCTTTTAAATTGAAATTGCACATATCTGTAATACATATCTACTCGACACTGCTTCCTAGGAGCGGTGATAACCTCCATAGGATGAAAAAGTCTAAACATCTACAAGCTCAACCCTAATGGAGTACGATTGCCAATGCAAGAGTGAATAGCTCCTAGAGTCGAACAAGACTCTCACAACATAAACAAATATATAAATATTACCTCTAATCAAGTCAGGAGCTCTGGCTGCTTCTCTGGCATCTACTGTGTAGACTCGTCCTGTGGGGGGTGCTACTGGAATCACTGGAGCAGCTACAGCTCGGCCGCCCGCCTGCAGACACTCTTTAGCATAGTGGCCATGCTTGCCACATTTATAACATACAAGCTGTCCAGTGGGGCATATTCCCCAATGATTCCTCCCACAAGTAGTACACTTGGGAGATGGAGCCGGTCTCTGTAGAAATCCTCTCTAACTGGGCCCCTTCTTGAACTTGTCCGCTGAAATAGAAACCCTCAAATCTCTACCCTTGCCCTTCATGGCTGGGCCTGGATCACTGGCTCTCCTCACCTCCTGTCCCATGGAGGAAATAGGATGCCTGCCACTGCGCCTCCTGATCATATCCTCCACCTGCCAGCACTGTCCCACCAGACTGCCTAAATCTCGGGACCCACTACCCGCTATTTTCTCCTCAATGCTCTCTCTAAGTCCTCTCTGGAACTTAGCTGCAAGAACCTCTGCATCAGGTAGAACCCTCCTGAAATGCGCATACTTAGCCAATTCATTGAACTTGGCCAAGTACTCATCCACTGACATTCGCCCCTGGACAAAGCCCTCAAACTCGGCCTGCTTCTGCTCTCTGGCATCTCTGGGAAAATATCTGTCCAGAAACTGGGTCTCAAAAGTCTGCCAGGTGATAGCCTCACCCTGGCCTCCCATCAACTGCGATGTGGTAACCCATCATTCATGTGCATCTCCCTGAAGCATATACGTAGCATAGAGAAGCCTCTGATGGTCTGGACACTCCATCACTATGAAGATCTTCTCTAGAGCCTGCAGCCATCTGGCGACTGCAATGGGATCATACTCCCCATGAAAAGCTGGAGGGTCATGCTTGCGAAAAGCAATAAGCATCTTCCCTCTAGCAGCTGTATCCTCATCAACATCAGCTTGGGACAATCGGTCCCCTTTGTGGTGGCTAGGCCCATCAGAACGATGGCTACCTCCACCCTGGAGGCGACTACCCTCGCCCTCATAGGTAGGTGATGGAGAAGGTACTCTGTCCTCTCTCCGTAGAGATCTCAACTCTGCCAACAACTCCTCATTGGCCTTCGCCAAGGCCTCATTCGCCTACCTGCTTGCAGCCATCTCATGCTGCATAGCTGCCAAGGCGGCTGTCACTTGGTCGGGGTGTGCATCAGCACCTGCCGACTCAATGTTGTTCTGGGTCCTCACAATGGCACTGCACATGTCATACAAAGGGTGAGTTGATCAGGCCCACACTCAGTGACCACACATGCAATAGTCATAATGAACACCTAAAACAGTTGTGAATAACACACAATTCACCGAAAACTCACACCTCGTTTTATTGATCCCTTTCAAATCCTCAAAAGAGTCGACCATATGGCATATCAAATTGCATTACCTCCATTAACCTCCACAATGTCTTTCATGTGTCTCAACTCTGTAAATATATCCATGATCATTCTCATGTAGTCGAATTAAATGACATTCAAGTAAAGGAAAACTTGACATATGAAACATTGCCTTTGAGGATCGAGGATCAATGAACAAAGCACTTAAGAGGGAAAGAGATTCCTTGGTTAAGGTGATCTGGGGAGGTACATCAGAAGAGAATGCAACATGGGAACTAGAGAATCAGATGCGAGAAACCTATCCAGCCTTGTTTGAATAAGGTAAATTTCGGGGATGAAATTTCTAAAAGAGTGGGAGAGTTGTAACGCCCTAAAATTTCGATAACTGAACATATATGTTGTTGGATATAGGGGGAGCATCTTGAAGCTTGAAGTTTAGGACTTGAAGGATTGTTTTTTGTGCTTTTCACATGCCTTCAAATGCCTTGGAAGAATGTAAATCAAATGAAGTGTTTATAGAGGCCAATCTGTTGATAAAAGAACCAAAGAAGCAATGTATGCATTTAATCATTTACATGCATAAATGTTTTCACAAAGAATTAAAGCAATTTTTGATAAAAGAACCAAAGAAGCAATGTTTTTATAAAAATGCAAATACACTGGATTAATCGATTACACTGTGATTTAATCTATTATTTGCTTCGTTTTTAAATCTGGAAAAGCTTTGAAGAACAATTTAATCGATTACCATTGGTTGTAATCGATTACATAGTGTTAAAAGAAAATCATGCTTCACTGCTTTAATCGATTACCATTTATTGTAATCGATTACATAAGATTCTTAAAAAAGCTTGTTTCACTGCTTTAATCGATTACCATTTCCTGTAATCGATTACACAAGGCTTTTCAGAAATATTGTGTTACTGGTTTAATTGATTACATATCGTATTAATCGATTATTTTGCTCGTTGTTCAAACCCAGATAACATATGAACACTTTAATCGATTAAAGTAGCAATTTAATCGATTACACAAGGCATTTTAAGCGATTATTTGGCACGTTTAATCGACTATAGTTAGTTACAAAGTTCTGTTATAAATATATGTGAAGCTTGGCTTGTTTTCTAACTTGAGGAATTCGAATTTCTGAATACACACAAGCCTTTACTAAGATTGAAAGTGATTTTTTGAGTATACTAACCTCTTGTTGCACTCTTTAATCTTCATGGGTTTTGAATGATTTCTTGGGCAAGAGTTTTCAAAGAAGAATAGGAGAGCAAGTTCTGAAACTCATTTGTTCACATAACTCTGATTGGTAAACCACATGCATTCATATTCATTGGATCACCAGGTTGTTTCTCTCCATTCTTTTTTGGGTGTAAATTGTTTGTTAGTTGGTGCTATTGTAAATTTGTTCTTGAGGCTTGTACTAGAGTAGTGTTCTCTAGGGAAGAACAGAGTAGTGTTCTCTGGTTCTTGTGCACTAGGAGTCTAATAGTGTTTTAGATTTCTTGTCTTTATCTAGGGTTGATAAAGAGTGATTGTAATAAAGCTTGTAAGAACTGAAATTTATAATAGTGGAACTCTAATCTAGTGTTTATTAGAAGAAACTGGATGTAGCTTCTATTGAGAAGTGAACCAGTATAAATCCTTGTGTTGATTTTCTGTTCTTAAATCTCTATTAATCATCTTGTTCAATTGTTCTTGGTATTCTCATCATTACTCAACAAGTTCTGATTTAAGCTATTAATTTCTTGAGCTGAGTGAATTGATTGAATAAAAGCTTTCTTGGTTTTAAAGTGATTAAGATCCTTAATCTAATTTTGTAAAGAAATTTTAAAATACCAAGTTTTTAACCAATATACCCCCTCTTGGTTATTGTGGGTATTCCTATTGTTTTCATATGTTTGATGTATTTCTTGTATTATTTGATTACTTTACTAATTAGCATCAGTTGAAATGTTGTGTGAATTATCATTGTTCAATTGCTTGGTGTGGATGTTAAGTTATGTGAAGTTTGCTTGAGCTACGTTGAAATTGAGTGATTTCGAGTTTGACCCAAAAATATGTTTTGGTAAAATCATAATTTTGGATCGGTTAATCATTGGATCGCCTTCAAATTTTAAAGTTAGGCTTCTAACACACATATGCAAAGTTTGACCGTTGGGAATTTCGAAATAACATCTAAAGCATGAGATATTAACTTTTCATAGAAGCAACAAAATTTCAAAAATTGGGTCAGAGCCAAAATTCGCTTGGGCGAGTAAAGTCAGTTATAAATTCGCATAGCAGTGTAAAAACACGAAAATGGCAGTCTTCTTCTTCCCCAAACATCACATGGAGAGGAACACTTTAATCGGAGCAGAATCTTCAAAACTCAACTCAAGGATTCGGTAAAGAACAGAGCCTCCAATCCTCCATTCGCGGTTTCTTCGAGGTAACCGTGTTTTCTATGCCTTCTCCTAGCTAGTTTGAAGCCTCTCTTGATATCTCTTGTGATTTGGATACCGTTATTGAGTGTTTTTACACTTCCTTTGAAAAACCTTTGAAAATGAGACATTGTAAAAGTTTACTTTTTATAATATTGATGTCATTTTTGTGACCTTCATTGAGCCCCAGTCTCATTGATGTGATCCAAATTTCAAAATGATGTCCTTTTGATGTGGACTTCTAAAACACCATTTTAGCCCCTTTTTAAATTTGAGTGGATATTTGATCCTGAATGTTAATGTTAACCTTGTATTTGAAATATATACTAAATTATCTTCAATTTGATATATAGAACTATGTGTTTGGGCCAAAGCATGTGAACTTGAGAGATTTCAAAACGACGTTACTAGGAGCGGAGATAGATAGGTAAGGGGAGTTTATTGTTTGATTACAGTTTTTGATACCATAGTTAGGGGTTAGGGAACCCAAATATGGAGATGTATGTCTGTCTATGTTGTGTGCTGGTTTTTAAGAAAAACTGCGGTCTTAACTAATGGGATGCGATGAATTTGTTATTGATGGATAAAACTGTGAATGATGTTTTTGTTGTAATGATTGGATTTTTGGGAAAAGTCTTAATTATAGAGGAGACTCACCCCAAAATTTTATAATAAGTTCTCCTATTTAATTCTTTATTAAATTTTTAAATGGACATAAGAGTGTGTTTTCTATATTGTAGTCCTCCTCTTTAATTTAGAATTTTCCTAAAATATCAGTCTCGTGTTAATATGGATTGTGAATGAATGAGGTTTGTGATGTTGATGATGATATTGAAATGAGATTATGTTGATGATTATATTAATATGAGATCATATTGATGTTTATGATGATGATGTTGAAATAAAATGATGTTGATGTTGTTGATGATATTGAGATTGAGGTGATATTGATGTTGACGATGACATAGATGAGATATGATGTTGATGTTGATGTTGATGATGTCCTCGTGATGGATGTATGTTGAACGTGGGGGGTGCAGTGACCTGTTGGATATCCCTGCGGGGAAGGGTTTATGAATTTTAAGCATTCTTGAAGAGAGAAAGGATTGCTTAGAATTCTGGTCTCTATCCACGGTCAGTGCATTGATGTGTCCATATTTGTATGTTTTGTATGTACATGGGGGGTGCATGACTTATTGGATATCCTTGCGAGGAAAGGTTCACAAATTTTAAGCATCCTTAGAGAGGAAAATAGGTTGTTTAGAATTCTGGTCCCTATCCACTGTCAGTGCATTGATGATGTCCATGTTTCATACTTCATAATTGCATGGAAATAGAATGGTGGCAGTAAGTACCGTAGTTACTTGGGAGCATATCACTCTGTTTGGAACTCCCTCATGACTCTGGCTGATCACCATGAGGGGAGCGGCCTATGCATGACAGGGTGACATTGACAAGCTACTGCATCATTTTCCTAAGTAAGAGTGTTGTGTGGGCACGCTTAGGCCATTTCCTGAGGAATGGTACCACATTGCATTATGAGAGTTAAGTCAGGTGCATGCATCATTCTGAGTATAACTGATTTGAATTGTGGAAAAAGTTGATGACTAGTTTGTTGAGTGTGTGTTGACTGATTGATTATTGAGAATGATTGTGGTTATCATTACTGTATAATAAACTCACCCCAAGCTAATCATTATATATGATGCCTATTGATCTTGTATAATAAACTCACCCCAAGCTTATATATTTAATAAAAGCTAAATTATGTTCTGACATGTGAATGATATGTAATGGTTTAAAATATACATACATATGTATTTATTTATGTATTTGTGTGTTGTTTGATAAGTGTATTATCGCGAAAAATTTACTCTCATTTTCATAATCAAATTAATAGAGTTTTCATTAAAAATTGAAATTATATGTTTAGAGTAATGATATCGTAGCGATGAAACAGGTCACTACAGCTGTCAATATTTTTAGTTCATCCATTGCTTATATTACTTTCTCTAAAATTATCATAATATAAAATAATTCATATTGAATTTATATGATATATTTTGATGCATAGTGTCAAGCAAGGTATTCACTTACAAAATTACCATAGTGATATTATTTACCAATTTTTTAATTGAAACCCAAGGAACTTGCTTGAGACCACATGTGATCATATATCATTAGTATTCAAGACATGTTTTCTTCTATTATGATAATTTTGCGAAACATAATAAAAGTGATGGTTTAATTAACTATTATTAATATCGGTAGTGACAACGATCAATCCTCTCTGGTTCCAGGGGTTAGTATAGTCTTTAACTTTACATGTTTTATAAATCCAAAAATTAAAATAGTAGATACTTTAATTAAAATGAATTTTACATGCTTTATGCATATACATTTTTCAATAGATTAAATTTATTTGATTTTATATTATTTTTAAAAAAAATTATAATACACATAAGATATAATAAATTTAAAAATTATTAAAAATTAAAAGATAATTCAAGTGTTTGTGAATATAAGTACTTTTCTCATATACTTTGTTAATGTTGGGTTTTTTTTTACCAACCTACTTGAACAATGTTTTTATTACTAAATCTCATTTCTATTTTTTAAGCATCAATTTGCAAGCATTGTAAGTTAATGTATTATTCATTATTTTTTTTGTTGCAAAGTTTAATATTGCATGATAATACTATATCAAAGGTTTTTTTTTTCACTAAAATGGGTTAAAAACTAAAACTAATTACCATAATTGGTTGGTCAACAAAATATTTACCAAAATAGGTGATTTTTGTCACATAGAAATATAGGAGACATCATCCTAAGTCATATGATGTGCTTTCTGTTTGTACTATAGCAAGATGTGTCACCTTGATAAGTTCCATTCAATCAGGTATTTAGTATCGACCAAGTCGATCCAAAATACCTATTTTAAATTATATTTCAAACTAAAAATTTCTTATTTAATTAAAAACTCTTAAAAAAATAAATTCAAATAAACTCACCCATATTCTGTGTTCATTACTTTATTAACCTTTATTTCAAATTTTAGTTAAGATTATAAAATATAAGTAAAAAAAATGAAGAGTATATTATAATTACAAGGTTTACAATGAAACACAATTATATAGTGAAAGGTTAAACAATAATTGAAACACTATTACAACTGTCATTTTAATTTTCCTTTATTTTAAAAATATATTTGCTTAGTGAAATAATTATTTTATCACAAGAGTTTAGTTCAGTTGGTTGAATAAAACGTGAATTATTGTGAATCTCTTAATTCGATTCTGTCATATAAAAAATAATAATAATAATAATAATAGTATTTTAGATAAAAAAAAAGTATTATGACTAAATGAATCTCCTTTATTATAGTACAAATATATAATATAAATATAACAATCTTTATTTATCATGATTTGTAGTGTATTATGATAATACTAAAATACATATTTTTATTATTTCATTTTTCATTACCAAAAGAAATAAAATACATAATCCTATTACTTCATTATTCATTAATAACCATATGTACCCATTTTTCATTATTAATTATACATTTATATTTATTATAAGTAGTCTCATCAATATAACAAAAATATGATTGATTGAGGTGAAAATAAATTATTGTAAAGGTAAGAGTTTAATTTTACAGTTAATTTGTGTCAGCTTAACCGATGCTAAATTGAATGAAAATATGTCATCAAATCTAGAAATTAAATAGGTATTTAGCGTTGGCACCTAACAGGATAAACTTTATCGAGATGGTGGTTCCTGCTACATGACAAACAAAAAGCATAATGTGCCACTCAGGGTGATGCCTTCTACATTCCTACGCGGTAAAAATATCCATTTTGGTAAATACTTTGTTGACTAACCCATTATGGTAATTAGTTTTAGTTTTTAACCCATTTTGGTGGAAAAATCCTATATCAAACATTGTATAATCAAATTTGAACAATTAACATAACACCCTATGAGGACAACAAATTAAAAAAAAAACCTTTGCACTTGGTCTTGAAAAAAAGAACATATGCTTAGTTGAAGGTTAGAGTGATATACTTGTGCTAGTTTGAATTTTGAGGTATATCTAGGGATTTAGTTTCTTTCAAAATGTTATTTGAAATGTACACATTTTGACTCCTTAGCCAAGAATTGGATTCTCACTTCCAAATCCAACACCTTATAGCATATTTCCTATGAAAACCCTAACTCACTCACTTACTCATACTTCCATAATGGTTGTCATCTCCAAACTTTCAATAGTGGCGCAAGATCTACTCCACTCCTCCTCCTTTGCCAAAATCTTAAGGCTCAAAATGAAGTAGCAAGACTCCTAAAGCTCCCTCTGTAGAAAGAAAAACATAAAGAGAAGAGATAATAAAATAGAAAAAACTTGAAGTTAGACTGAGAAAAAAAGAATGAGCGAAAAAGAGAACTAGAAGTTGCAATTTTTTGCATTACTAACATAATTATTCATTGCAATGTGAAAATGATAGCACAAGAAAATTAAAGACAAATATAATGAATGAGAGAGCTTAAATAAATTGTGATCAATATCCTCATCTTATAGCAGTGTGAAACCAAGGAATAACATAGTTTATGACAAACAAAAACGTACCATTGAAACCCCCTTTATCCCTTCATTACATATATAACATGAGACTATTGTGAAGTGTAAATCATGTCAAATAAAACTCATTTAATATATGTTTAATAAATATTTAATGTCATTAATTAATTATAATATATTTAATATCACTAATTGATTAACTTTGACTTCATTTATTGAATATAATGCATTTTATTAAATACTCCGTCAGTCCCAAAATAAGTATTACAATTGGAAAAAAAATCTTTCCCAAAATAAATGACATCTTAGTTTTTGAATGCACTATTAATCACCTTTTTTCCACTAAAACTCTTAATAAATTTCACTTTGGTTTTTAATAAAATACTAATATATTAATCCCTCCATCTTATAATAATTATCGTCTTAGATTATTTTGTACAAATTAAGAAAAATTAATAAATAAATGAAAGAGAATAAAAATTTTACAAAATTAATCTTATCATCATTAATTTATTTTTTGTAGCCTATATCATTAATATTATAAGGGTTAAGAGTGGAAAATATTAAGTATTATTATATTGAAAAATTAAAATGACAATTTTTTTAATTTTTTTTTTACTTACATGGTGATTATCATAGGACGGAGTGAGCACTCTCTTTCATTTATTTAGTAAGGTTAATTTTATAAAATTATTATTCTTTTTCATCTTTTTATTAGCTTTAATTTTCTTAATCTATATAAAATAACTTAAGATGACACTTTTTTTTTATCAAATGTAGTATTTTATATATATATATATATATATATATATATATATATATAGTATTTATATAATTATATAAAGAAATATTTTCTCTAAAAAATACAAAAATGATAAGATAAAAAAAGCATCACGAGAAGGCTAGTTCAAAAATAAAAAGAAGAATATTTTAATATGTAATTCTCAATGCAACACTCTTGAAGCCTCAATATTTTATGACATTAATTATGGCATTTACTAAATATAATTCATATAATTAATTTTAACATTAATAATAAATGTTATATTTATTATATCTTTTAAAAGTATGAGTTTTCATATATATATATATATATATATATATATTAAAAATTAACATTTAATAGACATAAACTATATTTTTTATATGTAATAAATATAACATTTAATAACAGTGTTAAATTTAGTTATTTATTGTATTTAATAAGCACAATAATTAATGCTGAGAGAAAAATATTTATTTATATATTCGCATCGATACATTTTGAATATTTTATTATTTATTCTTTTCAAGTGTTGTTTTACTAATATTCACCCATTAATTTTTTTGAAATTGTCTTTCTTTTTTTTAATAAGGAAGAGAATGTTTATAGTAGTATGTTAGCAAGTTATATCTTGAGTGTGTTTTAAAATAATTTTAGTTATAACTTCCTAATTGCTAAAAAAACAAGTGGCATGAGTGTATGTTAGCAAATTCTTCACATAAATACCACATGTACACAAATACTATAATAATATAATGGGGTTGTGTCCAGTGAAAAGAATACTTTTTTTTAAATGTAGAATATTTTTAGTCAAGATTTGATATTCATTAGATCTCACAATAAAGAAGATGAAAAAATCTTCAATATGAATAATGGGTTCTTGTAGAAGAACCCATAAGATGTGTTTAAAAAAAATAATTTTTTCCTCTCTCTTAATATCTCAAAATAAGATATATCACTAAAGAAAAAAATGAAAAAGATTTTAAGAGATCTTCAATCCTACATGACACTAGGAGATTCACCACCAAACAGGGGTCTAAGATCCCAATTTGGGATCTACCACTAAAGATACTCTTTATTGGGGAAAAAAACTAAAATAATAATAAATATTTCATTAAAAATAAACATTTTATATTTAATGGAATTTATTATAGTATTTCCTAAATAGAATAAATGATTGAGTTTAATAGTATTATTGAATGTGATATTTATTACATATAATAAATATAATATAACTGTATTAAATTTTAGGTTTTTTTTAACATGTATCTCGTATATTTAATGCTTACATATCTCATATTCATTATATGCAATAATAAACTTAAATGTGCGTATATAATATAAATGTATTAAATGTTAGGTTTTTTTTAAAACTTAAATATGTACTATGTTTAATAAATAGTATAATTAATGCCATATAAGAAAAATATATTTGATTATATATTTAAATAAGTACTACATTGATGATATCGACCAGATTTTTTTAATCCAAATGAATGAAATAAATGCATTAAAAGATTTACAATAACGTACTTATACAATGTTGAACCAATTAAGTTTAAACCCCTTGACATATAAATGATGTTTGTGTGTGACGATAAAAAAAATGGTATTTGTGTATAGGACAAGGAAACAATTATTATTAGTAGTAGTAGCATAAGGAGAGAGATATATAATTTACGTTTTTTATTATTTTAAAAAATAAGTTTATAAAACAAATTTTAAAATATCCAAATAGAAAAATTAAAATAGACTTGAACAGAAATATTAGTGCAGTATTTAGTGCTATTAAAATAGTATTTATATAAACAAATAAATAGTTTTTTCCTTATATAGTATTAGTTATTGTATTTATTAAATAAAATATATAATACCCATCGTAACCTTAATAAAAATTAAAATTATAAAATATAATATATCTATCAAATTTAATTAATAAAAATATATGTTTATTTAATATATGACCTTTGTATATTAATCTATGTTTATAGAAAACATATTAGCACAAAAGTAATTACTGTAAAATTTAATACCACTATAAAATTCAATATATATATATATATATATATATATATGTCAATATTTTGTGTTAAAATAGTTTATATAATTTTTATATGAATTTTTTTTTTCAATCATCTTATTTTCATTTGATCATCTCTGTAATATTTTCCTTACACAAAGACAGATTTCAAGTTAATATTTTTAATAAAATCATTATAAAAGTATTAAGGAAGGATTTAATATTATTAGTGAAGTATTATTATAAATATATAAATAATTTCATTATTATATATTATTAATTATTATTTTTACAAATTACTTTAGTACAAAATATAAAGTCATGCAATTTCTTTGAACTAATAAAATAATAGAATTATTAAATTAATATATATTTAGGTATTAAATTTTATAAGAATTTCTTTTTAGTGGACAATATATTTTTAATATACATATATTTATATAAAAAGTTTATTTAATTAATAAAGATATATTGTATTTATTAATGTTAGTAAATATATTATATTTATTGATATTGTTGTAGAAGTTTATTTTGTATTATTATGTCTAATAAATACAATATTTGTAATCTCTCACAATGTGATAAACCAACGCTTGAATTCTTGGAATGGATAAGTTTTGAATATCATTAATATTAAAACTGTTAAAAAAATTATATTAATTAAAAATATTAAATAAGAAATTTTGGTACGAAGTATATTATTTAATTTTAAAAAATTAAAATTAAAATTTATATTTTTTATTGAACTATAACCTAAATGAGTAAAAAATAAAAATACACATAAATTAGTATAATAAATTCACTTAAAATAATTTTATTAAAAAAACTTAATAAGTCAAACTTGCATAGCTTTACACTAGTAAAATGTTATTTTTAAAAATTTAATTTGCTTGAGACAAATAGAGTGGAGTGAGTAGTTTGTTTCTTTTTCTAAAAAAATGTTGCCAACTAATATAAGGATAGAAAAATACAAACCAATTTTATAGACTCCTAAAATCACATACTAGAAATAGCGTAAAGTAATAAATAAAGTAAAATCTTGTATTTTAAAATAATTGTGTACTTATCTATTTATAATATTAATCAAAATAATCACTTGAATTTGAACTTTAATTTCAAAAGAAATTATGTAAGAAGTATTCAAATTAAAAGAATAAAAATAAATGACAGAAGTTAGAGTAAATTGAGGCTTTGGATATATTAATTTATCATCTTCACATGATAAAAAATTTAGACTTAAATATATTTTTAAGTTGTTAGAAAACAAAAGAATTTTGATTTTGGTTCTGGTTCTGGTAAAAAAAATCTTTATATTTTATCCCTTAAAATTTGAAATTAATCACTACTTTTGGTTTATGTAAAATGAATATTTTAGTTTTGATCCTTGTAAAACATTTTTTTTCATCCCTTCAAAATCAAAAATTACTATTTTTTGTCTCTAAAGTTGATTTTAAAATCTATAAATAACATTTATTTTAGGGATCTAGAATTAATTTTAGAGGTACCACATGTTGACATGATATCATAGACACCAATAAGTGGTAGATTATTGTTTGACATTCCAATAAACATATAAGAGTTAACAAGTGACACATAATAATAGAAACTAATAATGATTTTAACTAAAACCAAAGAATTTTTTTTTCAAGGACTAAAATAAAACTTATTATTTTACATGGACTAAAATCATATTTAAGTAAAAAATTAAATACTAAAATTTCCATTTTGACTAAAACCTTTCTTGAATATCTTATAGAGACATGCAAGGAATTAGTCTACCTCTCAGAAATCAAGAAAAATAATTAAATATATTTAATATTATTTTTAATTCTTTATTTTAAAAGTGGTTCCTTTAACTTTTCAAAGTCAACAAATTGTGTTTTTCTCTAATAAAGCAATTTTATGTGATTCACACCCCTGCTTCTTAAATTTCATGAAACGCTTCAATAAAAGTAGTTTCTTTCATTTATATTAATATGAGAAAGATCAATACAAAGTTAAAATTCATGTCAGACTCACTATATATAGAGTGAGAGTCGTCTCAAGTATCCATGACCCTTTATTCTTGCTTTACTTTGTCATGGATACTTCTGTATTGTTCAACTTTCTTTTAAACAACCCAGATTGCCCTGTTCCTTTTCCATGGCAAGCAATTCTTGATATTCAGGTACCTCTATCATTATCTCTAACATACATAACATAATAAATGTATATTTTTCTTATTAGTTAAAAAATTAATCCATATTTTTGTTATTTTAATTTGTTGTTCTGGATCTGGTCACAGAAGGGGCTTGTTTACTACCGCAACAATGAGACTGGATTTGTGATATATGATTTTAGGCCCGTGGTCGATTTTGGAGGAGGCGTTTTCTTTGAAAATACTATTGGGTCTAGGTTCATAGATCAAGAAGTTCTTCACCAAATAAGCAACCTTCAGGGTTTTCAAAACATTCCAAGACTTTTTCTCTTCTGCACTAGTTGCACTGGTGTAACTTTTTATGGCATTGTAGAACAACCAGTAATTCGATGCCCACTATGTGAGCGTATAATTAGGTGGATTCCATGATTTTATCATCGATTTAATATGTGAGAATCAAAGAAATCTTATTTGGATGAGTTGTCATCATTTTCTGTATTTTGTTGTCATTGTTAATTTTTTTTCTCGTATTGTATTTTTTAATGGGAAGAAATGAAGTATCCATATTAAATCACCTAAATTTATTTTTGTGGCTGAATATTATTTTTGTAGGTTCTGATAATGAGTATTTATTGTTTATTTAGATGCTTCCATCATCTTTCAGTAGAATTTAAGGTAAATGGAAAAGCAAATAAGTTTTCTCCAAAAAGTCCCCCTTTAATTTTATTTTAATGGAACATTTTTTTCCAAACTACCAAAAGGGTGAATATCTTCACAATAACTACATTTAGAAAGTTGATTATCATTTTTTCTTACATAAGATTTAAGAATGAGTAATCAAGTTATCCACCTAAAGATGCAATATGTGAATATTCATCCTTAAACTTTATCTCCCCTTAATTAACATGGGTTCAAGAAGCCACCTGAAAGTCTTGTCTATTGGTATGTGCCTAGAGAATAATTGAGTAGCTTTATCAAAGAAAATAAAGTTGCAAGCACAGTTATTAGACTCGAACTGATTAATGATTCATTTGAGGTATTAGGTCACTGGGTCAGGGTCGACCCAGTGAGTCAACAATTGACTCACATGACTAGGTTTATGATAATTTATAAATGTATATTTAACTTATATATTTGTCATTATTTTATCAAATAGTTAACTTGGTTTATTTGTTCTTTATATTTTAAATATTTATAAGGACTAGGGATTGAATCTAACCATGTTATCTTAATAAACAATTTTTAATTTCCATGCTTAAATTGAACGTATGTGCATGGTTTTGACTAAACTTTGATATGTTTTGAATTTAAAATTAAATGTTAATGTACATGAGTGGAGAATTAAGAAGTGTGAGTGGAGACAACAACATGCATTGGGAAGTGTGGCATAAGAAAATGTGGTGTATGGAACACAACAACCAATGGGAAGCGCGTGACTAGAAAGCGTGATGAACAACAATCATGGGGAAGTGTGAACAACGTTGAGATAAGAACAAACAACTTTTATGAGCCAATTTACAAATAACCAAGTCATCAATTTTGTTAAAAATAGACCGAGTTAATCCGATTTCACCAAATTTAAGTACATAACCGATCAAGTATCAGGCTCAAACTAATTTTTGGGTTGCAAGTATTTGAAATAATCCTCTGTGTTGACCTTTGCTTATTCTTCAAGATCCTAAACATTCACATCCACTTTGGTATATTGAAGATTGTACCTCTACTGCCACATTATCACACACAAAAAATTGAAATATGTAATAAATACATTTTATCATTAATTTAAAGTTATAAATTGACAATAAAATTTGAAATTCATATTTATTATTAGTAATGAACACATTGATTATTTTCGTAAAGGGCGTTATAATTGCATGATCCTTTATGTGATGTTACAAGCATTTCACTCATTGTTTTAACAAGAAGAAGATACCAGCATTAGGGGTTTATAAACTTTCACTTGACCAATAGGTCACACCTTTTATTTTTTTAGTTTGTAGATCGGTGAAAAAGGATGACATAAAAAATATAAGAAAATTGTTTAATTATATTTTTAAACCTTTTATAAACTAATGATGTCAACCTTTTTGCAAGATTTATGTATATAGATGAATAATTGCAAAATGCTTATATTAAGACTAATTTAACAACTTTACAATCTTTTTTAATAAAAAAAGATAATAGGAAGACCTAATGATGAAAAATAACACTTAATTCAATTTTTAGAAATTATTTTATAAAATTGTTTTTTAGAAGGAAAAAAAACACAATTTTATCACAAAAAGTTAGAAAAGCAAAGTTAATGAGAAGGAAAAACAATATAAGAATTTTATCAATTTTACCCAACACCAACTTATCCATTTAATCCTTGGCTACAATCAAAATTTTTCACTATCCAAATGATTAAAGTATAAGAAAAAAATCTCATAACCCAAGAATTGTTTCATAAGTGTTAGAACCAAAGACATGGGAGATGTCTAACATGTTAAAATCTCATAGTTTTGGTGATAACAAATGTATTAAAGTTTGATAAGCATTACAAGACTATAAGCTTAATAGATATGGTATTGTTTTTCTTGACTTAAACACAAAGCTTTACTCATATTTGTTATGCATCCACTGAGCACTTTTGTACTCTATTACTTGTTTTCATAAGACAAATTTAGCGTCCACCATTCTATTAATAAAATGTGCCATTTTTTAAATAATAAAAAAACTAGCATCAAATATGTTAGAGCTTTTTATCATCCTATTGGATCTAAGAAACTAACACTTTGATCTATATCTTTACTATAGTTTCTTTTTGTCCAAGCAAAAAGACATATGTTGTGATCTATATGAGGATAAATTTGCTAGAAAAGTATGTGTGCCTTTGTTCCTTCATCTTTTTAAATTAACTCATCTTTTGAATTTCAAAGTATGTGTGTGTGTATAAGGTAGTATAGAAGCAAAACCAGCACATTCTTTACAAAATTGTTTTCGTATAACTAGTGGAGACAATTCTTAATTCCCAAATTTATGTACTCTTATGGTATTGTTTAAGGAAATTTCCCGCTCTTTTAGATTTAAATGGTTGTTTTGACTCCAATTGCGTTGTTTTTATTAGTTTATGAATTATAGCATAATATTTTGATTTCGTAGCTACTTTTGCAGTAATTTATCCCATCTTTTTGTAGATATAAGGTCTAAAATGAAAGAAGTATCTTTGAGAGCAAGTTTGGAATACTAAAGCTCCAAAAGGATCGGCTTGGACAACAAAAATTCAAGAAGAATAAAAATTGACTTTTGGCCAAGCCAAAATCCACGGCTAAGTGAGTTTGCCCTCAAAGTGGAAATGGTATCTTTTGTTTTTTTAGGCCGAACTTGCAAATATATTTTGGCTCCCTCTCTTTTTGTATAGTCATTGTATCAATTGCAAGTTTTGTACTATTGTATTGAGGGGAAGAAAACTTTAAAAGTATTCTTGTGATCTTTAACTATTTCCTACCTTTTCATGTATAAATTCAAGCTACTCATCTCCATGAGTGGCTGATTTCCATTGTTGTAAGGGGTAAATGCAGCCACTTTCGAAGTCTCATGTATCTTTTAATATGAATGATATATTTCACATATTTATGTTCTATGTTAGCATTTTGTGTTTTTTCTTAATGCTTGTTGTGGAATGGTCAACCATGACATGATTATGGGATGTAAATGATGTTGTGAAACACTTTTATTATCTTGAACTAAACAAATTGTCCATGGGGCTTAGTGTCTAGGAATGGAACTAAATTTGTTGGTAATCTTATGGTCACAAAGCTTAAGGCTAGTGCCTTCGTTAAGTCTTTAAGGGATTTTGGCTTAGGGAGGTATCTAAGGCTCTTTTTACCTAAGGAATTAGGATTAAGAAAACTTTTATTGATTGATTTTAACATTTGTGCATGAATGAAGTATGTATGACATGTTAATGCATGAAGAGTGTGAAGATTTGGTGAAATATACTCTTGCAAAAACTTCTACCATCTGTGTAACACCTCTATAATTGTGTTTCTTATTTTAAAATCACATAATATCATCTATTTTCATGTTTTCTTACTTGATCTGTTTGTTACTTCACAAATCCACCTTGCAGTTTTTGTTTTTAGTGTTTTCTTGTATCGTTTTTAAGTCTAAGTTAATAGTTTGCTACATTGTTTATATTGCATGAGTCTCTTGGTAAACAATGTCTAGACTTACCCATTATATTACTTGTTTGATTGGTGCACTTGCCAAACTATCCCTAACAATAACATGAACATTGCTTAGAAAAGGAAAGTAGCTTTGCTTGTTTCTCTCTGCACCCTAAGTTGACGCATTGCACAAGAGACAAACATTATTGTAAGAAACGGAAAATTTTAAAGGTTCCGATCCCTAAAAGTTTATAATTCAAGAATGAAGCTTTAATAAGACAACTTTTGCAATATGAAATACACAAAGTGCTACCTTTCTCTCTTATACAAAAAGCTTTCAGTTGTGGACGATTAGTCTCTGAGTGTTAAAGAGTTATCCTTTGCTTATCAAAATTGTTATTTGATTTTGATCTATATTATTTATCCTCTTTGTGAGAGTAGATTCCTTGTAATCTTCGAAACTTGTTGTTTTGGAAAGGCAATAGTGACTTAGTGGTCAAAGAATACTTGAGTATTTATTAGTCTCAGGAAGAAATCGAGGGTGTGTTAGAAATGACCTAAAGAATACTGGTTGTAAATAATAAGTTGCAAAAAAGAATTCTTGTTTGCAATTTGTTTTTGATTAGTGGAATTCTTCTAAGGATGAAATAGCACTAGATGTAGCTCACAGATTAAGCAAATTAGTATGAAAAAGTGTTCACACTTTTGTTCTTGTGTCTTTAAGAAGTCCTGCAAGTATTCAAAAGCACAAAACTTACAAATGCCATCAAGCCTTTATCAAAACATAGGAACTATAAGCAAAAAAGATTTCGCACAAGCACTGCATGAACTAAAAGAAAAAAACCAGGAAGAATTCTATAGAAGAATCGATATTCTAAAGTAGGAATTTAGGACAAGCTCAAAAAGATGTCATGAAACACTAACAATAACAAGCACCAACTATTACATTTCAAAATTCAAATTATGTAAGTTGTATGTGTACCAAGGAAGCAGAGGTTCCAGTAAAAAAAGATAAAAAGCAATAGGAAAATACAACAAAGACAACTAACAACCATCTATGTGAAAAGGAAAACTCACACATGGCCTAACTTGGTCTTCAATCTTCCCCAACAACTATAAACAACTACCTTAAGGCTTATAAAAAGGACCTTTACAAGCTAAAGCTCATTGCGAGAAGGGAAACCAAATAGAGAAGCGTTGAGTTTCTTTAAGCAAGAAAGCAATAAAACATGAATTGTTAGTTAGTTTTGTGAAGTAACAAACAAATCAGGTGTTGACATAGGAAGTAAATGTTTTTATATGCTTTTAAAAACAAAATAAGGTTGTGAAATGTTATAACAAATAGTAGAAGCATTGTAGGGGTAGATTTCACTAGATCTTCACTCTTTTCATGCATTAATGTGTCATAAATACTTCATTCATGCTCTTATGTTAAAACTAGTAAGTAAAAGTTTTCTTACTCCTAATTCCTTAGGTAAAAAGAGCCTTAGATACCTTCCCTAAGCCAAGATCCCTCAAAGACTTAACAAAGGCATTAGCTTTAAGCTTTGAGACCAAAATATTACCAAGAAGCTCAATTCCATTTATACACTAAGTCTCATGGACATTTTGTTCAGTTCAAGATAATAAAAGTGTTTTCCAACATCATTTACATTCCAAAATTGTGTCATGGGTGGCAAATCCACAACAAAAATTAAGAAAAGACACAAAATGCTAACATAGAACATAAATATGCAAAATATATATTCATACATATCAAAGGATACATGCGAGTTTAAAATGGTTACATATATCCCTTACAACAAAGGAAATCAGCCACTCATTGAGATGAGTTGCTTGAAATTACACATGGAAGGGGAGGAAATCGATGAACACTTGAAAGTTTTTTCTCCCTCAGTAGAACAAGACAAAAGTTGAAAACTGTTACAATAATGATTGCAAAAGGAAGGGAGAATTTGAATATATTCATGGGTCAGGCCCAAAAATACAAAAATAACATTTCCATTTGAGTATAGACTCACTCAGCCATGGATTCTGGCTTGGCCAAATAACACTTTCTATTATTCTAGAATTTTTGTTGTCCAAGTTGATCTTTTTGGAGCTTTAGTACTCCAAACTTTCTCTCCAACACACATTCTTCCATTTCAGACCCTTTTCTACAAAAGATAAGATAAATTACTACAAAGTAGCTAAGAAATCAAAATACTATATTAGAATTAATAAAATAGTGAAAACAAAGAATTTTGAGTAAAAAAATCCTCTAAATCAAGGAAAGAGTAAGAAAATTGTCTTAAAAAGTACCCAAAAAGTATGTAAATTAGCAACTTCCCCAAACATAGAGTTTTGCTTTCCTCAAGCAAAACATATAACATAAACTACAACTTGAAAATACTAACACTACAACAACACACATAGACTAAGATCAATTTTATCCTAGCAAATCAACTTGTACTTCCACTTAAACTTTAAGAGAACCAAACCGATGATTTAAACTTAAGAGTGGTGCTTTCAATCGAAACCATAGCAAGAATGAAAGTGCCTTAATTCAAGAAGAGAAATCAAGCACATAATCCTAATTTGACAAAATAAAAATGCTTAACACTCATTGCACAAGTGTACCACTTAAGCACCAACTGCTTTAGGTGCTCCAATCTCACAATCATCACACAAATATGTTTTGTTTTCCTTCTCAATAGTAATGAAATGCAAGCACATTGTAATGCTCCTTTTTGTAACTTTATTTCTCAAGTAATAAAATGATGAATTCATTTAATTTTGTGGCAATACTATTTAAGGTTTGGTTTCAAATACTACAATTTAGCATAAACTTGATTTTTCAAAAACATGTTGTGATGAGGAGAACATAGTTCAAGATAAAGGTTGAAACTATATACAAGAAAATGATTTTTCTTTCTTTTCTCTGTTTTACTCATAAACAAAGTCATCCTCAAAAACATAACATGAGTTTAATAATGGGAGTAGTAAAAACATACATGTCATTTTTTGAATAAGCATCACAATAGCATAAACATTGGTGCTAAAAGTACGATGTCCGAAAATATCATGAAGTTACCACATACAGACTGGGGATGTACAATACAAATATATCAAAAAGTGGAATAGATAACCTCAATACATATACTATTTCTAAGTTACCCTTCCCTGAAATACATTAAGAAAGTCAAAACCTAGATAGAGCAGTTAACTATCCCTATTCTATCTTAGGTACAAAAGTAGAGACCACTACTAAACCTACCCCAAGAAGATCCCTGGGAGGATTCTACATGGAAACCCTCCTCGGGATCCTCTTCAGGATCCTCCTCCATAGCGTCATAGTTTTTTCGTCAATCACAATCATAGGTGGGGCTTGTGCAGCCAGAGAAATCAAATTTAAGGTGGGTGATGCCTCCCTAGGGACCACAACATCGGAGGGTGTCGCCTCCACATCAATACCAAGATGAACATAATCCAAAGATGACGACGAGCCATAAGGTGTAAGTGGATTAGAAGATGGTGCGTGGGAAGTAAGAGTAATGTACGCATATCTCAGAGCATGGGTTCAGTGATGTACCAATAGAAAAAAAAAGTGTAATGTCACCACAGAAAGTATCCTAATGTGCCAATGAGATGGGCCCAATACCCATTGTCAATCCTAATGAAGAGGTGAAACAACGGGTCCCTCTGTGGCTCCATTCAGCTTAAAACAAAGGATGTATGGAGTGAGTCACCACCTTTAAACCCGCACACATAACGACTTTTCGGTCACAAACAAAAACACGCAATAACCATCTTAAGGTGATCCTCTCGCGATCTTACTTGTCACTTGACTCACATTTAACTAATACTTATTTCATCGTATCACAGGTCCACTACCACTGGAACAACCAAAACTCAATGGTATTATACATTTAAGTTGGATGATTATTGAGAGTACATCTCTTATCATGATACAATGATGGGGTTTTCACCAACACAGTTATGGCTCGCATTTGTCAGGGTTACCAAGTCCACACCTTGGAAACACGACCACAAACATGACACCATACTCCCAAGAAATAACAAGTCAACAATCCATCCCTCAGTTATCGTTCTATGTGGTCATCCAATCTCTGAGGACTGACTCCTCATCAACTCTCACTCGAATTATCTTTATTTGTTTTTGTGGGATTCTTCAATCACAACATTAGGTGACTATTCCAACTCCACCTTTCATCATTCACACATAATACAAACATAACTTCCCACGTGACTACTTCCATGCTTCCTCTCCAAATAGAATCCATGATTTATCGTGCATTCACGAGTATAACATATCGACCACGATCCTCACACCATTCTTTCCCTTCGACCAAGACATTAACAATTTCAAACACATCACAAGCCATTAGCAAATGCCCAAGGCATTCTCACACATTTCCATGAATTGAATCCATGTCCCATCCCATGTTTTATTAAGTTTTATGAAAGCTTTTCTCCTCTCAAGATTATGTTGGTTTTACCATAATTTATGTTCTCTAAGCAAAGGACTTAAAGCTCATTTTATGTCCACTTCATAATAATGTACTCTAATGTGCAAAGATATCTAAAGTTTCCTAAGTCCAATTGATTTATTAGATTCACACTCTAATTAAGTCTTTATTCATTGTTCATGACAATGAATCTTTATTAATATTAGAGTTGAATTCTAGTTTCTACAAATGCACTCATACATTGAATCCATTTGCTCCCCCCTCAAGGATTTCATAATCCTTAATCACACCAATAGTTTTCAAAGTCATCATACAAGCACACACCAATCAAGGTTTCTAGCAAATCATTTCCTTGAGGATCACAAGTCCTCCCGATCTCAAATTCAATAATATCAATCAAAGTGCAAGGAATTCATGCTTAAATCCATTCAACTCTCACTCAGATAACTAGTAAAAGTATATTCTCTTCACATAACCTTAAAAAACTATTTATGCATATTATAATTTTCATACACCAAGGAAATTTCAATTGAAATCCATTTGGAATTCATTTATACACATTCAACAAGTTTCACACTTAAGCCTAGCTTGCCTTGTGCTTAAGCTTTGCTCACTTCACGCTTAAGCTTGAAATCTAGTAGCTTAATTTCCCTTGCAGGTCATCTCGCTTAAGCTTGGTCTAGCCTGCACTTAAGTTTGGTCCAACCTTCGCTTAAGTTTGGTTCTAGCCACACTTAAGCTTGAAAACTAGTAAACCATTTTCTCCCATTACACTAAAAACCCAAAATAACAACAGTTTACAAGTTCTTACAACCTTAACACGAAATCTAAAAGAAAAGGACTTAAAGTGTTGATTTATAGAAAGTTAACTTTCTGTGCTCCTACAACACTTCTAATGGAAGCTACTCCATAATCAAACAAGAAAAGCAAGAGTAAGAAGTGATCGACTCCTCCATACCTCAACTTGAAGCACAAAAAAGGTGGAGGATGAAGGGCTTAAAGCTCAAAACTCAGAAAACTAGTAGTCCAAGCAAACACTCTCTTCTTCTTCTCCACAACTCAGCCCATACCCAAAAACGAAAATGACAGTAACTATACACAAAAGGACTTGGAATGGAGTGTTAAGGAACTCTAGGAAAACTCTAGGTTCAAGGGTTCCAAGTGTCCATGAGTTCCTAAGCCTCCTTATGTCACCAATTGACTTTGATTGAGGAAAATTTGATGAAGAGAGAGTGCAGATCTAACCATGTTTGTCTAGTTTTACTTTTGAAAATGTTGTCATAGATGTTAAGATAGGATTAGGCATAAAAGACATCTTTATTTTTACCAAAAGAATAAAACTCTAGCTAATTAACCTAAGCAATGGTGCTAATTACATACATCAAGGAGTAAACACAATTAATCATACACAGAGTAAATCTACACAGTGTGAATTTACACTGTTTAAGTTTGTAGAATGTAATTTTACACAGTGTAAAAATTATGTTCTAATGCAATTCTAGTTCCTACTAAACTTATCATATAAAATATCATACGTATAATTGAAATTTTAAATTAACTACATGAGTTAAATTCTCATTGTAATTAATTTCAAGGTGTTAAACACATACATTAAGATCACAAGGACTTGATTAAGACTTGTAATGTGGCTTGGCTTAAAAGGAATTTGATTTTTCTAAGAATTCAAAGACCATGAGATAGATAGCAATGCATGCATTACACAATTCACACGATCCCTTTTTTCTCAAATCGTGAAGCATTGAAAGACCTCTCATTTTTAAACTTAATTTTGATTCATGACACTATCTTTTACAACATGAATCACAACTTTATTTCCTTCTATTTCCTTCTACTTCCTTAGTCTTCTTTTCCTTTTTCTTTTTTTTTAATTGGAAAATTTGGAAATTACAAAAATTTAACAAGTACAGTTTTGATAAAATTTTAATTTACATGAAAGTGACCTCTAATTGTTCCCATATTAATCCTCACTAGCACTCCTCCAAACTTTCATTCAACCCAATCATACAATTACTCTCTTATCCTATGGTAAGGAAAATATATTGTTTTTCTTTTAAGCTCATTAGGTTATCAACAAAGAATGAACTCAATTAAAGGCTCAAAAGGGTTTGTGGGTTTGTACAAAGGAAATTCATGGGTTAGGTTTTTGGCTCTAAAGTTCAGAATCATTAAAAATTGCGTTGAACATGTCTACAATGGCACACAACATTAATCACAAGAGAATTGTTCAAAACCAAATGTACCTCATAGGGTGACACTCATCATTCCCATTGGCACCAAAGTTATACAATACTTGAATTTTCTCAAAACACAATGCATCCAAGCTATGCTAATGAAACTTGCAACCACAAAATAAGTATTCAAACCACTTTTTCACAAATGAAATTTTTTCAAAAGTGTGAGAAGCATGTATATATAACATTAGGATGAAAGTTTGCTATGGCCATACAACCACAAAATGCGAATAAAAACTAAAAACAAAAAACAACACTAGGTTGAAACCTAGGGTTGAGCCATGCAACGAATACCGTAACAACCAAACTTAATTCAAAAGAAACCAATGTTTTGAAAACAACCAAGTGCAAATTGAGTTCATGTAAACCAAACTAAAATTAAAAGTACAGAATTTAAAGGTAGATGTTTAAATTGCAGAATTTAAAAGTGTAGAAATTTATAAAATGGTGTCCTCTTAGTAGGGATAAAACAAAGAATCCCTTGTGCATAAGCAAACTCTCTTCCAGAACTGCCAGAGCCATCATCACGCTCTTCTCCTTCACTTCCTTCCTCTTCCTCCTCACTCGAGCCATGTCCTTCATCACCCTCCTCTTCATCGTAGATCTCCTTCTCGCTAAAATTTTCTTCGGCTTGTTCTTTCTTCTCCTGCCACAAGTCCAACAACTTCAACATTTGCAGTAACACCTAGGCCACCAACACCTCCCATGAAAGTGAGTTGGTACCTAGGCTAAGAAACCAGAGCTTTAAACTTCATAGGAGCGAGCCACATGAAAGGACCAGGTGCTACTCTTGGGATTGTAGGGTTTAAGAAGTGGTAAATTGAATCATTGATGCTTTGCATGGATTGATTGATGTCAAAATTTTACTAAAACATAAACACAAAGGTAACAACCATTTGAGCATGATTAAGAGGTTCAATAGTAGGAGGGATGAGGGGTTGCTCTTCATCAAACTCCGTATGATTGAAACAATTTATATCAATGTAACACAAGTTGATTGGCTCCCTAAGGTTGAAGAAGGGAGGACGGTTGATAGTGACATCTTGGTAGGCACACAAGGTTGTGATCAAAGTTCGGAATATGAAAGGCTTTAGTAGGATGGTAGGAGCCTTGGCTATGACAAACTATTGCATTTCATTTGAAATCACCCTTCCAATATTCACTCTTATATTGGTCATAATGCAATAATTAAACAATATATGAGCAAGACATGCTAAGCTTGAAGAATGTGTGGTGGAAGTAATAATGGAGAAAAGGAAACTAGCCCATATTTGCTTGATGGTCTTCAAAAAGGATCTTTTAAACCTAAAAGATTTGCCAACATCATTCACCACATTCAACCTCCCAGGGATGCACAACCTATTGCTAATGTCAGTATTGCTAAAGCCAGTCCTCATAGCACACATGAGGATGTAGACATAGTCTTGGCTTGTTGGCTCTTGGAAAGTGTGCTCCAAATATTTCTTTATGGTAAAAACATCGCATCTCACTGGACACCTTGTACCCATGACCTTCTTGCTTGATCACTTGCCTTTCTAGGTAGTGCATTTGCATAAAACTCACACACCACCTCCTCATTGATTCTGAGAGGGAAGTTTGCCAGCTTAGACCACCTCCTCTTGGCAATCCCATCTTGAAATTCCTAGAACTCTCAAATAACAACCTCACTTTTTCCTTGATGAGGTTGTAGTCAACATTTCTTTTGAGCCATTCTTGATTAGGAGGCCCTAAGAATCTACCTTTTTGGAAGCCTTTGGAAGGGGACTTGGTGGATGTGGTGGGAGTTTTAGATGGCTGGGTTGGATTGGATGTGGGTATTGATTTAGATGGTGGTTGTTTTGGTGGTGGTGGAGGAATTTCTTAGACTTCATCATCTTGTAATGGGAGGAGCTTGAGAAGTGGAACATCTCCTTGTCACCCATGGCTTCTTGTTGGAGGTCGTAGGTGTAACACCTTTTGTTCGAATTACACTAGAATCAGACTGTAAAGTTGAAGATGACTTAAAGGAAGTAATTAGTACTACCTATACCAACAATATGTATCTATTTTTAGATAGCTTATCATATAAGAACTCTACAGTTAAACGTGTTCGACTTGGAGTAATTATGGGACGGATAACCTTTTGGGAAGTTTTTCAGAAAGTGTGAGTGAGGATAAAACACACAAAAATGTTTCATGTTGGTTTGTGGGGACAAACAATGATTCTAAAAGAAGTCGAGCAGTGTTAGAGCTGGTTGTCGATGTCTTGGAAAGACTACCTACGAAGGATTCTAATTGATAGAGGGTTATGATCAATAAAGAGTTGTCTGAAGTGCCATCGTGTGTGAACTATCGAGAAGTCGAAAATGAGGGATGTTACAATAGAAGTACTAGCAATATGCTTTTGCCTACGGGATACCATGCTGAAAATAAGAAAACACCATTGCTTTTAATAGATTTTACAAAAACCAAATATTAAAAAGAAAAAGAATTTGAATTAAAAAGAGAACATCAAACAACAATAAGAAACAAGCAAACACAACACATAAATCAACACTAGGATCAAGATCATGACAAGGATTAGCTCTATGTGACTACCAACACTTGTTGTGATAGAATTGATGTACTTACATCTACAATAGTTTTCACTTTGCTAGAAAATTTGGCTTGGCTAAAAGCTACTACAAATGCAGTTTTGGTATTTATTAAAGATTACTTCCAGCACATCTTAGTTGTTACACAAACATTAACATATAGTGGTCCCAGTTCTTAAAACTCAAAAATAGTTACAGAAAAGAAAAAGACAAAGGTTTCCCTTTTAAGAAGAAGAATAACAACTTGAATTAACCCCATGTGCTTCCCTCATCAATAAACAGAATATCATTAAACAATAGCACCAATACAGGGACCTAAAAGTGACCCCTAAGGGGTACATTCAAGAGAAACTTCTTAGAATATTTAGATGAGTACAAATCTATGAATAAAAAGTGTTATATAATCATAAGGACAAACCACATTAATCCACGGTTCTTAAAAAAACCTAATTATAGTAACAACTAAATAATTTAATAAAAAAGGCTTAAATTTTGTTTTTGGTCCCCCGAAATTTATTTTCCTATCTTTACTATCTGAATTTAAAAAATTGCCCTTTTTGGTCCCTTCCTTAATGTGTGCCAAATAAGTAATAATTAATTCACAAAATTTATGGAAATTTTTACTATCAAAATTTTCTTTTTAATTTAAATATTGAAATATGATACTTGGATGTTTAAAACCACCACAAATTGCTAAAAGAAAAAAAATAAATAAAAACATGATTGAAAAGGAAGTTAAATAAAGGAACAAATGTGATCAAGAATATATATATATATATATATATATATATATAATCAAAAAATAAATAATAAAACAAGATCTAAACAATTTTTTTTGCAAAAAATATAATGAAAAATAATTATGCTGGGGGATTTAATGGATCCACCACTGGTAATCTCAATCATACTCCATGGCTTAAAACAGAGTGTCGGTGGAGGTTGTTGTGTTACATGATTGAAACCTCACTGCTAATTTCGATTGTGTTCAAACGTTATTTTGTGCACTTTAATCTATTTGACTCCTCTATTAGAGTCATGAAAGGAGGCGTCAAGACAAGCCACCATCAAGGAAGAATGTGAAAAAGAGCTTCACCATCGCAACAATGGGCCCTATGAAAGCAACCATCAAAATTGCATGAGTTACATACATAGCAAAGTGTAATCACGTAAACCGGGTGAAAGAGGGTTCAACTTCAAGATTGTCGGAACAGAGACAAGTCAGAGTCAACTCCAACATCAACCACCACGATGTAAAAAAATATGTTTGTCGTCATCTCCAAAGTCATCAAAGTTGCTGTCACCAACCTATCCCCTAATAACGTCGTCAATTATCTTAAATCCCTTGTCTCATGCTTACAAGGGTTGAATTGAAAGGAAATTCCTAACCTAATTTCTTGATTTAAATTTCATTTCTCTGTGTGATGCTTACAATTTTATATTCTCATTTTGCATAGTTATGATGTTGGAAAATTATTTGAGTTTTAGGTTTTTGTTTGTTCAATTTTTTATTTCTAGTGCCAAATGTAATGTGGTTACTATGTTAGTTATGATGTATGCTTCATGGTTGATTTTGTTTTGTTGCATAATTGTAAACATATATTGCCCTTCTACAAGTTTTATGATGATCTTAATTTGTATTTGTGAATGTTCATGTTTATTTCTCTGTAATTTGTGACATTTTAAATTTCTAGAAATCATATTTTAATATTTAAATTAAAAATTAAATTTTGGTGGTTAAAAGTAATTAGAAATTACAAATTTATCATTTTTTGATTGACACACACCGATAAAAGGAGTAAAAAGAATAATCTTTGAAATTCAAGAACTAAAAAAAAAATTAAATTTATAATACCAAAAATTAAAACGATCAATTGTTTTTTATTTTTTGACTGCTGATTGTTTTTATAAGTCAAAGAAATATTTCATAGTAGCTAGATATCTAAAGCAAATTTAAATAAATAATACTTTTTAATAAATAATTTGAAATTTGGTGCACTTTTGAAAATATTTTGAAATCTGGGGCAGTCAAACATGCCCAAAATTGGGCGTGCTTAAACACACCCAATTTAGACGTGTTTAAACACGTGCAATTTGGACGTGACCACTTTCGTCGCTAATTCAGACGCGAAATGTTTACGACCACAATATTCCTTCGTCAAATGTGTTAGCGACTAAAATAAATACCAGAATTAGCATATGACTTTAAAATCAATTTTTTAATTTACACTATAATTTTTTTCAATTTTTGAAATTAGTATTGCGACCACAATATTGTGATTTTTTAATTTTTTAAAACTAAAATTATTTACAAATTTATAGTATAATTTTGGTAAATAGATATACCAAAAAAACATTATCTAATTTGGGTTGTTTGGCAAAAAAATAATGTGTATAAAATAATATATATATATATATATATATATATATATATATATATATAATTACTAACATTTTTGTAAGTTTATTTTTGAAAAAACTCTCATTTCTCATTTTCTGCTCATATGTAGAGGAAACTTAAAACTATGGTAGTTCTACTTGCAGAACCTATTATCTCCTCTGTCTAACCTAAACCTTAATATATAAATCTAGTTCTTAAATAGATAGGAGAAAAATGGAGAATGTGAAAGGGAAAAATACGATCAAAATCTCATCTCTTTAATTTTTAACTATTAGGATTTAATTTTCTTTGTCTCTCTTACTTTTGCTTTGACTAAACAAATATACACACTACTCTAATCTCAAACCAATACCGATAACAATTACAAATTAAGGTGGAGCTTCATTTAAGTATTTTTTTTGTTTTCATTTCCAAAGAAAATAAAAAATAAGAGTAAAAATTATTTACTTAAAATTTAGAAAACATTTTTTCTAAAAATATTTTTAAAAAGAGGTCCAAAACTGAAAACAACAAATCTAACAAATAATTTATATATATATGATTAAAATTCTCCCTATGCTCCTTAATAAAATTTCTATTTATTGATAAAAGAAATAAATAAGAGACCAAAGAAAAAAGATGTCGTTATCTTAATGTGAGACAAAACTTTCATACATTAACATGGTACTATTGTTGGTTTGATTTGCAAACAAAATTGGTAATACATTTCAAATTGGTTTGTAACGCATGCAAAAATTTTGAGTTCGAGTGAATTTTGAGCGTATAAACTTCAAACGGTCATAATTTTTTATAGAAATGTTCGATGGAGGCGTACGATTTGTCAAAACGCTCGAAATTCAGAGAAGTAATTAAAAAAATAAAAAATAACATTAAATTAACTAATTAAATAATTAAAAAGTAGACACAAAGGAAATTTTTGGATGACTGAATCTTAAATCCTAATTTTGAGGAACTTATAAGCATTTTTTAGGAAAAAATAGTTGATCAGGGATTTTCCCAAGGTTTCTCTTCTCAATTTCGAGTGTTTTGTCACCAGTTTCACCTCAATCGGACATTCTAGTCAAAAGTTATGACCTTCCGAAGTTTATATACATTATGCCTCAAAATGACACGTGTCACAATCAGATGAAACACGTCTAAATTGGACTTGTTTGACTGCCCTAGATTTCAAAATAGTTTCCAAACAACCCAAATTTCAAATTATTTATTAAAAAAAATATTATTTTTAATAATTTGCCAGATATCTAATTCTAAAAAGTAAAGGTTGCTAATTGCACTCCCTTTTTAATAAATGCAATCCAATATTTTAAAATTTACTAATTACACTTTTTTTTATAAATGCACTATAATATTTTTAAATTAAAACTTGCTAATTGCACCCCCTTTTTATAAGTAAATTAATATTTCCTTTTAAATCTTAAATACTCATTATATCATTTCTTTCATCCCTCTCACATGTTATCTCTTTAATGCATAAGCAGTGGTATTACCTGTGTACGCAAGGCATCATACTAGCCAGTTACAAAAATATAAAATCTCAATATTATTTTAATTTTTCCTTCCAAAAAGACTCTAAATCACTGGTGATATAATAATTCCTCTCTTATTTACTTGACAACTGTCTAGAAACTTACTAAGTGTAATGATTTTCTTTCATTTTATGTTATGATTTTCACAATCTTCTAATTTGGGTCCTTTATATTTCTTAATATTGTTGGTTCTCATCTCAATTGATTGAGTTTAATTTATGGCCTACAGAGGTGTATTATCACAAGAAGAAAAAAATTATTATTGAACTTCACTTCTTTCTTTCTCTTATTAATTTACTTGACAACTGTCCAGAGTGCAATGGTCTTCTTTCATTTTATGTTATGATTTTCACAATCTTCTAATTTGGGTCCTTCATATTTCTCAATATTGTTAATTCTCATCTCAATTGATCGAGTCTAATTTAAGGCCTACAAAGGTGTATTATCACAAGAAGAAAACAATTATTATTTAACTTCACTTCTTTCTTTCTCTTATTAATTTACTTGACAACTGTCTAGAGTGTAGTGATCTCCTTTCATTTTATGTTATGATTTCTACAATTTTCTCCTTTGGCCCTTCATATTTCTCAATGTTATTGGTTCCTACCTCAATTGGCTGAGTCTAATTATTAGCAGGTTTGCACAGACATAACACAAGATAAAACCTTAAGTGAATCAATTACTTATGATCTGATTTCAACAGATGTATATTATCACAAAAATAAAAAAGTTATTATTGAACTTCACTTCTTTCTTTCTCTTATTTTTACTACACATCCATTTTGTTATTAATAAACTATGATAGATCTTGCAGTTTTTTAAATATCTTTCCAGTCTAGATGATATGTTGTCTTAACTACCTTTTTAAGAGTTATGTGTGTTCAAATATCTTTCTTATCATCTTTTCTCTTTTATCAACTTTGGAACATTGTTCTTCTCTGATGTTCTTTGTCTTCTCACCATTTTTTCTCTCTTCTCTTACCTTCTTATTCACTCAATTTATTTTCTCTCTACTAAAAATAAACCAGTAAAATATCTTTTTACTTCTTCGTTAACCGTTCAACATCACAACACTCACTGAAGATGTCTTTGCCAGCCACTTTGACTACAACTTTTTCATAATTTTTTCATGATTTATAGTGATTTGTAGCAACAAAGGTGAACAATTTTCTTAGTTTCTATTTTCTTTGTTGATTTTGGTTTGGCCTAATTACTTTCTTTGTTTTTTTCCTTCATCAAAATTTCTCTAATGTCGTGAATATGGACTAAATTTGTTAAAAATGTTTATTTGGTATGACCTATGGGTTAAAGTATTTTGTGGAAAAAGATACTAAACGGATCTTTATAAAAATAGATGAGAATTGAAGAATATTTTAAATATTTATTTGATTTTTTTAGACTGATTTATTGATTGCAAATTATGTATTTGATCAAATATCAAAATGACATTTTTGGGTATGTTTCCTTATTTCTCATTTTATTTTTAAATTTATGACACTTTTGAAACTACTTTTCATATGGGAACTTTCCAGTTGATTTCATCGGTTTTTTATTATCCTATAGAGTACGAATTTTTTACATACAATCTTTAGTTATTGTTGTTTATCTTTTGTTAATATTACTCTTATTTATAATGAATAGTTCAATTATATTTCTTTAAAAAAAATTAGTAAATGGAAATTAATGTTTATCGTAGAAATTTACGTGAATGGGTAAATGATCAATGAAATGTTTAATTGTGAAATTTGATTCAGAACATCTATAAAACTGAGCATTGACACGAATAGAATTGAACAAAAGTAATACAGTTGATGATTGAGTAGAAGATGAAGGTTCAGAGTGGAGAAAAGACAATGACAAAATGGAGAGAAATGAAGTTATTAATTGAATAAATTTAAAGAGAAGATCTAAACAAGTGGAGAGTTTATTAACAGAGCATTAATTTTGCATAAATTTTTCAGTTGTTTTCTTAACATATGTGTATTGCTTGCTACATATTACAATTTTCATTTGTGCGTTTACTTATAATTATCATATATTTATATTACACATAACAAATATAATTTCTTATTCCTATTATAAATTTATCTTTTTCTTCATTTTAAAATATTTATATGTTTACTTATTATAATTTCCAATTTGAAACGCAGTGCAATAAATCGGTATATCCAGTGTGAACGCACCCGACTAGTATAATATAAAAAGACGGAAAAGGGAATGACATGGACAAATCAACGTCTATGAAGCCAGCCTTAGAACTCTCGTGTCTTGTTAACCCTCGATATCAACTACCTCAATCAACAACCTACGCCTCTGGTCAAGTTCAGTCCAGTGTCCACACTACACCGCAAATTTTTCTTTTTCTTTACCCCTTTAGATGAGTAACGCCACAGACTCCGCCGGCAAGATCCCACCGGAGACGAGGCCCGTCAAGAGCGGCAGTGGCGGTGATAGCGGGCCCCGGCCCACGATCAAGATCAATGTTATGCACGGATCCTCTCAACACGAGTTCCACCTCCCGGCCCAATCAACTTTTGGTTAGGTTTCTCTCTTTCAATCCATGATACCTCTTTGATATTATTATTTATTCTCGAATTTAATAATTTATATTGTTAGTTTTTTTTTTTTGGACTTGAATATGATGAGTTTTGTGTGCGTTACTCGGAAATTTGAGGGATTAGTCTTTCACTCTCGGTTTGGAGATATTCTGGAATTGCTTGTTCAACAGATAAAAAAAATTGTGCGGCAAGGGGAAAAAATTAGGAATTTCTGGAATAGGGTTTGATCTTCAAGTGACACGTGTTAAAGAGACATTGGTGGAGTTTAGGGAACTTTTAATCTTTTATTGATAAATGTATGGGAATGTTCAAGATCCTAATTAACAAGGGTAAATAGTAAATTTGGTGCTCAAAAGTATGAGGCGTTGTCACTTTAGTTGAGTGTGCAACCGTCACTTTAGTTAAAAAATAAAAAAAGTTGTGTGATTTAAGTAATAATCTTAACGTAACACATAGTTTTAAGGACTACAGTGACTATTAGTAGTTTAGTTTAGGTACTAAAGTGACATGGGACTTATTTTGATTTTTCTTACTTTTAGGAACTGATATGAGAGTGCTTTACACTATAGATACTAAATGGTGCTTTACCCAATTAATAAACTCTTGAACTTTTTGAGCGGAAAAGATTGAATTTTGTTACTGAAAAAGTGGAGTTTTTTCGCATAGTTAATTAAAGCTAGTGAGAATATGTAGTCATTTCTTGTAACTATTTTATAATTTTACTTGGAAAATGTTCTATGATATAGTTAGATTGGTTGTAATCTATTTTCTTTTTTTAAGAATTATTATTCTGCATAGGAATCTTGATTGTGAATGGTAAGCTCTGTAGTTGTAACGTTATTAGCTTTGGGTAAGTGCAAGTAACTGGTGAGAATTATGATGCTGAAATGAATATTCTAACTTCTAACCTAGGAATACTACAGGTTTGTTATAGCTTCTTAAGAAAGAATGAAAATTGACTATCAGAAGGTTCAAAATCCACTTGCTTCTGTTGTTATGATGCTGTGATTTTGGTTTTTGAGAAATAGTTGGATTAAAGTCATTCCTTGTAAGTTATAACAAGTGTCAGTTAAAATTGAAAACTTTATTATTGGGAATGGTTATCATATGACATGAACAAGTTTTAGGCACACCCATGCATGTAATTCTAGTTTCTCAGTCGGCCTTCTGAATAATAGGTGGAAGATATGGTGGCTAGCCTTATCTTGGTGCATTTGGAATCACAGGAATCAGATTGTGTTCCAAAACGGATGTTTTGATGGACAAAAGTTGATGGACAGTGCAGTTTTTTTCTGCTGGTCTTGGCTTTCTACCCTTGAGAAAGGATTCTCGATTCCTTTCCATTTTTGGTCAAGTAACATTAGAGAAGGTTTTTGTAAGTTAGGAAGGGTTTAACAGTTTTTGTGGGGTTTGTACCTATCTCCATCCAGATCTAGGGATATCTTATCTAGGCTTTTGCTTGTATAAGCAACCTGTGGATCTGGCTAGTTTTAGATAGGTTGTACATTCTCATATGGTATACTTGTAACTTTTATAATCATATATAATATATATTTTTGCTGAGCAAAAAAAAAAAAAAAAAAAAATTCTAGTTTCTCAGTAACAGAGTCAGCAGACTATTGGATGATTTACTTCTGGGTAAACTATTTTAAAATCTTGTAGTTTTCCTTTGGTTCCAAATTCATTCCTGAACTTTAATTGCAATTTTGCATAAATTTTTAATTACGTTTCTTCCGTGAACATGATGCAAAGTAATTTGCTTGACAGCTTCTATTTGATACTTGTTCAAAATTAAATAAAAGTGTTGTGATTATGGTCATTACTATTTATATTTCCTGTGTTATTTAGATGAAAAACATATTTCCAATAAAATTTGCAGATTATAGTTATTCTATGGGGAGTGGATTTTCTTATTTCTAAGTTTAGCCTGTCTTTCTTTTGTACAATTTTCATTTTGTTTGGAGCCTTACCCTACAATATTGATTATTTTGTCTTCTAGAATATGTTCAAGGAAGTCGATGGTTGACTTAGAAATGGCATAAAATAGTACAGAATATTGATAGAAACCCAGATTTTGAATACAGGAGAGTGTGAATAATTTCCAGTTGAAAAACTTGTCTCAGAAGAGCAAATAAGGATGTATTTACCCTTGAATTTTAGTAGGTTAAGATCACATTCTACTTAAAAAATTCAATCAAGATAGACTTGCCCTTACTTGGACATTTAAGAGACATACTCACTTATAGGAGCCTTGCCCAGTTAGAAAAAGGGGAGAGAAAACACAACAACAAATTTTCGGAAATAGACTCCCATAACAAATAGAAAGATAATGGAAGCTCTCAATATGTAAGAGAAGAAATGATAACTCAGGTCATTCAAGAGACCTATAAATCCAATCTTATCCTGCACCCAGTTCTTGCTTGGCTCTCCTCTCCACACTGTCTTTTTTATTGCTCCCAAGTAACTGAGTCTGCCCTTCTATTATACCTGCCATGTGAGCTGTGTGGACCCACATCATACTTATCATAGTCCTTTCCCCTGTGATCGAACATATTCTTTCAATGGTACATGTGTTTTCCTAACAAGGTTGTTAGGAAGAGAAATGTTAGCGACATGTTCTATGACATTCTCTTTCCAACACTCTGTGATTGACTGAAATTTGTTAAATCACCACGTTTGGTGGGTCCCACTCATCATTTAATGATTTCCATTCCTGATTTAGATGTGGGGTCAACCAAAATTAGTGATTTTCAATAAATTTCAACCAATCATAGAGTGTTAAAAAGAGTGTCAGAGAGAGAGTAGCTAGCATTCCTGCGATAGGAATTGCTTGTGAAAAACTAGTTTGGTGCCTGAAGAACATTGACTGTACTTTGAAGGAAAAGAAAGGAAGGAAAGCGTTTTTTTTCCTACCCTCTTTCATTCTTAATATCAAATTTAAATTGTCTTGCATTATGATATTGATCATTTATTTGTCTGGAATATGCTTGAGGAAATTGGTGCCTATTTTAATAGTGTCATATAGTAAGTACTATAGGAATAGAATGTACTCTGTTTTCATTGATATATGTATTTATCTTTTTTGGGTTTTCAATGCAGGGGATGTTAAGAAACTACTTGTCAATAAAACTGGTTTAGAGCCTGTAGAGCAACGACTTTTCTTTAGAGGGATAGAAAAGGGTGATAACCAGCATTTGCACCTTGAAGGTGTAAAGGATAAGTCAAAGCTTTTCCTTTTGGAAGGCACTGCTAGCAAAGAGAGGAAACTTGAGGAAACCAGAAAACAAAACGAGATGTCTAAAGCTTTTGAGGCTATTGCTAGTGTCAAAGCTGAGGTGGACAACCTCTCAAATAGGGTGAGCATGTGTTTGAATTATAAGTACTATACTTCTTGTAGAAAGTAGAAACATATTTGTAAGAATTATTTACTATTGTGTGTATCAGACCACACGAAATACTCTTATTTATAATGAATGAAGTTTACAAAATAAGGAAACAAAATAATGAGTAATAATGGGTATAATCCCATACTAATTTGTTATCATTAAAACACATCAGATCATATATTTGACACTCCCCTTCAAGCTGGAGCATATATGTCATATTAACCAAGCTTGTTAATAGTTATGAAATCTGGTTCTAGTCGTGTGGTTGCACTGGATAAACATGGTTCGATGGAAGCCAATGAGGTCCATAGTGGTGATAGGTACTGCACACATGCGAATAAAGAACGCCCTGAGGTGGAAGGAAAAAGGAAAGGTAGAGGCAACAATTACACAACATCTAGAAGAGGACTGGCCTTAGTGAGCCTATTTCTGCGAGCTTGGCGCTGCAAACGGTGATTGGACACACTACCATGCGTTGGGATTAGGAGCTGTTTGGTTGTTGTTTAGCGCAACAAAAGAATGTGCGTGAGAGTGCATCAGTAATTCTTTCAAGATGTCACTAATGGTGCAATGTAGATTGGAGACAGGCAGTTCACATTTGCAAGTTGTTGGCCGAAAAGGTCGTCGGAGATGTGGCGATATTGATCAAAAAATCACTAGAAAAACTGAAAATTGACAGTGGAAGAAGGATGACAAACAAAGAGGTCCACCAAAATGTGGTAATAGGTTGTTGGAAATAGGACGACAAGTAGAGAAGTCCACCATAATGTGGAAATAGGTTGTCAGAAGTAGGATGACAAGTAGAGGTCCACCGGGGACAATATGTCCCTGGTTAAGCACAGTTTTCCTTATGCCTCTGTCAAGAATAACCTGCTCTGATACCATTTGGGCCTCACTCAACCTTACAAAACTGGCTTACAAGGTGAGGATTGTCCCCCACTTATTAAACTATTATGGCCTCATCACTAGTCGATGTGGGATGGGTGGTCTGCTAACGGCTTGACAACGGGTTGCACGCAATAGGCCAAACGACAGATCACTATGATAGGCTTTGATACTATGTAAGAATTATTTACTGTTTTGTGTTAGAGGTGTATAACCCCAGTGCACAGAAGCATTCGAAGGACATTGACATCAAAGATGTGTTCTGAGGCTAGCACACAGGTGGATTTCTGGGACAATCCACGAACGCTCGAACACTACAGTTACAGCCACCCTTAAGGACTTGTTCTTGTTATGCTGCATGTTTTCTAGCCATCATTGCAACCCTAGATTCATGTTCATCCAACTTTGCAATCAAATAAAGAAGAATCTTAGAGAAAATACCCAAGGGAGCATTTCTTTCGACTCATTCATCACCTGAATGTCGAAACACTATGATGTCAACAATGATCTCAATGTTGATAACCACATTTCCATGCTATGTATTAAGAGTGGACTTTGTGCTTGTACGACATTATTCGCCTCAAGGGTGATCATTATGTCTTGATTGAGGACAAGCTGCAGCAAGAAGATGAGCTGTAGGATCTTCAGCATGTTCCTCATCAACAACAATCTCCTCCATCAATGCTCGATTTTGATGTGGATGGGCAGTAGGAGCCTCAACATGTTCCTCAGCAGCAGCCTCCCACATCAATGCCTGTGGGATGAGGTTTATAATTCTATTAACGAGTTGAAAGATCACATGGATATCCACCTTAACAAGATGAAATACCACATGGAGGCCTGCCTTGGTGAATATGAGACTCAATTTGCACGATATCTGAATCAGGTCCATAGAGATCATTTATAGGACTAGGTGCTTCTGAAATTCGCATGATATCAAAGTTTATTCTAGATCCATTAAACTGGTCACCCACGCACCAAGCTTATTCATGCTGGGGTTGAGCGGGTGTATTGAAAAAAACCCACATTGGGTAGAGATAAAAACCAAGATAGAATATATAAATGAGAGACAAATCTCACCCTATGAGCTAGCTTTTGGGGTTGAGTTAAGCTCAAACCCACATGCAGCTTTTAGGGACCTATTTGCTCTTATTTATGGGTGAACAGTACTCATCATCACTACGGACCTTCATTGGTTGCCGTCAAGCCATGTATATCTGGCGCAACCACACAACTAGATTGCCTTTCGTTTTTATTGGGTTTATCACATTTATAATAAGTTTGGTTCATATCACATATATACTCCAGCTTGAGGGAGAGTGTGTTATTACGTCCTGATATTATTCCTAATATTGTATTTATTATTAGTTATTCTATTTCCAATTAATCAGTAATTGATTAATCTTGTAATCAATACTGATTCCTTTTTCCATATTATAAATAGACATGAGGCATGGTCTATTTTGACACCCAACATTACAGTAAAACACTGTTATAATATCAGTTAGAGAATGAATGTATGAATTATTTTAATTTTTCAGGTGACTTCAATAGAAGTAGCTATTAATGGGGGGAACAAAGCTTCCGAGAAAGAGTTTCTTGTGCTAACAGAGTTGCTTATGAGCCAATTGCTGAAACTGGATGGTATTGAGGCTGAAGGTGAAGCAAAGTTGCAGAGAAAAGCTGAGGTAGTATTTATGATATTACAGTTGCAAAGTTGAATTTTGAAATATATGTCTGTTTTTGTTGTCTTTTCCCCCTCTATTTCATGCAATCTTATGTATTGGTCAGTCATGCCCAACAGCGTTCCTTAATTTTACTATATAAATTGTGAAGCAGTGAATGGAATTTTGTGAAGTATTTTTCCACCAAGATGCATAGCACTTCAAGGTCTTCCTTGAGACAAGTTTTCATCTAAAACAATATATTTATAAAAGAAGCCTTGAGAAAGTGAGTTGCATCAAGTCTTTGGCCAAAAGAAGCCTTTTGCTAAGACACTTGTAATAGAACTTTGCAGAAACCAGGTGACTAATAAATCATTAGTCAGGTTGATAAATTGGTAGTTCAAATTGATAGGGAACAAGAAATGGAAAGGGGATCGGGGTAGTTATTTAAATGACATGGCAGAGAGACGGAGTTTGTGTGACTGAGGTTATATGGCGGGGGTGATGCATGGCGTGAGGCATTTTCTAGGTTGATTGTTATTCATTGAGTTGGGCAGAGAATAGGAATTCTCTGATGAGCTGTAGCTCTGGTATTTGTCACTGAAATAGTTTGGAAAGATTGTTTTTGATCTCAATAGAATTTCAGTAACCAGAATACTTGTGGATTTCTGTCACAGCTACCACAAACAGCAAAATGGAAATTTAAAGTTAAGGGTCATCTAGCAATTTGAAGTCTGTCTAATCCTCATCCCAGGTGTGATTTTGCAATATCAATACCTAAGATTCGTTGATTCATCTAGCCTCTCCAACCTAATTAGTGTTACTTTTCTTCAATCATTGTCTCTCCAAGCTGGCATCAAATATTTTTCTTCAACAGTAGACTCTGCAAGCTAAACAACAACATCCACATAGCAGTTTTACTGTTTTACGAACAGAATATAAGCTCACAAAAATCTTTCTATACATAGAGTGGATAAGCCAATGCAAGTATCACTTAAGTACAAGAGAATACTCCAGAAAAGCACAGATAACTCTTGTTTTGTTCCAATTTTTGTTCAGTTTTTTCTTCTTTTTCTCTTAAAGAAATGGTGTCATTAAAGAAATTTTGGGCAAAAGTGACATTAGAGCTGGTCCATCTGGAAATGGTGTTTTATTTTCAAGCAAGATGGTTAATGTCCTTAAATGAGCCATCCTGTCCTGGTCCTTTTGCTTCTAAAATTTTGCAGAATAAACTTTGGCCTCACTAATTTCTTCTAGAAGATTCTGGAACATAAATATTTTCATTAATTATCTGATCTTGGATTTGTTTGTCAACCAACTTCTTGAGTAATTCTTCGTTAGTTTTGGGCTTCAATAATAGCTCTCATCTAAGGATTGTTTTCTGAATCATTTGATTTACATGAGGCCTTCTTCATTGATGAAACTTTAGAAATCTTAAAATCACTTCGTAAGTTCATTATGCATTTTTTATTATCTTGACTTTCAGTTACATTCGTACGTTATAATTCATCAATATTCTGGCATTAAGAATTTTGGTATGAATCAAACAACTCTCAGTCTTTAAGGACAATATATTTGTTATCATTACAAAGAATTGACAAAGTTAGAAACCTTGGTCCAATAAAATGGCTCAACATTGCTTGCATATGAAAATTTTCCTTCTCTCTTTTGTGTGATTTCTTAGTATCTGTGCATTTGAGGTTTTCCTTCTCTATATATGTAAGCATAGGAAACAATGTATCTTTTTGATAATCATTGTTGGGCAAGTGTTTAATATTCATTTATTGTTTGACAAACTATTATCATATATGAAATTCTACTGATTTTTATTTCAAATATATTTCATGATTTGCATTTTTTGATGTTTCTTGACCTTTTTTAATTCATACTCTTCAAATAAAATGTTAATATGACGTTGGATTGGAGTATGACTAGTAAGTCGTAGTGACGTGCCTCAGGAAGTTGAAACGTGAAACGTGTTATTTGTCAGTGTTAATTTCTTGATCAACTACTTTCTAGCAATTTTCTTGGCTTGGAGTAAATAAATGTATTTGTATAATGTTGGAATATTGCCCTTCCCATTTTGGTAGTAATGTGTAGTAAATTGCACCATCTGTTCACATACTGCTTCTTAAAATTATAACACACAAATGCTCATTTCTTATGGAAATTTAACTATATGGATTATTGCCTGTGATGGACTGATACAACCCTTTCCACCATTGAATAGGTGAATCGTGTGCAGAACCTTGTAGATAAATTAGATTCTCTAAAGGCAAGGAACGCCAACCCTTTTAGCAACAGTAGCAATGCTTTCAAAGTAACAACCCAATGGGAAACCTTTGACTCTGGAATGGAAAGCTCGGATGGCCCATCCGATAACTCGTCTTCAACAAAAGTAACTCAAGATTGGGAGCGGTTTGATTAGCTCGGAAACCGTATTTGGAACATCTAAGTTATAAATGTTGTACAATATAATATTACTGGCCCTTCATCGGTTGTTCGAGATTCATATTTTTTATTTGCTTTAGAGGTCTTGGCACAACGATGTTGCCTTGTGATATGGTAGGCAGAAATTTTAATTGCAGAAATGTTCTCTCCGCTGAGGTAAAGTTGCATGTTAGATCTATCTCGTGCACCTAGTTTTAGGCAAAATATGTAAAACCAAATTGTATTCTTGTTACTTGAATATATTATTGCATCTTCCGATCATTTAGTTTGTCTTCTGTTTGCAAAGTTGTTCATAATTTATGCTTTTATTGGAGGCGTTCATTTTAAATTAAATCTTTTAAAAACTTTGTTTCGTTTTCTGCATGAGCTGCACTGCCTCAAACATCAACCACCTGCAGGACTAAAACAATTTAATAAGCTTTGTTTCACTGACCAGTGACTACGGTATCCTTTGAACCACAGGAACATGGGACCATGGGTTTAAATTATAGTTGCTTGTGAACATTGTGATAGTGGGTATAGTGGTTCCAATGACTTTCAGATCTCCCTTTATGATTGGTGTGGAGCTTGAAATATGTTTTCTAATCTCTATTAACTTAAGCCTTTGTTTTATTTTAAGACAAAATTGAATAGCTTTAGGTTTGCTATCCTTAGCAAACGTTGCATACTCGAATGATACAATGCCAAATATGTTCTAGAAGACCATCAACCAACAAATGAACTACGCTTTAAGATGATATTAGTATTACCAATAAATACTTTAAAAATCTCAGGTCCAAAGAGGCAGCCATAATCAAAGATTATTCAATAGTTAAAGAAGGTTAATAAATTGTAATAATCAAGAATGCATAAATACGTTTCAAACTCTCAACCAGGAGGGGATGTGTAAATGTTCCTCAGGAAGACAACTGAATGCATTTTCTTTCAGTTTGCATCCTCCACTCAAACCCCCATCACCAAAGTATATTAGGTTTATAAAGCAAACCAAAAGTAGCATGATTCACATTTAGCTTTGTTGATGACTTCATCTGATTCTATAGTCACTCAGATTTGACATATTTTACCTTATAAAATTATACCTAGTCGCTGTTATACCAGAGTCAAATGTCAATAGCTTTGGGTATGAGTTTTTCTTTTCTTCCAACAAATGTTAGTTTGTTAAAATGTTAATTTTTTGTTAGCAAAGAGGATCGAATCCTTGATTTTACCCCTCTTCCCTTCTTCCTTGACCATCCAATCCACTCACATCTCCCAGCTTTGGACATGAGTGAACTGATTGCGAGTACAATCTACATTGCCCATTATAAATATACATATGTAATAGCAAACTTACACAGGAATGAGCATTCATTCATATTTTGCCCATAACACTACTATACAGAACTATATCTACATCAATCATAAATCTATGGTCAAACCCCTTGCTCCAGTTACATTAACACGGGGCGAAGCTGAAGTTTTTTCCACTCTTGAGGATCCATGGCTGGTTGGGTCATATTTTTCACCATCACCCCAAAGAGCATAGGCTTCTTCGCCGTGGACGGCATCATCGCCGATCTCGAGCTGCTCGTTCGGCATCCTCAAGGGTATGAACAACTGTATGGTCAGAAGAATCAGTGTCGTCGAGACCAAGTTCCATCCAGCTATGAAACATGCTGCCACCAATTGCTTCAAAAATTGAATGCCACCACTGCCACCATAGAAGGCACCCCTTGAGTTGGTCACTGGCAATATGAGCCTACAAAGCTGAGGTTCTGCTAAGAGACCTGTGAGGAGGCCACCTAATAGGCCAGCCACAGCGTGTGTGTGAAACACTCCTAGGGTGTCATCTACCTGTGAATTGTATATTCACAAAATGGTAAGAACATAGTATAAATTCAATGTAACTATTAGTGATACGGTGAAAACAGAGTATTCAAACGGGGCATAATCCTTTATGTGAAGTTGAGTAGGTTTGGTCCCAAAATTATAATATGTATTAGATTTTATCCTAGTAATTATTGTTGAACCTATCATATGACGTCCCATTATATGTGTATATGATTTAGATCCATGCAGTTAGTGGTTGTATTTTAATAATAGGTTACTTTGTGTTTGTTCGTATATTTTCAAAAATATTGATGTAAAAATCTTTTATTTATTTAAATTATTAGTACATAGTATTTCCATGTATTATAAAAACATTTAATGAAAATTATTGTAAATTTATTTAAAAAAGTTCAGGCTTTTTCTTTCCATTTTAAATTTTGAAGTGAAAATATAGGTAATTAAAAATCATTATTTTTATTAATTATTTATACAAATAACATATAAATATATTAAATTGCAATTAAAATAAATAAATAAATAAGAAAATACAAATGAGTGAGTTAACTGTCATATATCTTTGAGAAGTGTAAAAAAGATATAAAATTTTATATGTAGCAACTCATGTAAGTTGTTCGATGGAGATGCAATTGATATGATTAAGAAGTGTGGTTGAGAATTCATTTCACGATATGACAGCGATATCGTAGGATTAATTATGTAACTTGCATTAGATTAATAATACCGTTGGAGACTAAAATGTCATCTGACCAATACGGCAAACGGATGGAAATTATTATTAAGTAATTAATGGCATGTTTGGAAATCTGATACAAAATGACTTTGGAGGCAAAAATCATTCTTCAAAGAAATCAGGACTCTTGTTTCTATTTTTAATTCGTTTTTATCCGTTTAATCTGCAATGGAGTGTGTGTTATAATAATTTTAAGTGCAAATCAAACATGCACTAACATAATAGCTATTTGAAGATGTTTTATTGAAGATGAAGAATTAATTCATCGATCTTCTATGTTATCTTTTATATCCAATCCAACCGAGCTCTTAGCTTTCGCGGGGGGAGAGTGTGTAAATCAACAGATTACATGTGAATTTGTCCATTTCTTAGCTAACTTTCTAATATTATTGATGAGAATTAATGAAATCAGCGAAGCAAAAGCATCCCAGACCTAAACTTATACAGGAATATATCATCTAAAGCGAATTAATGAAACAAGCTTAGCAAAAACGACCTAAACCTAAACTGATACATGAATATCACAATTTTGTGACAAATTTACATGAGTTATTTTAAAAAAAAAATACAAAAATTAGTTGATTTAAAAAATATTACATACTATAAATAAATCATATTATAAAATACGACTTTATATAAAGAAATCATGTTTTAAAACATGACTTTAGAACCTCTTAATATATATTTTTTTAAAATATACTTTTGAAAAAAATCGTATTTTACAACATGACATACCTATAATTTGTAATACTTTCAAAATCTAACTATCCCTTTAATTTTTTTTATTTAAATAATCCACTCATAAATTTGCTTAATTTTACAAATTACTTTTTAAGGTCCTTTTAAATATATTGGGTAATTAAATATACCGCACATTTTACAACACACCTTACCTATAGTCTGTTAATATTCTTAATTTCTCTTTATCTCTCACTTTCTATCATATCTCATCATTTATCATATTCTCTCACTTTCTATCATATCTCATCATTTTATCATATTGATATTTATTCATCTTCTCTTTTTATCTCTCTCAATGTATCAATTAACTTTGAGTGTTTAAAGACTTTTTTTCTTTTCATTTTATTTTCTTCTTATCTCTTTTTTATTTTCATTATATTACTTATCACATTTACTATTTGCTTTATTTTTTTTATTTTTTCTTCATATCTTTCTTTTCTTTCCACTCCAATCCACCTAAAATGAATTGAATATTTTGTATTCTCCTAATTGGAAAAAAGAGTCTTGTGAAGTGTATCGAGGAAGTTGAAAAGTACGGTGTTTTGACCATGAGAACGAAAACCGTACCTTCTGTAGAAGGCTTGACTTTTTGTGGAGGATCATCATGGTCACCCATGGAATGCTCCCTGATAGAATTCCCATCACTATAGACGCCCAAGATTGCACAAGCCCTGCAATTTACATCCCCATCACCCTTGTATTAATTGTCAACAACTGCCAATTAACTATGGTACAACTAAACATCATAAAAGTGATGGTAATTATATATGTGCTTCAAATATTTTAGTCCATCTATCATTATTTTTTTAATCATTCAAAATCTTTTGTCTTATTTTGATTATGTCAATGTTTAGACTTTCGTACTTTTTTTATATTTATGTCATGACATATATTTATTAATATTATATCAAAATTATTTTGAAAAAGAAATGTGACGATCGACGTGACATGATTTTGTAAGTCTCATAATTATTAAATAGAAATTATTTACGAGATCAAAACTAGTCATTTTTAAATTATTACAATCAAATGGGATTATATTCAAGTAAATTAAAAATATAATTTAGTTACAAATAAAATTCTGACATGCCAAAACTAGTCAGTTTTTTTTATATGCATAAAATAAAGATCAAATTTTATCTGTAGTCTGATCACTTGTAAAACTTAGATAATATTATTTATGGGTTGTTAAGTTTTAGAAATTTTTTAATATTTATATTTTCAATTTTTATAGGAAATAAATTAGTACAAGCAGAAAATAAAAAATAAAAAATTATAAAAACATTTTTTAAATTTTTGAAGTTTTCTTTTTAAATAAGAACAAAGTATAAAATCAAAACAATCAAGTGACACTTTTAAAAGTAAAGGTAACAATAAAAAATAAAAATATTTTCTTAAACTAAATAATTAGAAAAAAGGATATTTGCAACACACTTTTTTAACACATTTTTTGTTATTATCTTAATATTAATTTACAAGATACTAAATTTTTTTTAATTGTCTCACATCTTATTTAATGACTTCTATTCATAATTTTATAACTTTTAATAAATTTAACTAATAACAAAAAATATGTACTGTAAAATAAAATAGAGTATATTACATTATTACTAATACTCCTTTTTCTTTACGGGATAAAAGAATACTCCTTATTTTGAAATTCCCTAGGTTTTAATTTTCTTTTTTGATCTTGTTACTTTGCCATCATACTAATATAATGAACTTTGGTTACAACTCATAAGGATAAAAACTGATGTTAAGAAATCACATATAAATACCTGCTCCTGGGGTGATGCAAACGAGTCCAGTCATCATGCCCTGAACAGCACCAATCACCGAAGGCTTGCCGAAGAATATTACATCAAGAGAAGTCCATACAAGGAGGCTAGTGGCAGCACAAATGTTAGTGTTAAGCACAGCAATGGAAGAGTCAATGTTGGCTGCATATGGTGCTCCACCATTGAACCCTGACCACCCCATCCATAGTAACCCTGCACCCGCAAGCATCAGCAACACGTTGTTCGGTGGGAACCTCTCCCTGTCACTCTTCAACCTTGGCCCAACCTAAAACCATCCTTAGTTATATGATTTTTCAAGTAAATCCTCAGTCTTATGCATAAATATACATAAATTAAGCATCTTTTCATTTCTTTAAGATGACACTATCTTATTTTAGTTTTTAATACTAAAAATAATTACTACTAGTAGTTAAGTTTACTTTTTAGGGATGCCAAAAATTAATCAAATGAAAATTTGAAGTGCTAATTAAATTGATTTTACTTGTTAAATGCAATTTCAAATTCGGTTGATTAAATACTTAGATGAAGAAATGTATAAAACTCGTAATAGTACTATTTAATTTAAGTAAGATTGTTTCTCCACAAGTAATTTGGTACTAAAAAGTACCAAATTAATATTTTCCATAATGTCAAGCACAGCCAAATCAAATCAAACAATAGTGCCAAATATCACTTGACCAAATCAACCTTTTTCTCAACAAAACAGCATTTTAATACATCTATGTACCATCATTGCTACTTTTTTTTTTTAACAATTAAGTTTAATAAATGATTGTGAACAGAATGAAGGATGGTTATGTACCCAGAAAGCAGCAGTGAAACCAGAAATTCCAGAGGAAAGATGAATAACATATCCACCAGAGTAATCAATAACCCCCCAATGGTAGAGAAAGCCACCACCCCAAAGACTAAACGCCCCAACAGTATACGAAAAGATCAGCCAAAGAGGCACAAAAGCCATCCAAGCCTTGATGTTCATTCTTCCCAGCACCGATCCCGCCAACAAGATAAGCGTGATAGCCGCAAACGTGAATTGAAAATACACAAGAGAAGCCATGGCAAACAAGGGCTCCGAAGTCGCGCTTTCGACCGTACCATTGTTATAATGGTGGGTGCTTTCGGGGACTTTGGCGCGGTGTATTAAAAACTTCTGGCCCAGTGCTGGGGCGCCCTTCCCCCAGAAGGGAAGGAGTTTGTCACCGAACGCCATTCGGTGACAAACGAGCACCCAGCATATTAGGACCGCTGCGAAGGCGTAGAGGGCCATGAATGCAGAGTTTACGGCCCATTTCTTCTTCACCATGCTGGCATAGAGGATCACCAGGCCCGGCATGCTTTGGAGACCCACGAGAGTGGCTGCTGTCAGCTGCCATGCGTTGTCCCCTTTGTTTAGCCAGTCGGGGGATGCAGGGAGGTGTTCTTGGTATGCTGTGGGAGTGGCCATGGGCAACACGTACAAGTTCTGAATTGGAAGTAGTTTTTAGTTTTGTAATCAAGCATTGGACTCACTGGTGTATATAAAATATTAATAATAGAGATGGAAAGTCTTCCAAAAAAAAAACGTAGATGAAAAATTAAGAGATGTATTCTAAGAAGTGGTAAATACATCTTGACTCTTGCAGAATCTCATTATCATCATAATGAGGCAAAGGGGTGAGATAATTAAAGTCCATTATTCTTAAATATAAGATTATTTTTTAAATTTGTTTATCTTTTTTTTATAAGATTTTTTTAAAAATATCTTTACAATAAATGTTATGTATTAAAAAGATAAATATATTCTCTCATTTAGCGTTATGGACTAAATTAATTAACTTTTTTTAAATATAAATCAGTTTAAAGAATCTTATATTTAAATTAAAAAATAATATTTATGAAGGAAGCCATGGATGGCTCCATGCATAAGAAACTTCTTGCCATGGTAAGACCAATTTCGGTATTGGAGCTAAATTAGTTTGAACTCACAAGCCTATATATGATCTTTTTATGCAAGGCTGTGAAAAAAAAAGGATCAAATTGACCTAAAAAATCAAACAACTTTATAAAAATTGTTTGATTAGCAAAATTATTTAAAAAAAAGTGATTCAGTTTTGCTCGGTTTGATTCTTTAAAAAAGTTGAATCATATACGAATAAAAAATTGAACTGAACTAAATTGAATAAAAAAAATTGATCTATTTTTAAAAAATTGAACCAATCCACTTTTATAAAAATATATCAGTTAATAAAACTGTTTTTATATCATGATTTATTTCGTTTCAGTTAGATTTTTTTAAAGCATTCAAACAGTGCTCAGCCCTATTTTTATGAGACTAAAGTTTGTGAGTCCTTATGTCTAGGTGTCCTTTTGCTTTGGTGGGTTGGTATCCTCTGTATTTCTGTCTTCTATATATAGGCTTGAACAATAATTTATTTTTGTTTAAAATATTGTAAACATATAATGATTAAATACATTAAAAAAATCTAAATTGTGACAATATTTGACTAATATAATTAATAGTTTTAATGTTAATACAATATTTTTATTTAGATAGAAATAAAATATTCTATTATACCATTAACATGAGAAAACATAAACAAAATCAAGATAAAGATTAAAATAACAACTTAAAAAAGAAAAAATTATGGATGATTTAATTCAATAAACTATGTAAGTTAAAAATTAATGTGTTTTGTATTTAATAATTAATAAATATAAGGATAAATGACCAATTTCGTTCACATACTTTACACTCACTATCAATTTAGTTCATGTAATATGAAAATGATCAATATAGTCTAAAATTATGTAAATGTATCAATAATTTAGTCCTACTCTCAAGTCTTCTTCGTTTCTATTAACATTTTTAGGGACATGACAAATCCATATGGTGAAAGTGAAAGTCACGCAATGGGCCACATATGTATAGACCAAATTGTTAGTTGGAGTTTGTGTGTTTTTTTTACCTTTTATTAAGTCATCAAAAAAATTGACCATTTATTATCCTCTTCATTTTTACCTTTTGTGAGAGAAAGGCTGAACTGTGGGTGTTACGTTTGCTATGCTCCTTTTTGCCTTTGCATTGTCAATGGTCGTGACGACGTGGTGGTGAAGGGTTGCTTTTGGTTTGTGGTCACTGTTTTTATTTGATTTCTCCCTATGCATTGGAGATTGACTTGGTGAATATTTGAACTATCCATGACCTATGTAAGACTTGCAGTGGATATAGTCAGTTTCGAAAGGTGTTTTATCTAGTACTAGGAGGAGGGTTTGAGGATGATTTAACTCCATTTGATAATGATGGGGATGTGTTAGCTATGTGTATTTAACAAAGTTGAATGGTACATGCATGATTTTATATTCACGGTATTGACGTTGACCATTTTGTCATTAAGTTATATTTATTGGGGACTATTTTGTAGTTACATAAGAAAGTATTATCATGAAACTAGAAAGAAGAGCCTTCTTGTCAAAATAAATATTATCTTTTGTAAATTTTAAAATCAAAATTAAAAAAATTCACTAACATTTTAGTTCAAAATACTATTGGCTGATGTGGAACGTCTACTAGCCATATGAATTTATCACATCATCAAGGATATATTATGTTGGCACTCAACATTAACCCAAACAGAGGAAATTTGATAATGGGATTAAATTGTCAATACATTTACATAATTTTGGACTAAATGGATCATTTCTATAATACATGGACAAAATTGTCAACAAGTACAAAGTGTAGGAATAAAATTGGTCATTTATCCTAAATTTCATTATATGTTATGGATTCAATTGGGTCAGGTTAAAAAAATTAAAACTTATTACTTAATATGTGCATGAATAAATCTAATTGGTGCGAGTCGAAATTGATCTAAATCCTTAAAAAAACAAACTCAAATTGTTTAGATCCTCGGATCTGTGAACACCCTCACACATGACAACTGTTGGGTGATTTTTAGTATATTATTATTATTAGATAGTCAGGATTAGCTAGAAATTTGATTTTGAAAGGGTTAAAACACTAGTGAGACTCTCACAAGTGAGCCACAAGATGTGGACTCTGTAACACCCTGAAATTTCGGTAACTTAAAATGTGTGATGTATTCCTTGTATGATTTGATTAATTTATTAATTAGGA
>CM023941.1:27868351-27917294 GCA_013407115.1 Glycine latifolia
TGGGTGTATGACGGGTTACCCTTGCGAGGAAGGATTTGTTCCTAGCCAGGTCATACATTGATGGTGCCCATGGTTGTAGGCTGTGTATGTACACATGGGATGAAATGACCGGTTGGTTACCCTTGCGAGGATGGATGTGTTCCTAGCCACGGTCAGCGCATTGGTGAGCCCACATTGGTTTGTTATGTATGTACATGGGGGGTGCATGGCGGGTTACCCTTGCGAGGAAGGATTTGTTCCTAGTCGGGTCATGCATTGATGATGCCCATGTTTCATACTTCATTTATATGTGTGGAAATAGAATGAAGGCACTCGCGTACCTGTGGGTTTCAGTGGGATGAGAACGCAGGTACTATGGGGTCATCAGGTTTGGAATTCCCTTGCGACGCTAGTTGATCACCGGGTGGGGGAATGGCCAGTGCACGACAGGGTGACCCTGATAAGCGGTGAATCATTTTTCCTGTGAGAGGCTATTTCCGATGATGGTACCACATTGCATGCTGATAGATGAGTCAGGTGCATGCATCATTCTATGCATGATTGTTTGGGTTGTGAAATGCATTGGATGATTGGTTTGTTGAGTGTGTATTGGAATCATGGATTTTTGTTAATGATTATGGTGGGTAATATTGTTTCCTTCCCAATTGCTGCTATCTGATGTTTGTTGGTTTTTATATAATAAACTCACCCTTGCATTTGTTGTACCGTGTGGTTGGTACCTGTGATGATCGCGAACTTTCGTTCGTGGGAGCAGATAAGCAGCAGTAGGTGACTTTGGAGGGAGATCTTCTTTTTGGTTGGAGCCGCCAAGCCGACGTGATGACATTGGATTCCTTTTTGGAGAAAGAGTTGTGTTTTGTTAATAAACTCTCTCTTAGTTAGTCTTTGGCTTTTTGTTGATATGTAATTTCAGGTGTATATACACGTAAAGTTAAAGGAAGTTTTGACATGTACTAATTTAATATATATGCATAATGTGTTTAAATATGTAATTGTAATATGTGTATGATAATTGTATTATCGCAAAAAATTTACCATCATTTTAATAATCAAATTAATGAAGTTTTATTAAGAATTGAAGTTGCACGATTAAGAGTTAGTGATATCGTAACGACGAGGCGGGTCGTTACAGACTCCACAACCAAATCATACAACAAAATTGTTCAAACCAGTGTTATAACACCCGGTAAAGGTAGTGAGTCAGTGGTCCAACCGGTGGTCAGTAATTGACCTGATTTGACCCGTCTATATTAAAAAATTCAAAATTATATTATATATACATATATAACTAACATTATTTGATTAAGAAAAGTTCATCCATAATTCTATACTCAAAAATCGAAAATAAAAATTGAAGTATTAAAATTGATAACACGAGTAAAGTGTATTAATAATAAAATAGAGTGTAAATAGCAACTACCTAAATTAAAACCCAGCTTTTTAAAGAGTGTAAATGAGCTAAAGGCCCATTTCAAAATGCAAGATGGAAACTACAGAAAGCAAAAAATGGGGTACAGAAAGCAATATTGTGGATTTGGCCAAATTGGACCAAAATACGAAAAAACTCTAATAGCCCTATATTCATCTCCTCCTGCGCCTCTTCGCTTCCCTGCTGCACCTCTTCTCCTCTCCTACTGGGCCTCTAACAAGCAAGTGGGCAATGATCAACGAGCTTCCGGACAAACCTTCAAAGGGAACACCGTCCAACATCCCTACGTCCCTACGTCCTTGCGTGACGGCGTCTCCGTGATTGTTGCGTCCCTGCACCTCCGTGATTGCATCGTGAAGCTGTGACCGTGAGTGAATGAACTTTGTGATTGTTGCGTCCCTTCTCTTCTCCTTTTTTTCCTTGTCAAAATCTGGTCCGAGTCCCAAAATCCCACCGAGTTACTGGGTCTTCAAAAAACCATCCGATTTTCTCTAGGCCATATACATTTCTGGTTCCCTTACTAACCTGACCCTAATGAAGCCACGATTCCCAGACCGACCAATCCAATCAGCCAGATCGGACCGATTTTCACAACACTGGTTGAAATCCACCCTTTACAAAGGGAAAAGTAAATACATAGATATCAAATTATGATAATTTTCACTTCCAAACAAAAAGCATCCCAAATCTATGAAGTAGTCCACTAACTAATCACCATAGACATGAAATTGATCAAACCTGCAACCTACAATGTCATGAAAAAACCACAGTTGCTCCAATAAACATGCTTGAGGATCATTATGCCATCATGAGAATTCATATGAAAAATCTAAATTGCTTGTAACCTATTTCCACAAGAGTTTAGATTGTCTCCATTTCTTAAATGGGAGAAGAAACAAGATTAAGAAATTGAGGTTTGAAGAAGAAGAAGTCGGTGGTGTCTCCTTGTTCAATATCAAGATGCATCGGGGGAGAACCACCGCCACCCCCGCTGCCGTTGTGGATCCAACGGTGGAGCAGGTGAAGGAGACGACACAATTTCGTGGAGTGAGGAAGCGGCCGTGGGGGCGATTCGCGGTGGAAATTCAAGATCCGTGAAAGAAGTAGCGCGTGTGGTTAGGGACATTCAATTCCGTCAAGGATGCCGCATAGGCCTACGACAAGGCGACATTAGCAGCACTATGGAGTCCTTCGACGGGCCTAGGGTTCCCTCCTCCTCGTCTTGCGCTTTGCCCCTTGTTGTGGTTGTTAACCTTATCATCCCTCTCAACGACGACGACGGCGATTGCCACAACGATCGCAACTCTTCTTCCTCCGTTGTCGATGATGGCTAATGTCGTCAAGGCTCAGATTTGGAAGACCGCTGGCCAGGAAAGATTCTTCTTTTTTTTCTTTTCCTCTTCGTGACTTTTTAGTTAATTGCTCTCTCTGGAAACTTCGATATGTGATTGTTATTGTGATTGATTTTTCTTTTGTGAAGGATTGAGAAAATTTGAGTTTGTGATATTGAATACTGCTTAGATTGGCAAGGACATGAATTTGGTTGATTAGCTGTTTTAATTGCTTGATTTGATTGCATCGTTTGGTGTTATGTTCAAGGATTTAAGTTCTGTTGCTCTGGTACGGTGTTTCTGGATTTTTATGCTAAGAATTTACATATAGTCTAGTAATTAGAGATATTTTTTTTGTGAGATCAAAATGTATAGATGTCGTGATTCGTGATCCATTGGTGACTGGTGTAAAATTCATGCAAAAGCATGACCTAACTTGATCGATTTGAGGTTTTGAGGAAATACTTGGTTGGGGAATTACTTTTTTGAAATGTATTTCATGTTATTGCTAGGAAAGTTCTGGTTGTTTCTTATAGCTCTTATTGCTTTGGTACTATGAAGTATGATAAGTTCTTCCCAGTTTTTTTTTAATATTAAGTCATCTGTGGAATTATTGTAAGTTTTTGGAGTATCTGATAATGCTTCAATAAAAAGAGCATGTGATTGGTTATGTAACGGGTTATTTTGCAATTGACCATTTAAACTACATGTTTCTTATAGCTCTTATTGCTTTGGTACTATGAAGTATTATAAGTTCTTCTGAGTTCTTCCCATTAACACCAAGATGGATAACCAAGCCATAGTATCACTTCTTGTTTAGGAAAGTCTTGTCCTACAGGTAAGGTAATTAAGCATGGAAAGCCTATAGTCCCTACTTCTAATGGGAACATCATAAAGTAGTTCTAGTTCATGTCTCACACCCAACCATATGGGACTTGTGGGGCTATGTTAACAAAACAAAGTTAATAATTTCTTTCAGTAACAAGAGTGGATTTTTAATATAATTTTTCTTTAAGATCCTAATGACATTAATCTTCACCAAATGTGACGAGTGAAAAAAGAAAAAGAATGGAGGCAAAAGACCAGATGAAAATGTTAATGATTTTTAGGGTTTGATTAGAGGTTTCTTCCAATCCGTGCCTCCAGGGATCATGACTAGTAACCTTACCAATCAGGGTCGTGATGAGATACTCCTCCATTTGGACCCAACTACGGAAGCACTGGCTCAAGCACTAGTTCGAGAAACGTGACATCGTTAGAGCAGGTATGTCAATCTTGAATCCTCAAGTGATTATATAGATTTGAGTTGCTTTATTTTTTCCCTCATAGAGAGAACTAGTAGGAGACTATATCTAGCTGATTATTTAATTTCTAAATTCACCCAATATCTTTTGTTTTACAGTAATAGAGAAACAACTTTAAATTAATTAACATTTTATATTTTGTCAAAAATAAAAGGACATGCTTTTTATGTCCACAAAAACAAATATTTTATTTAATATTTATCATCGTGGATATGCTTTTGTTGGGTACCGAGCAATCACACAACAATCGAGATAAGAGAAGGAGAGAAAAGGGAAGAAGAAAATAACACAGTTTACCCTGGTTCACCCAATGTGGGCTACGTCTAACTATTCACTATATTTCCTCACACACTCGTACAATGCACTCAGATTACAAGGAAATATATATAGGCTTAGAAACCCTAAGCATCGTAACTATTTATGGGCCTAAGCCCAAACTACAAATAATAAAACACAAGACCAACAACAATACTTGGCCTCAAAAAAAGTTCCGGGGGTGCTGCCTTTAGCCCCCGTCGGGGTGAATCCCCCGAGCCCCCGTGAATATCTTTGAAGGCACAGTATGAGCCATACCCAACATTCTCCCACTTGGCAAATGCTTTGCATGCTTCTTCAATCCGAATGCAGCTGTACACCATTCAAACTTCTCTGAAACCACTGCCTTGGTCAGAAAATCAGCACCATTCTCCTTTGTGTCAACCTTCTTCAGGATTACTACCTTGTCTTTAATCTTTTCTTTGATGAAATTGTATTGGATGCCTATGTGCTTGGTCCTCGCATGGTATCCTGAATTTTTAGCTAGAAATATAGCACTTTGACTATCACACCCAACAGTTACATCTCCTTGTGTAAGGCCAAGCTTTATACACAATCTTCGCAACCAAATAACTTCCTTGACAACATGTGTCTAGGCCATATACTCAGCCTCAGTAGTTGATCATGCAACGGTTATCTGCCTCTTGCTCATCCAACTAACAGCTCCACCAAATGAAGAAACAACATATCCACTGGTAGACCTTCTATTATTAATTTCGCCTCCCCAATCAGCATCCACAAAGCACTCAAGCTCTAATGGTGGTTATCCCCTTGAGTCTTTCACGCCTTCATAGCATAACCCAAGGTCAGAAGTACCACGAAGATAACAGAATACACGCTTCACTGCCATCCAATGCTCTTTTCCTGGCTTGGACATAAACCTACTCAATACTCCCACTACTTGGGTAATATCCAGACAAGTACAAACCATAGCATACATCAAACTTCCAACTGCACTAGCATAAGGAACTGATGCCATCACTTCTCTTTCTTCTTCAGTCTTGGGACATCGATAACTGGATAACATCACACCTTTAGCCATGGGAGTCTGCACCGGTTTACAATTAGTCATATTGAATTTCTTCAGAACATCTTCTATGTACTTCCTCTGACTCAACCATAACCTTCTTCTATGATGCTCCCTTTTGATTTGCATGCCCAAGATCATACTTGTAGGACCTAAATCTTTCATTTCAATTTGTTTTGCTAGTAGACCTTTTATAGCATTGATCATCTTCAAACTTTTACCAACAAGTAACATGTCATCAACATACAAGGTTAGAATAACAAAGCTATCTTCTACCTTTTTCACATAAACACAGCGATCAGCATCACAACGGTCAAACACAAGTTTTGACACATAAGTGTCAAACTTCTAATACCACATCCTTGGAGATTACTTCAGGCCATACAAAGACTTGTTAAGCTTGCACACAAAGTCCTCTTTACCTCTTACTATGAACCCCTCTAGCTGCTTCATGTAATTAACCTCCTCCAAATCAACATGAAGGAATGCAGTCTTCACATCCAGCTGCTCCACCTCTAAGTCATATGCAGCTGCCACAGATAAAACAAGTCTTATGGAATTTAACTTTGCAACAGGTGAAAATACCTCATCATAATCAACCCCTTCTATCTGTGAATATCCTTTTGCGACCAAGCGAGCTTTGTAACGTTCTATCTCCCCATTAGCACCAATCTTCTTCTTGAACAACCACTTACAACCAATTGCCTTTCGATCACAAGGTAGTTTCACCAAACTTCAAGTTTGATTTTTTATTAGAGAGTTCATCTCTATGTTCTTGGCTTCCTCCCACTGTTTGGTAGCATCCGAATCCCTAGCTTGCTTTATAGTGCTTGGCTCATCATCTGTGATACTCAAAGCATAACTATTGTTAGTGGCACAAAAATTATAATTTTCAAGTGTATACCTCTCAGGTGGTCTTCTCTCCCTTGTGGATCTCCTCAATCTCTGTAATTCAACTTCAGCCTCGGTATCAGAAACTGTATCTTCCACCCCATCATATTCAACAGCTTCAGAATCTTAATTTCCCTTTCCAACCTGTGAGCTATGAACATCAAACTCTACTGTTTGTGACTTTTCAGAAGCTTATGGAAAAATCTGATTCAACTTTTCTTCCTTGAACACAACATCTTTGCTGTAAGTTATACTTTTAGTTTCTCGGTTCCACAACTTGTACCCTTTGACACCTTCCTTGTACCCAATAAAATAACACTTTTGAGACTTACTATCAAACTTGCTTCTCTTTTCCTTGGGTATGTGTACATATGCTTCACAACCAAATACTCTGACATGAGAGATGTTTGGCCTTCTTTTAAACAATGCATCAAAAGGAGTTTTATCCTTCAAAGTCGACGCAGGAGACCTGTTCTTCAAATAACAAGCAGTAGCAACTGCCTCCACCCAAAACTCAGCTGCCAAGCCTGCACCACTTAGCATGCTTCATGCCTTTTCAATGAGAGACCGATTCAGCCTCTCTGCCACCCCATTCTGTTGAGGTGAGTAGGGCGTTGTCTTTTGCCTGGCAATACCACTAGCCACACAAAGCTGATCAAATTTTGCATAACAAAACTCTCCACCAATGTCAGTTCTTAACACCTTGATTTTCTTGTGGAATTCATTTTCTACCAATGCTTTGAACTCTTGGAATTTTTTGAACACCTGATTCTTGCTATGTAAGAAATATAATCACACATATCTAGAATAATCATCAGTAAAAGAAACATAATACCTAGATTTTCTGTGTAATGCTACAGGTGTAGGTCCAAACACGTTGCTGTGTATCAAGTCAAGAATCTCTTTAGCTCTTCCTCCAATGGACTCAAAAGACACCTGATTTTGCTCGCCATGTAAACAGTGCTCACAAAACCCGAAGCCCATAGAACAACTCGGTATCCCTTCTACCAACTTCTTTGATGTTAAAGTCTCTAGACCTTTCCCACCAATGTGACCCAGCCTCCTTTGCCATAGCAATGCAGTGTCTTCCTCCGCATGCTCAGAAATACAACCATCACCACTGAACACTGTGTAACCCAGCAGTTTCCATAGTTTTCCATGATCCTCTCCTCTCAGCCTTCACTCCCCACGTTCTCTCAACCTTCACTACTCGCGTTCTTCACTGCTCGCGTTCACTCTCACGGTGGACTTGCCGCTTCCACTCTAACTCTCGGTCTGCTTGCAACTGACATTTCACTTTCACTCTCACTCACGCTCAAGTACTCGCTCTCGGTCTTGGTTTCGTTGTTCCTTCATTTTTCTTTTGCTCTGGTCTTTCTCAGGTACTCTCGCTTATGCTCGCGCCTCTGAATCTTTCACTTGTGCTCACTCCTCTGAATCTCTAGCTCGTGCTTACGCCTCACAATGAAACCGTAAATCATGTTTGCAGGCTTACATTCTTAATTAATATGCTATTGAGGTCAGTTTCTTGTTTTTCGGTTGTGTGTGTATCTGATATTTTGTAGTTTTTGTCATGATTTCAATTTATTGGGAGGTTAATTAATTGTTGCCATGTGTTTCAGACAGGAAGCCACCAAAAGCTCACCACAATGAGGTTGACTCTTGATACAAGTTCTTTCAATTTTCAATGTTCTATTATATTGTAGTGTTCTATTTTGGGTGATTGAATACTGAATCCTAATTTTGACCTAGTTAGAGGCCTTTTTTTGGAAAAAATAGTTGACCAAATCCCCTTCGGGAAATTGCCTAGGGCTTCTCCTTTGAATTTTGAGCGTTTTGACCAAACCGTTGGAAGTTTATATGTTCAACATCAAGGCCTTTAACACAACTTATTTGATTCTAACCCCTCTGTCTATTAATTCTTGTTCTCTTAACTTTCCAGGTTCCTGCCCCAGCAATTGCATTGGCAATGGCACGTGCCTCTCCAGTGGAATATGTGAATGTAAAACTAGTTATGCAATTCATGAAGGTTCCTAGTTTATATAGGTTATTTCCTGCTTAATGTCATAATATTGATTTAGTCTGGATTCTGAGTTAACTGGTCTTTTTAGTCTATTTTTGGATTGGGATAATTTAATAGAAACTTGTTTCTTTGATTGGCTCATTGTGATTGCTCCCTATTTTTTTGGATTTTCTTCACTTGACTAAAACTGGTCTTCATTGTAATTTAATTTTATATGTCATAATATATTTAGTTTTTATAGTTTTTTTTATAGCTTTTGGTGGAGTTTGGACAATCTTTTAAATAAGGGTAAAAAACAAATAAAAGAATAGGCGTATTTTTTTATAAAAAAAATAACATTCAACATTATTTATGTAGTAAAAAAACTGATGTTGTAAGTACTATTCCACATCGGTTTTTTAAATAATCGATGTAGAAAGTCCATTTTCTACATCGGTTTTTCGAAAAACCAATGTTGATTTTACATATTTTATGTTTTTTTTTAATTTCTTATTTGACGACATCGATTTTCTTAAGAAAACCGATGTTGTTTAGATATGTTAACATCGGTTTTTAAAAACTGATGTTAACGTTGATACTTTCAACGTCGGTGGATTCAACATCGGTTAAAAATTGATGTTGAAAGTCCAAAATAACCGATGTAGAAAACAATTTTTCTAGTAGTGTCTTCAATCTTTTCTCTGATGAAATGGTATTGTATGTCTATGTGCTTGGTCCTCGCATAGTATCCTGGGTTTTTAGCCAGAAATATAGCACTCTAACTATCACACCCAACATTCACCTCTCCTTGTGTAAGGCCAAGCTCTTTACACAATCTTTGCAACCAAATAACTTCCTTGATAGCATGTGTCAAGGCCATGTACTCAGCCTTAGTAGTTGATAATGCAACGGTCTTCTGCCTCTTGCTCATCCAACTAACAGCTCCACCAAATGAAGAAACAACATATCCACTAGTAGACCTTCTACTATCAATGTCACCTCCCCAATCAGCATCCACAAAGCACTCTAGTTGTAATGGTGGTTGTCCCCTTGAGTCTTTCACGCCTTCATAGCATAACTCAAGGTCAGATGTACCACGAAGATAACAGAATACACGCTTCACTGCCATCCAATGCTCTTTTCCTAGCTTGGACATAAACCTACTCAATACTCCCACTACTTGGGCAATATCCAGACAAGTACAAACCATAGCATACATCAAACTTCCAACTGCACTAGCATAAGGAACTGATGCCATCACTTCTCTTTCTTCTTCAGTCTTGGGACATTGATCACTGGATAACATCACACCTTTAGCCATGGGAGTCTACACCGGTTTACAATTAGTCATATTGAATTTCTTCAGAACATCTTCTATGTACTTCCTCTGACTCAACCATAACCTTCTTCTATGATGCTCCCTTTTGATTTACATGCCCAAGATCATACTTGTAGGGCCTAAATCTTTCATTTCAATTTTTTTTGCTAGTAGACCTTTTATAGCACTGATCATCTTCAAACTTTTACCAACAAGTAACATGTCATCAACATACAAGGTTAGAATAACAAAGCTATCTTCTACCTTTTTCACATAAACACAGTGATCAACATCACAACGGTTAAACACAAGTTTTGAGACATAAGTGTCAAACTTCTAATACCACATCCTTGGAGATTACTTCAGGCCATACAAAGACTTGTTAAGCTTGCACACAAAGTCCTCTTTACCTCTTACTATGAACCCCTCTAGCTGCTTCATGTAAATAACCTCCTCCAAATCAACATGAAGGAATGCAGTCTTCACATCCAGCTGCTCCACCTCTAAGTCATATGCAACTGCCACAGATAAAACAAGTCTTATGGAATTTAACTTTGCAAAAGGTGAAAATACCTCATCATAATCAACCCCTTCTATCTGTGAATATCCTTTTGCAACCAAGCGAACTTTGTAACATTCTATCTCCTTATTAACACCAATCTTCTTCTTGAACAACCACTTACAACCAATTGCCTTTTGATCTACAGGTAGTTTCACCAAACTCCAAGTTTGATTCTTGATCAGAGAGTTCATCTCTTTGTTCATGGCTTCCTCCCAGTGTTTGGCAGCATCTGAACCCCTAGCTTGCTTTACCGTGCTCGGGTCATCATCTGTGATACTGAAAGCTTAACTGTTAGTGGTACAAAGATTATAGTTTTCAGGTGTATACCTCTCAGGCGGTCTTCTCTCCCTTGTGGATCTCCTCAACCTCTGTACTTCAACTTCAGCCTCAGTATTAGAAACTGTATCAGAAATTGTACCTTCCATCCCATCATATTCAACAGCTTCAGAATCTGAATTTTCCTCTCCAACCTGTGAGCTATCAACATGAAAGTCTACTGTCTGTGACTTTTCAGGAGCTTCTGGAAAAATCTGATTCAGCTTTTCTTCCCTGAACACAACATCTCTGCTGTAAGTTATACTTTTGGTTTCTCGGTTCCACAGCTTGTACCCTTTGACGCCATCCTTGTACCCAATAAAATAGCACTTTTGAGACTTACTGTCAAGCTTGCTTCTTTTCCCCTTGGGTACGTGCACATATGCTTCACAACCAAATACTCTGACATAATAGATGTTTGGCTTTCTTTTAAACATTGCTTCAAAAGGAGGTTTATCCTTCAAAGCCGATGTAGGAGATTCGTTCTTCAAATAACAAGCAGTAGCAACTGCCTCTGCCCAAAACTCAGTTGCCAAGCTTGCACCACTTAGCATGCTTCGTGCCTTTTCAATGAGAGATCGATTCAACCTCTGCCACCCCCATTCTATTGAGGTGAATAGGGCGTTGTCTTTTGCTTTGCAATACCACTAGCCACACAAAGCTGATTGAATTTTGCAGAACAAAACCCTCCACCATTGTCAGTTCTCAGCACCTTGATTTTTCTGTCAAATTGATTTTCTACCAATGCTTTGAACTCTTGGAATTTTTTGAAGACCTGATTCTTGCTCTGTAAAAAATATAACCACACATATCTAGAATAATCATCAGTAAAAGAAACATAATACCTAGATTTTCCATGTGATGCTACAAATGTAGGTCCAAACCCGTCACTATGTATCAAGTCAAGAATCTCTTCAGCTCTTCCTCCAATGGACTCAAAAGACACCCGATTTTGCTTGTCATGTAAATAGTGCTCACAAAACCCGAAGCCCATTGAACATCTCAGAATCCCTTCTACCAGCTTCTTTGATGTTAAAGTCTCCAGACCTTTCCCACCAATGTGACCCAGCCTCCTGTGCCATAGCAATGCAGTGTCTTCCTCCACATGCTCAGATATACAGCCATCACCACTGAACACTGTGTGACCCAGCAGTCTCCACAGTTTGCCATGACGCTCTCCTCTAGCAATTACCATAGCTCCATGAGTCAGTTTGCATGAATATTTATCACTACTAAAATTTATACCTGCATCTGCCATACTGCCAACAGAGATATGATTTCTGGTTAGACCTGGAATGTGCATTACATCTGGCAGATTCTTGACTATTCCATCTTTCATCTGTAGCCTTACCTTTTCATGTCCCATAATTTCCAGGGTCGTGTTATCTCCCATTCTCACTGTACCACCAAAACATATTTGATAGGTTTAGAACCACTCCCTGTGAGGTGTCATACGGAACGATGCTCCAGTATCAATTATCCACTCATTGTAGTCACTATGAGCTTTTGTCACTACATACAGATCTCCCACGCTATCATCATCATCCTTATTTGTACCAGAAGATGATGACTCATACTGCTTCTCAGGACTGACACTTTTATTTCTGCAATTCTTTTTTGTGTCCAACCTGCTTGCACTTCCAACACCTTGCTTCAAATTTATCATGAGTTTTTGACCTTCCCCGAGATTTGTATCTGAAACTTGATTTTGATTTATCAGTATTCCTCCCTCTAGCAAACAGAGCCTCATTAGCAATACCTCCAGAACCTACCCTTCTCATCTCTTCAGATAATAAGGCAGCAACAACAGTCTCTAAGGATAGTGTATTAACACCAATACCAGTAGAGATAATGATATGCTCCCAAGAAAATTTGGCAGTGAACACAACAAGGTGCATGCCTTATCTTCATCATCCAAGTTGACATCTACATATGTGAGTTGTGCACAGACAATGTTAAATTCATTTAAATGTGCAGAAAAAGAATCGCCTTCAGACATTCGTAGATTGTACAATCTCCTTCGCAGGAACAACTTATTCATGAGTGACTTGCTCTGATAGAGGCTGCCCAGTTTCGTCCAAAGATCCTTTGTGGTCTTCTCGGAGGTCACGTTCACTAGAACGTTGTCAACAAGGCACAACCAAATCATGATTTGCACCTTTCGATCGTTTTTGATCCAAGTCTGCAACTCATTTGATCTTTCAGCTGTAGGTGGTGCATCTTCGATCACGTGCTAGAGTTCCCTGTCAACGAGCAGGGCCTCCATCTTCAGTTTCCATAACTAGAAACCCTTTCCTCCAAATTTTTCAACCTCGATTTGTGATTGGCTGGTCAACATCCCTCACCGATTAATTTCACAGGTTTCTTAATGTCAAGAAAACCCTAAAACAACAAAACCCCAATTGCAGAACCTTAACTCTGATACCAATTATTGGGTATCGAGCAATCACACAACAATCGAGAAGAGAGAAAAGGGAAGAAGAAAGCAACACACAGAGTTTACCCTGGTTCACCCAATGTGGGTTACGTCTAACTATTCACTATATTCCCTCACACACCCAATTGTACTCAAATTACGAGGAAATATATAGGTCTAGAAACCCTAAGCACCGTAGCTATTCATGGGCCCAAGCACAAACTACAAATAATAAAACATGAGGTCAACAACAGTACAAGGTCTCGAAAAAAAAATCTCGAGGGCGCTGCCCCCTAGCCCCCGCCGGGGCAACTCTCCTGGACCCCTCTGCTGACGGCACAATATGAGCCATACCCAACAATATGGCTATCAATTTATCTATTTTCCATGGTGTGCCTTCTCTGTATTGCCCGTTACAGTCCTTTTATTGCCCGTTACAATTCTAAAAGGAAGAAGTGTTGCAGTTGGTTCATGTTAATCTTTACTTATAACTCTTGTATTAAATGAAAATGTTAATATTAAAGTTGTTGGAACTAAAATAATTTCTTAAATGAAAGCCATCATCTATTAATCTTGAATTAATCATGTTAATCATTAAGAAGAGGAAAGCATGATCTATAACTTTGTGCTTAGATTTAATTAATTGTATAGCAAGAAACATTATTAACACCCTGCCTGATATACATTTTCGAAGACACTCTTTATTATAAGCTGAAATTTATTAAAAATTATAATTTTTCAAGTTTCACTGCTTAATTAACGAGTCTATGATTTTGTACTTTTGAATAAAACCAGTAAAAGTAAATAGTGGATTAGAAAGAGTATACCAGAGAGTGTGTTGCCGATACTCCAAATGGTATCATTACATCTCTTAATCATATAATACATTATTGGCCATTAGTATAAGAGAGGGTTCTGACTCGGCTCTATTTTCCCCTTCTATTTAAACTACTCTCACTCAGTCATTCCAGTTCTCTCCTCTTTTTGGCTATTTTCAGAGGTGTTTTTGTTCTTTAAAGTCTGACTTGTGCTCTAAAGGCTTTTCTTGTCTGACATCATCTCATGCGTATAAATATAAATAAACCATTCCAGAGAATGTCTTAGAAATCTTTAAAGTCCGACTTGTGCTCTTTTTGGCATTATACTCTTGCATCAGAGAATGTCTTAGAAATCTTATAAAAATATAAATAAACCATTCCAGAGAACGTTTTTTTAAAACTTTTAGCATAGTTGTTTCCCCCAATTTATGATAATTTTTTATTTGTTGTCATTTTTATTTTTCTTAAATGTTATGTATGAGGAAGAATGTGGAAACTAACAATATTTTTCTTATCTTGATTATCCTTAATTCTGCAGACAAAATATACCAGCCAGTATTTGTTGTTGCAACATTAGCAGCTATAGTTGCAAGCCAGGCCACAATATCCGCAACCTTTTCAATTATTAAGCAAGCCAATGCTCATGGTTGTTTCCCGATAATAAAAGTTGTACATGCATCAAAGAAGTTCCTTGGCCAGATATATATTCCAGATATCAGTTGGATCCTTATGATTCTATGCATTGTTGTTACTGCTGGGTTTAAAAATCAAAATCAGATTGGAAATGCATATGGTAAGCTATTCTTCCCTTGTTAAATGTTGTGAGGCTTACTTTTTCATGTTTCTTTTACAAGAAAAAGAAATTTACTAGAAAGGATATAGAAAGTACAACTTCTAGGAGAGGTATATGAATATGAAATCCTTAGAAAGAGCAAAATATGGTAAAATGTGTTTTAGGTTCCTTAAATTTTGGTCAAAATTGGTTAGTTCCTACATTTTTATAATGGTGATTTTGGTCTTTGTATTTTCTTAAATGTGGTGAATTTGGTCTGTTCTTAGGTAAAAAATGAAACCTAGGATTGGGGACGAAATCATCATATTTTAGAAACATGAGGACTGAAGCCACTATTTTTAAAATGTAGGGACTAAAGCCAATTTTGATCAAATCTTGACAGACTAAACACATTTAACCCAAGCAAAATACAATTATAATTAATTACTTTTTTTTACATCAAAGTGTATAAGAAGTACTACATATGCTGCTTAGGAAACTATAATTGTGCTTGCTGTTTACTATCGTTCCTCTTATTTGCAATGTTATTACAAATTTTCCTTTAAGGTTTGCACACAATTATATAATTGCCCATTGTAATAACAGGTACTGCAGTTGTGCTAGTCTATTAATCTTGAATTAATCATGTTAATCATTAAGAAGAGGAAAGCATCATCTATAACTTTGATCAATTCATGTGATAATGCCTCTATTAACCATGTCTTCATTTTCATATAACTTTTGTTTACTGGTTTAGGGGTTTGCAGAATAAAAATATAAAGTTTAAAACCTTACACTAAAACCTCCCTTAATGATTGGACCTAAGTAAAACACATCAGGGCACTAAGAAGAGGGTCAGTGGATCTAAGTGGCTTGTTACAGGCAAAGGGGACTGAGTGATTCCACACTTTGGTTGAAGAGAAAAATAATGTGAAAAGGTGTTGTAGAGGAACAACCAACCAATTCCTTCTTTTCTTAATCATGAATTGGACAGGAAGGCTGGGAGGAGGGGCGGATTTGGAAATTAAGTATTGAATTTTGATGAATGGGGAGTTGAGAGGGTTTGTGATTTTTTCGGTGAATGTTCATGTAATACACCTATTAATATAAACTTGTTTAACAGAAATAGTGCTCTGTCAATTTATATAAATATTGTTTAACAAAGTAAATAAATTATTTTAATTATATCTCTTATCACTTTTGGATTCACCTACGATAAACTTGTCTCTATTAATATAAACATTGTTTAATAGAAATAGAGCACTGTCAATCTAGATAAATACTGTAGGCTTATGATTGAGGGTGTAAGTTTATTTTGCCTTTCTTTGTAGTAGGTTCAGTTAAATGTTCCTGATGTATTATTTCAATTGTATGTTATCAGGTCCGTTAACTGAACGAGTATATGTGTCCAAGGGATTTACAATCCTTTTGTTGGGTGCTCACCTCATATCACTTGCTTCATTCGCACATTATAGTTGGTGCAAGTAGGTATATAAGTTTTTATTTCATTTATTTATTTATTTTTCTATATAGAAAATGCTAGCAACCCCCTTCAACCATAGGTCAATTGGTGAAAACCCCTCCTTGGTTTAAAACTCGGTTTAGAGTTAAGACTTCTTGGACTTACCAAACTGTACATATTGACTCCCTACAGGGGCTTTCTGCACATGCATGAGGTGTTATTTGTAGTTTTGCTTTAAGAGCCTGCCCAATTTATTAAATTTAAGGAAGTGAATTACTGAGTTTTAAGGGGTTTTAGCTATTGACCTATAGTAGGAGGGGTTTATATGTATTTTAGAAAAGAAAACTTAATTTATGTTGCCAAGTTATAGATTTAACAAGTTCTTTATTGACCTTAGAGTTATTTACTTAATTAGATACAAGGAAATTATATATATGCCATCACGGATTTTGATGTTTAAAATTAATTTACTTGGTCCCATTAGTCAATCAATAGCATGTGCTTAATTATATAGCTTTTTTAGACTGTTTTGAGTAAGTATTTGCATAGCATTCATATTTCTCTAGTTTTACTTGGAAATGATAGTGGGGAACTCCTCTTCCCTACGCTCCTCCATGACTTCTGAATTTTATTTTGATTTAATTATTCTACATGTCCCTGAATTTTTACCAAATTTTTAATTATATCCCGGAAACTTTTTTTTACCCGTTCAATTGGATACAAGTTCAAGGACCCAATTGAAACAAAAAAGGTGCAAGGACATATTTGAAAATGACAAATACTTCAAGGAACTAATTAAAAAATTGTGAATCTCTACATGCTAGTCTTTTCACCCCTGCATGTTCTAAACTGGTTAGAAAACCTAAGAATATTGGCCTGCAGTGGTAAGAATACCAGCCTACAAAGGTTGGTAATTTTTAATTAGGTCCTTGAACTTTTTCATTTTTAAATAAGGTCTAAACTATTTTTATTTTTTCCAATTAAGTCCCTGAACTTATATTTGTTTTATAATTAGGTCCAACATGGACCTAATTAAAAAATAATACAAGTTCAGGAAATCTAATTAAAAAATTTGGTAAAAATTTGGAGACCTGTAGAGTAATTAAACCTTTCATTTTCCTTTTTACAAATTGCCGTCCTTTTCTCATTATGCATATGTAAATACTAGAATTTTTCCTTCTTTTCCATTTAAAATCAGATTCACGTAGCTTTGCTTCTTGTTGATTTAAGACATCAGTTGTTGATATTTGTCTCTTTATTCCTGCTTCTTAGTACTTGCTTCATTGAGATTTATTGTTTCTGTTATTATTTCAAAAAAATGAATTAGTCCACATATTGTATTTCCTGTGCTTTACCTTATGTCCCTTCAACTTATTTTCTAAGAGTTAAAAATGAAGCACTATGTGTTTAAGGAATTTTACAATTGTAGAGTTATGCTTAATTAGCTTAGGTTATAGATGATTTTGAAAAATAATACGAATACCCACAATTAACCAAGAGGGGGGGGGGTGAATTGGTTAAAACTTAGTCTTTTAAAATTTTTTTTTCTAAATCAGAGTTAGGATCTTAATCACTTTAAAACCAAGAAACCTTTAATTCAATCAACTCACTCAGCTCAAGGAATCAATGTCTCAAAATAGAACTTGTTAAGCAATGATAAGAATTCAAAGAACCAATGAACAAGATAACCAAAAGAGATTAGAGAGCAGAGAATCAACAAACAAATTTATACTGGTTTACTTCTCAAGAGAAGCTACATCTAGTTTCTAATCAACACTAGATTAGAATTCCACTATTGAAAACTTCAGTTCTTACAAGCTTGATTACATTTACTCTTTATCAACCCTAGATAAAGAAAGGATATCTAAAAATCCTATTAGACACCTTAACAAGAATCAGAGAACACTACTCTGTTCTTCCCTAGAGAACACTACTCTAGTGCAAGCCTCAAGAACAAATTACAATAGCAACCAATTACAAAACAATTCAAAACAAAATTACATCCAAAGAGAATGGAGAGAAACAACCTGATGATCCACGATTATAAATGCAAATGAATTACCAACAGTGTTGAATTACTAAATGAAACTTCAGAACATGCTCTCCTATTCTTCTTTGAAAGATTCTTGCCCAAGTAATCAATCAAGAACTCATGAGGATTAAGAAGTGGGACAAGAGGTTTATATGCTCAGAAAAACTCTTTAAATCTTGGTGAAGGCTTGTAAGTATTCAGAAATTCGAATGGTTCAAGTTATAAAACAGTGCAAGCTTCACTTCTATTTATAATAAACTTTCGTAACTAACAATAATCGATTAAACACGCCAAATAATCAATTAAAACGCTTAAGTAATCGATTAAGTCACCACTTTAATCGATTAAAGTGTTCATGAGTTTTCTGGATTCGAATAACGAGCAAAATAATCGATTAATACGAGCTGTAATCGATTATTCCAGTAGCACAGCATTTCATAAAAGGCTTATGTAATCGATTACGAAAACTGGTAATCGATTAAAGTAGTGTAACATATTTTCCTGAATGCATTGTGTAATCAATTACAATTCCTGGTAATCGATTATTGCAGCAGAGCATGCTTTTCAAAAAGGCTTATGTAATCGATTACGATATACGGTAATCGATTAAAGCAGTGAAGCATAATTTTCCTTTAACACTAAATAATCGATTACAATAAATGGTAATCGATTAAAGTGTTCACCAAAGCTTTTCCAGTTTTGAAAACGAAGCAAATAATCGATTAATACGCTATGTAATCGATTAAACCAGTGCAGTTTGCATTTTTCCAAAAACATTGCTTCTTTGATTCATTTATAAAAACATGCTTTGATTCTTTGTTAAAACACTTGGGCACATGAATGATTAAATGCATGCAATTGGGTCTATTTTGTATTGCTTGGATTAGTTCTATTTTCCATTTGCAGGTTTGGATTAATTAATATAACATACAACATATTAAAAAAATGTCAAAAAAGAACTGATGTTAAGCTTCATAACAACATCGGTTTTGACTAAAATTGATGTTGTTATGAACCTTATAACATCGGTTTTGACCAAAACTGACAGCATCAGTTTTGGTTAAATTTGCATTTTTTGTTTGTCAGTTTTGGTTAAATTTGCATTTTCTGTTTATTTCTTACTATACGAGATCAATTTTCTTAAAAATCGATATTGTATATTGTATTTCAACATCATTTTTCATAAAATTGATGTTAAATTTGATACTTTTAACGTTAGTAATTTCAACATCGATTTATAACGATATTGAAAGTTTTTAATAATCGATGTTAAAAGTTTATTTTCTAGTGGTGCATGTATTTACCGTATACTTTAAAAAAAAAAAGAAATAAATGAAACTACAACATTTGTTTTTCTATAAAATAGTGTCACTATATATATCCAAGAAAAAAAGGCACTATCACCCCACCTTGTCTCAAACTTATGGTCTTATCACTAAATGAATGTAAGAATCAATCATGACTTGGTAATTATTGTGATAAAAATTCCAAATTGACATGGGTTTGCACTTCAATTACAAAGACAAACAATAATAAAAAAGTTAATTAAGTAATATATGCTACATAAAAAAGGGACAATTTAGTTATCACATATATGAGTACGCTACGGGGTGGGATGTACATACCCATCTTCGTCCCCGTTTTGAAATATCAGGTATTATCCGTATTTGTATCCATTCTTGGTCAAAGTAATTTTTTTTTGTCAAACTCGAGTTGAGGGTTGGGCGATACATGTGAATATGAATTTGTTTGTCATGTCCACTCGTGTATGATACATATTATTATACTATTTTAGTAAATAAAAAAAAGGAAAAAAGTGGGCAAAAACAGCATGTGATGACACATGGTGGTGGTTAAATGATTTTATATAAGTATAAATAAATAAGATTATAGATAAATATGCCTATTTTTTTCTACAAATAAATGTGCTTATTTTTTTTATTCCAAGGAACAATTATCTCGCATTTGATCTGCGATTGCTATCCAAGGACAATACTATAAAACCTTTCGACGCCTTTTTATCTATATGAATGATTATTTTCATAAAATTATTATGATGTACTATCTTATCCGTTCTGATCATATATCATATTTGTATTACTTTTCATTTTAAAAGAAAAAAAATGCTCGTATTTTAATTTGTTGAATATTTGTAATGTTCTCAACAATTTGATTTATTATACAACGAGTTAGTTTAATTAATTTAATGGCAAAGGGCGTTATATAATTCACTCCTATGATAATGTGTTTTCAATTTCAAACTGGTTAAATGGGCGATTGCAAATTAGCAATTATAAATCAATTTTTGCCATTTATGTATCGTCTATATATCTCATTTCACCTTTGAACAAAATGCGAACATTAGATAGATAACGTTTCTAATTTTGATTGGGAAAGGAAAGTAACTTTTAGTTTCATAAAAGGGAACTATAGTTTAGCTTTAAAATAAGATAGAAATATCAAACACGTGAATGAGAATGAATGGCCAACTAACCATTCTTAATCACGACACTCTGTCGGCCGAAATTCTTGTCATTGTCTTGTCTTGGGTACAAATGTAACTTAGGATTCTCGTGGGCTCTAATCTTGATCATTAATAATGGTTCTAGCTGCCACACCAATAGTAATTTTCCCTTGATTAATTTTTCTACTTGTGGCTTCACTGACTTGTTTCATTCGGAAGGAAAAAATTAGTATGACAACCATCTTTCTAAATGCATGGTTTCATGAAAACGGGAAAGGATGTAATAGTAACTCTGAAAAAAAATTAAAAATCCAAACGGTTAATATAAATAATCTTATGATTTTTTTACGAATGATCTTATGATTTATATAATATCTTAATATATTAAGATATTTTGTGACAATTAATTAAATAACTTTAATCAATTAATTAAATAATTTAATTTGATTTAGTTGATTGTTTGATTGTTTGATTGATCTATCTTTTTTTTAATTATTTATAAATATTATTAAGAAATTATTTTTCTAATTTTTTTCCGGTAACAAATTAAATACTGAAATATGTATAATAACATGGTTTATATAATATGTTATTGAAATCAATTAATTAATCTTTAACGTAATTTTTTAATTAAATCATGATTTAATTTATTGTTAGATAGAATATTTTTATCAACAGTTATTTACATAAATTGTTCATAGATTTCTATATAATTTAAAAAGGATGATAAATATGAAACATAACAAGCGAACATTGACCAAAATATGATTTTGATATCGGATATGTAGCTAATTATGATTAACAAATTTATAATAACAACATAATAATAAAAATGATAACTAATAAATAATAATTCAAAAATTAGAAAATAATTAATGAAAGAAATACAGAGAAAAAAAATGCATAAAACTGTTTTTTTTTTTTTTTTACACTTTTCATTTCATTTTTTATTTGAAAGAAACTAATATGAATATACCAAAGGGTCTAACTTACTTGGTTGAGAAACATGCATAAATTGTTATAAATCCTTTTATATTTAAGTTCAATTCCTATAGATAAAAAAAGATAAATATTCAGTTGGCCACCAAATAGCTAAGAAAAACCACGAGGGTCAGCCAAATGATGGATGTTTAAGTAATATGCACAAGGTTATATGTTTTAACCTCCCTGTGATCATTGTAAAAAAAACTATGATATCTAAGTGCTAAGGTAAAAACACAAGATGAGATGGATCGATAAAGATACATAAATGTCGAAACAAACCTAAGGTCAAAATTTGATATGCCTCTATGTGAACTAAACTCCTAAACTCTATAATATATATTGCCCACTCATGAACCCCAAGCAATACTTTGAATCAATGGGATATTTGTCATTGCAAACAAAGAGGAAGTTTTTTTTTTGTCACCATGATATTGGTGTGAAATATTCACTTATTTTACTAATGACTAATCTGCACCGTGAAACCTGAATGACACTTTAGGTAAGGTCTCTCCACCAAAATGATGCCTATATTAGTCAATATGTGATGATTGCCTCTTAAAAAATTATTTTTTCGCTTCTACAAAATGTGATGTTTGTATATGAATTCAACTTTTGTCAACACTTTTATTCTATTAAACATTTAGCATTTGAGACAAAAGAGGGAAACTTATCAAAAGAATTCACTCACGATTCTAGATACTATCACTACTACACGGGCTGAATATAACGACGGCCAGTCCACGACGGTTCTTGCTCACCCATCTTCGTATGCAGGGTGGTGGTATTTTTGTAAATACCATGAAGATTGATTCCAGTGTAAGCGCACTACGATGATGTTTTCGAAGAAAACCGTCGTCATTTTCATCAAATCGTAGACGGTTATGGGCAACCGTCTTTGTATCTGAATTAAAAACTAAAGTAAACGTCGTCGTTTTGGTCGACCTTGTTTGGCGCTTGTTAAACCCCTGAAGGACTTCAATTCCTGTGCGCCCTAGCCTCACTCTGTGACCCACTCCCAAAGTACATGTGAAGTCCCTCCCTCAATCCCTAACCCAGCATTCCGTGGTCGCTCTTGTGTGTAACGTCGCCGTTTTGTGTCGACAACATATGTCATACAGGTACCCTTGTTGTTGTTTGCGCTGAAGTTTTCGTATGCCATTTTCTATATACATTTGTAAGTTTATTTGGTGTAGTGGAACTGGAACCTCATTTGGAACAATGCACGTGTTAGTATATTCGCTTTCTTTGTTATTCAAGTTAGGTTGTTGAGGGTGCTTAGTTGTGTTTCTTAAATGCTGGGTTAGTTTTGCAACCTCTAATGCTTCCATGGCTTTAGTTTAAATGAATGAGCAGAAGAGACCTCACCTCTTTTGAATCATTGAGTGGTACCATATTAGAGAAGAGACCTCACCTAGTTTGAATCTACAGCAGCAGCATCATAACCTAGGTCATTATTTGTTTTTATTGTATGCTTGTCTTAATGCATGTTCGGAAAGAAGCTTATTTTAAGGAAATAATCACTTTTGTTGACAGCTTCTAGAGAGTGGTTTTGAAAAAAAGGAAAGGAAAAAAATCTATTTTCCAGATAAAAGTGTTCCCAAACATCATTTTTTTTTTAGTATTTTCAACTCTCATTCATTTTTTAATACTTCTCTTCATCACCATTATCATGCTTAGCATGCTTCATGACAAATTACAGAATACAAAGTACATACATAAATAATTATTACCTACCTAAGAAACAAGATAAAGCCATGCCAACCATGCCTCCTCCAATAATAGCAATATCATATTGTGGAATAATTTTGCTAATAGCCTACTTCTTCTCATGCTCCTACAAATTTTCAAGAATATAATTTTGCAATTTTCATTCAATAATATGAAAATGCACAGAGATGGAAGGTGTGGAAGAAGTGATGACACTAGAGAAAGATTAAAAAAAAAAGCTGAGAAACGAGTAATCACAATCATCCCTTTAATCAATGTTACAAGAATAAACTACTAAAAGATAAAATACAAGTAAAAACCAGAAATTTAAAATATGATGCTACAAGCTTACAATCCACCTCAAATCATTAAAAGAAAAGAAGGATTGTATGATCATGTCACATAGTATTCTCTTGGCTGTGGCTTGATTTAATCACAAAGCTTGTTCAAGGAAGTGAGGGCAAGTTGCGGAACACAGTAATGATTTCAGTCTTTGTTGAACTCATAGAGTTTGCTGATCATGGGGGTGAGGGCTAGTTGCCCAAGTTAAAAATGATTATAGTCTGTTCATGCATAGAAAAACTCATTTAGGGGAGTAACGGCAAGTTGTCCAACTTTGGTGTTTTGTTTTAGTTTGTTGTTGATATGGCCTAAAAAGTGTTGGAGCAAAAACAGTGGTTGAACAAGATTGTTGACTAGCATCACAGGTTGTAAAACATATACATTCTTTGTCTGAGGAACATTTGGAATTCTCAAAATCAATTCTAGAATCTACTGTGAGCAGAATTTTCGAGAGAAGCACAATTTTTTAGCTTTTATGTTGGCGAGATAATTGATTCCAGGCAATGTTTTAAATATTGATCGCCATTGCAATGTAGTTTCATCGTGTTTGTTGATATCATGGCAAATTGCGGACAAATGTGGCCGATGCCGTTTCATAACCTTGATTCTAGGTGTCTGATCCACAAATTATCTATATTTATACAACAATAGTGATACTACTACTTTATCATCCAAAAATAATCAATTATTCACCAACAGACTTTTAAATATCATTCCCATGTACAAATCGGCTAACTATCCGAAAATCAATGCTACCAATACCTATCCTGAGTTGGTTTGGCATTTTGTCCATTCCAATTCATACATAGGGACGAGTAATTAGTGCAGCAGAATTGAGAGATGAAAAAAAAATATAACTATTGAAATGAAATGTTTGTTTGCTTACATTGGAAACCTCTCGAATAGAGGAACCAACAACTTTCACACCCTCAGTACTACAAAAAGACTTTCTTGGAATCTTTAGGGCATGGATATTTGAAACGGTCTTCTTTATCACTCTGTTATATCAGTCACACAGTTAAACCCAAAACATCGTAGCATGGAAGAGAGGTGATCTTCAAGTGAGATTGGACAAAATGCTTGTGAACCAAGAGTGTCGACTAAATTTTCTACGAGCAAAAGTGACACATCTATAGTACTATAAGTACGTCATATTATCAACCACTTCATATGAATCTTCATGTGGGGAGGCCTATTAATAGAAGGAGGCATCCTTTTAGATTTCAAGTAGCATGGTTATCACATCATGGTTTTGATTCTCTAGTTTGAAATAATTGGAGAAAGGATAAGGAGTGGAATGAACACAACTAAGAGATTTTATTGAAGTGCTTAAACATTGGAATAAGAATGTATTGAAGAAATATCATTGGAAAGAAAATAGAGATTCATAGAACATTGAGAGGCATTGAAAAAACTATCATCCAGGGGCCAAATGATTTTTTTAGTCAGTAGTACAAAGAATTATGGAGTGACCTAGAGGATATTTGGTTCCGAAAGGATATGTTGTGGTTTCATAAGTCTAAGAGCAAATGGTTACAATTTGGAGATAGGAACTCAAGATATTTCCAATGTAATACCACTGTCCCTATGTGTTTTGTCTTAGGATTGAAGAATTTTGTTGATCGACCGATGGATGAGAATGGGGATTGGATTACCAATGGGGATAGGATTGAAGAAATGGTCCTCAACAAAATTTTCCCCTTTCTATGTATTGTATCTTCCCTTAAAGTCCCTGTGTGTTTTGTCTTAGGAGTGTTATTGTTGTGTTCAATAGTATGAATATTACCTAAGTAGAAAACTTGCTTTTTTATATTGTCATTGTCATTCAGTGATTCAAGTTTGACAATTTCACTGCCTTTGGAAGAAAAAAGTTGGCATTTTTTGTCCCCCTTTTCTCTGTCAAATGCTCTTCACCCTTTTCTCTCTAATATGCATTTTTCTGATGTGTTCTTCTTCCTGTGTCAGATCGTAAGGGCTTTCATCTACTGCTACAACTCAGGTTGTCTTGCTTCTGGAATTTTTATCATCTGCCCTCATGCCTGCTCTTGTTAATTACTGTGGTAAACTTCATGACATTATGTTTTAATTTTTATATACTTGATTCATATCTGTTCTTGAATTTCAGTTAGTCATTGCTCTCTTTGTCTGCATGTACTGATTGAATTTATATATAGGCTTTGAGGTTTACACTCCCTACTTTATAGAATTTGTATCAAAATTGTTGACACCACATGGGGCCTAGTTACATGCTCAATGGGTGTTGTGAGCAGACCTCATGATCTTAGCGTCTTGCCAAAAATCAGTTTAGGCATAGTGCATCCATCATGCCTGTATATCCCCAAGTGGATGAATAGCCTAATAAAATAAAACAAACTAATAAACTAAAATCTTAAAAATATGTATACAATCCATTAGATTGGGGAATACAACATTTTAAAAATCATGTACATAACATGACTATAATACTATAAAATTAACATAAATCACAAATCTTAGATCAAAAGAGAGAATTGGTATTTTAAAAAAGGGTATGAATAAAAAATGTATTAATCCTTATGATATGAAGAACAAGTGTTGAAATATGAAAGCCTTGTAAAGCGGTATCAAGTTAACTACCAATATTGTGCTTCCAAATATTATCTCAATGATCATTTGAAGACAGGAAATCACCAAAAGGATAGATGTGTCTATAACCATACCTGCAAACTTTGTGAGTCTGAAAAAGTTTCTTCAGGGCAATTGGCAGAGCATGTCGGGTTTCATTTGACATGGTCATTTTTGCAAAAGGCACTCCACCTAGACTTGTCACCCATTGATCAGAACTTTCTGATTTATGAACCTTGTTGTTCACACGTTGGTTTGCTATAGCATTTTTACCAATTTTAAGTTTTCTAACATTAGAAGAAAAACCAGATAACTGTTTTTCCAAACCTTTGAAAAGTTTTTCCTATTTTTCAACAATATTTGGATAGAGTTTTTTGAATGACTCGCCAGGAAGCTCTCTGAACTTCCAGTAAGGATTTGGTTTTCCAGTAGATTTATGAAGGTCATTTCTTTCCACGCCAAATATCTTCAGCCAGTTCCTCACATGACTATAGTAGTTCACCTCCTCGAATATTCACATCAGAAAACTGGACTTTCAAACTCTTGCTATACAATAGTAGGGAATAATCTCTGGCCAAAGTTTCCACACCACCATCAGGATATAGCAATGAACTTTTTGCAGTCCATAGTCCCCGCACCAATATTGCATGGTGGTGCAAGAATCTTAGAAGTTCCTTCTCAGAATATTCTGGAGCAAAGTGCTTAATAGCAACAAACTTCTCTTCATTTGAGCCCTCAGTTTTGACAGTAGCATTTGCTCTAATAGAGGTAGCGTTTTTCCTTTTTGAACCACCAGAATTAAGATGTTGTAATATTGGTCGGAGCTGGACATACAACTTGAACTGCATGCAGTTGTAACTGTAACCAAGAAAAAGACAGGCAAATTTTCAATTTTTTTTCTGGGTTAATAATATATGAATCTAACACATACAATAACAAACCCGATAAGTCTTTAATACAACATGCTCAATTATTTTTCTTCTAAGGTAGTGTTCCAAGGTTTTTCTTTTTATGGAAATGGAGGAGTCAAGTTAATTTCAAGGCATGCTGTGTATTCCTCTTTCCCCCTTTTTCACTCTTTATTGAATCATACCATGTCAAGTAGTCATCATTTAATTACCTTTTCAATGAACTTTTAAATTACCTAACACATTAAGTAATTGTTCCTACTTTTCTTCAAGACCTGAATAAGATATATGTTATCTAAAAAACAAGAAGAAACTCATCCTAAGAACTATTTTCAGCAAAAGACACTCATCCTAAATTTCATACATTGCAGGTGCTACTTTGATCTAAATTTATAGAACCTCTTCACTGATGGGGTTATATACTAATGCTTAGATACCTCAAAATTGGTAAGTATTTATATTCTACTTATACTAAGGGATCATACAACTTCAACATAACATTTTGATTTTAATTTGACTATGATTTTTCTTTTCCATAAATTTTGAAAGACATTAAAAATTAGAAACAGTCCATGACAATGCCAAATTAATATAAATATCAGCTACATTAAGAAAAATAATGAAATCAACCAAATAAATTAATAAAATATAAGCAATCTTTACAAATGTATATATGTATTACTTAATATATTGTTGAATCATAAGATCCTTTACACATGATGATAGCCCAAATTTTTCTTTTTTCTTTCACATTGCCTATTCTCCTTAATAGTAAATTCAAAATACCATAAGAAGAATGAAAGAAAATCCAAATTAACAATGGTTTAATATCCCTTGCCCCAAAAGGAAAATAAAATAATGAAGCCAAAGTGGCTTTCCATAAGCCACAAACAGCTTCAACACCTCCTCCACTTCTTGAGGCACTACCTCTCCCCCTTTTTCCTGCTATACTGTGTTAACTTCCACCCAATATCTCTGCTGACACTCTCCCTTGCTCGCTTTCATCACCTTTAAGCTAATAGCAGATTTAATCAACTCAGGTTTAGCCTTCAAGCATTCTTTTATTCTGGACTTTAATAGCCAAAGTCAGCTTGTCAAATTTGGCTTTGACTTCTCCCAAACCACCCAACCACTCCACCCCTAGCACCACATCAGCACCACCTACTTGAAACAAGTAAGTGGTATAATTTTTGAACTTAGGTCTAATCAATTGCCAGTGTCCTTTCACTTGTCTCACTATTTCTACATTCCCTCTAACCGACTTACTTATAACTAACTCAACTTTACTTATACTAACTGTTTTATTGCTATGTAAACCCCCTACAATATGCTTCACCCCACCTTCTACTGTTATCAAATTACAGGTCTGATTTTAACAGATTTTAGTTGCATACATTTGACCAAATTAAAGCAGGAAAATAAAAAACTAATGAACAGTATTAGGCCTACTTGCAGAATAATGAGTTGGGTGTAGGGGTGATGTTTTCATACTGATGCTTCAACGGCAACAAAGATACCAGTACCATAGCTTGAGGCAGAGACGTGTCTAGGAATCAGCTTCTGACGTCTCCCTCTCTGTCTTCCACCTTTTTATTAAATCAAAATCCTCCTGTTCTGTGAAAGTTTTGTTCACCCATCATTTTCTAAAACTGAATTGATATGACATTGCTATCAAATGCATTCACATCATGAATTTCATGTCATGAAAGCTGAAATTAGTTTCTGTTTTAATTTATCCCCTTAAATCAAACACTCACTAAAAGGTTTCTTACAATCATCTATCGTTAGAGTCTTAATGAACTTCTTTATGACAGGATCATTAGAGAATCAATATAATGGATGAAACATAATCTTCTTCAAATAAACCATTTTCAATAAAAATAATACAACTTTATAGGAATGTGTTATTGGAATCTTATTGATCTCCTCTATCAGCTGTTAAATTATAACTAAGTTCCTTATCACAATTTCGATTTTTTTTCCTGTCTTAATGATATGTTATTTTACCCAATTGCTTGATGGACACCAAATGACTCAGATTCACTAATATGCAAAAAGTATGACGCAACAAATTTTATTTATTTACTTGAACATTGTTACATATATTTGATTGAATGGATTATTTCTGTACTGGTTTCAAAATGTACTATGGTATTCTAACGTGTAGTAGTTTAACGATTAATTACATGAGTATATGTGTGTCTGTGTGTGTGTGTGTGTGTGTGTGTGTGTTAAACATTGTTTTAAAGAAATGTTGTGTCTTGTTTTAGGTCCAACTTATTCACTCCGTTAGCTTGTAAACGCTTATATTGGAAGCAACAAAGTCTCATTCATACAACTGCAATTACATCAGGGCGTATAATCTATCATATACTCCATATTTTCAGGTATGTCCAATGATTGTTAATTTAATGTCCTACTTTTTTTTATTTGTGTCAGCTTTTCCAATGCCTATTTTTCTTAACATGCATAACATTTTACAACCTTAGTTTCCCGTTTAAGGTTCAATACAATGATTAATACAGATAGTTTGGATTAATCATTGAATTGAAGCTTGAATTGTCCGTTTGGACAGTTCGGGAAGTAATGTATTTGTCACAATATTCATACATTTGCATTACATATGGTTTATTTAATTTAATGAAATTTCGGTGCACTACATTTTGCGTTGTTCTCCGGGTCCATACTGATTGCGGTTGAATAAAACCTCTGCTTTCATGTCGTGTACTCGGAGACCAATGCGAAATGCTGCCGAAATTTTATTAAATTTAAGAAACCTTATGTAATGTAAATGTATGAATATTGTGACAAATACATTACTTCTTGAATGGGATAGGGCCACACCTCATAGGATAAATGACATACTTTTGCATCCATATAAGTGTTTTATAGAAAAGGTTTGACAGCAGATGGAAAACATGGATCGTAGTTGGATGAAAGCACCACGCATTACGGATCAGTACGAATTTGGGGTTGAACAATTTCTTGAATTTACAACCCGCAATGCCCCATCTTTGAGGGGAAAATCTTTTTGTCCTTGTGTAAAATGTGTGAATGGGAGACGCCAATCCATAGATGACATCAGAACTCATCTAATATGTGACAGTATCATTCCGAATTACACTAAGTGGATATGGCACGGTGAATTGCCAGGCAGTGAAACAGGGACACAACCTTCATCTGTTGATGTGAACAATGATAACCATATAGAAGACATGATACGCGACCTAGGAGAAGAAATTTTTCGCCAATCACATGCACCGACGTATACAAAACTAGACACTGATTCGAAGATTCCTTTGTATGCTGAGTGCACATGGTTCACACGGTTGTCCGCAGTGTTATCTTTGGTTAACTTGAAGGCCAGATTTGGATGGAGTGACAAAAGTTTCACAAAATTACTAGTACTGTTAAAAAAAATGCTTCCAGAGGACAACACGTTGCCCAATACTCATTACGAAGCAAAGAAGATTCTATGTCCAATGGGGATGCAGTACCAGAAAATACATGCATGCCCTAATGATTGCATATTGTACCGAAAAGATTTTGCTGAATTGCGCAGCTGCCCCACTTGTGGATCCCTTAGATACAAATTCACAGACGATGACGACAGTAATGAAAAAAACTCTTTCACCGGTCGTCCTGCAAAAGTCTGTTGGTATCTTCCAATAATTCCAAGGTTTAAGCAGTTGTTTGCTAATGCCAATGATGCAAAAAACCTTACTTGGCATGCAAATGGGAGGAATAATGATGGAAATCTTTGGCATCCTGCCGATTCTCCTTAATGGAAGGCAATTGACAGTATGTATCCACATTTTGCCAATGACCCACGAAACCTAAGGATTGCCCTGGCTTCTGATGGTATGAATCCTTTTGGTAGCCTATCCACTAATCATAGTTCATGGCCAGTATTGCTTATGATTTACAACCTGCATCCTTTGTTGTGCATGAAGCAAAAATACATTATGTTGTCTATGATGATAGCGGGTCCAAGACAACCAGGAAATGATATTGATGTGTATCTGGCACCATTGATTGAAGACTTGAAACAATTGTGGGTTGGCGGCATTGATGTCTTTGATGGGTATCTGCAGGAAACTTTCAGGTTGCATGCTATGGTTTTTTGTACAATTAATGACTTCCTAGCATATGGGAATTTGAGTGGATATAGTGTCAAAGGACATCACGCATGTCCTATATGTGAAAAACATACAAGCTTTGTCCAACTAAAACATGGAAAGAAGACAATATATACAAGGCATCGGAGATTCCTCCAACCCTATCACCCATATCGACGATTGAAGAAGGCTTTTTATGGTTGTCAAGAGAATGAAATGGCGCCTACACCATTAGCAGGAAAACAAGTTTATGATCGTGTGAAGGACATTATGACTGTTTTTGGGAAAGGCCAAAAAAAGGATGTGTCTGACAAGCAAATTTGGAAGAAAATATCCATTTTTTTTTATCTTCCATATTGGTCCGATTTGGATGTAAGACACTGTATAGACCTAATGCATGTTGAGAAAAATGTTTGTGATAGTTTGATTGGCACCCTCCTTAACATTCAAGGGAAGACAAAGGATAATTTGAAATCTCGCCAAGATTTGGTTGACATGGGAATACGACACCAATTGCATCCTATTGAGCAAGGTCGACAAACGTATTTACCCCCTGCAAGCCACACTTTGTCGACAAGAGAAAAAAACAATTTTGTCAGTGTTTGCGGACAATAAAAGTCCCACAAGGATACTCTTATAATATTAAGAGCCTTGTTTCCGTCAAAGACTTGAAATTGGTAGGGTTGAAATCTCATGATTGTCACGTGTTGATGCAACAAATATTGCCCATCCTAATTCGTGGTATATTGCCTGAAAAAATTAGGGTTGCAATTACTCGTTTGTGCTTCTTGTTTAATGCTTTTTTTGACATAATGGTCCACTTAATTGTTCACATAGTCAGGGAGATCAGGTTATGTGGTCTAGTTTTTCTACGATGGATGTATCCTGTTGAGCGCTACATGAAAGTGTTAAAAGGTTATACCAAGAATCAATACCGTCCAGAGGCTTCCATTGTTGAAAGATATGTTGCCGAAGAAAGTATTGAGTTTTGTTCTGAGTACATCGATGCACTTAAACCTATTGGGATTCCACAAACCCGTCATGAGCTATCTGTGGGAGGTAACGGTACACGGGAATACAATGTAGTGACATTTAGTTGACATCAGGTTTCACAAGCACATTTATATGTTTTGAATAACACAAAAGATGCTTTGCCTTACATTGAAAGGCACAAACAATATTTGAAAGACTATCACCCAAGAATGAACTTGATGAAGGTGTTGCAAGAACATAATAGAACTTTGTTTCTTGGTTTAAAGACCAAATTCTTCGTGACGACAGTGCCTCAAAGACATTACGATTGTTAGCTGTTGGCCCGAATCTCAATGTCCCCACCTGGAAGGGATATGATATCAATAACTATTCGTTCTACACAAAATCACTAGATGATCACAGTACTGTCCAGAACAGTGGGGTCAGTGTTGACGCGGCTTCTGAGCACTTTTGTGGTGCATCTGATAACAACCAGATTCGAGCTTCCATGCCTTACTTTGGAGTTATTCAAGAAATATAGGAGCTAGATTATACGGCATTCAGAGTGCCTGTGTTCAAGTGTCATGGGTAAACAGTAACACTGGTGTGCATCAAGATCGATATGGATTTACGTTAGTTGAACTCGATAAGGTTGGTTACAAAGACGAGCCTTTTATATTGGCAGAACAAGCTAGACAGGTCTTTTATGTGCAGGATCCGTGCGATTCAAGATTTTCTATGGTCTTACGTGGTAGAACGTCAGGTGTAACTAACCAAAATGATGCAAATACATTTGACATTAGTGACATACCTGCTTTCTCAAGAGGAATGCCTACCATTGTTGAAGACCAAGAAGTTGACGATGAACATGCAATTCGTGTTGATCATGATGAAGGTTTATGGGAGAACATTCATACTTAACTGCCTGATATTCAAGTAATGGTTTTAATTACAGAAATATGTAATTTAAAATGACAACCTTTTTCATAATTAATTACATGAGTTGACAACTTTTTATTACATGTTATCATTTATGTATTTTATTGGTTTTACTATTGTTTTTTCAGATTGATGGCAACACCTCCTTTGTCCCCTCCCAATTCAAACGATGCTTCAGATTGCACATTTAGGAGGAGTAGACAATCCACCAAGCTAAGAAAATTGACTTTGAGAAGCTTGGATTCGGCTAGGCCAACGGTAAATGTGAACCCTAACACTGGGAGAGCATCAGGCAACAACAAAGACAAGTTCCATAGTTATCTTGGTGTCGTTGCAAGAGACAAGATTGCTATCACACATTGCAATTGGAACGATGTACCAGACTCCCTAAAGGATCTAGTATGGGATGACATTTTGGTATGCGTGCTTAGTAACGCTTTGTTTGATGTGGTTAAACAATTGGATCAATTGTTTTGGTTTCCCTTATTTTGATGCTTCATTTGTCTATTGCAGGCAAAATTTGATATCCCTGAAGGTCCAAAAGCAAAGAAGAAGGTTATGGCATTTGGTCGCAACTAGATGGAGAATATTCAAGTCTAGCCTAACTACTAAATACATCTATGCTGACCCAAATAGGCAACGTAAAGATGATCCGTCGGTTGTGTATGCGCTGGACACGCACACATGGGAGGAATTTGTTGCTAGCCGAAAATCCCTAAACTGGCAGGTTATAAAAAAAATTTACATTTTGCATCAATGAAATTACCTTGTTAATGATATGGGATTCAATTGTGACATTACCTAATCGATATTTTTGTTGACAGGGAATTAGGAAAAAGGCCCAAGAAACTCAAAAATTGAATGATTGCCCACATGTTTTGTCTCCTGGGGACTATGATTTGCTTGAAAAGATTAAGAGACGATAGAAAGATACAACGAATACTAAAGATTCGTCATCCATCGTTTATCCTCCTTCTCCAATTCCAAGACAGGTTAAGTGGAAGATGGCATGAACAAAGAAATATGGGCATATGACATCTATCAAGGCACAACAAATAGCGGATAAAATTGTCAGTTGAAATAAATCCTTGCTCTATTACATTTAGTTGCATGTGTTTTTTAATTAAGTTGCCTAATGATGTAATGCTTGCAGGACTCTTTAGAACAAGAAGCCACACAAGGCAGATTTGTTCCCCAAGGTCAAAATGACATACTAAATGCTGCCATAGGAAAATCGGATCACCCTGGTCGTGCTCACGGAGAAGGGGCAGGTGTCACTATCAGCCAATACTTTGGATGCAATTCACGTGGCTCTAGTAGTATGTCTTCTTCCTTCAGACCAGAACAGTGGGCTGAATTAATCCAAAATATTAAGGAAGAATTGCGTCAAGAGCTGAAGGAACAAATCAAAGTTGAGTTATCTCAAATGACATCACCAATAAAAAACCCAGTTGAGCCAGAAATAGAAAATTTAGTTGCAAGGGTGAGCACAAAAGGGAGTTGTGTGGAAAACCTAACCAATCCATCTGCTGAAGAACATGGTAATGATGTTGTGCTGTGTATGGGGTTGTATGTTCAATGTAACGGCTCTACATGCCTAGTGGCACTGGCAAAAGTTTATCCCGGGAACTCCACCATTCACAACATAGATTTTGTAGATGATGTTGTTAGGGTAATTACATATGTAATTTATGATGGTGACGCAAAAGTGCCATTTACCATGGAAGAGATTAAGTACGTTAGAGACACCGTAAACACATTTGTTGCATGGCCCGCAAGTTTGGTTAAGACAGTGTCACAAAAGGTACCTTTTATTAATTATGAAAGTCAAACAAATTTGGTTTCTTATAATGCAATTGAATGACAAATTATGCGGAAATTGACAATCATATGTTTACCACATTTAGGATTCAGAAAAGTGTCAAAAAAAAGGTAGTTGAAACTGTTTCAAGTCCTACACAAAGTCCAGATGAACTTGATGCGTTGGCTGATTTGATTAAGATCCTACCTGAAATTTACTACAAACCTGTTCCGGTGTTGTGGGACGGGTCTAAATTTGGACATGCAAATGTTCAATCCTCATTGTTCATAACATTTTCTGATGTGAATGAAATTATAGCAGGGGACAGGTCTCTGAACATATCTATACTGCAGTTGTGGATCATGTAAGTAAATGTGCATAGGTTTGTTAAATTTGGTTAATTTTTATAGTCATTACAAATAAATATGTTTCAATTCAAATTTATAAATGGGTTTATGGTGGAGTGGACTGCAACATTGGGTTTCACCTCAGTGTATGCATTTTTTGAGCCTCAATTAATACACAATGCAAAGGATAGATGTGCACAATGCCAGGAATACGTTGAAACATGGATGAAGGATTCACAAAGACAGCTGTACCTGGGAGCATACTTGAATCAGTAAGATTTATCTACACTGAATTATTGTAAATGAAAATGTAACTGCTAATGCTTACACTTTATTATACCCTATACAGGGCCCATTGGCAGCTTTTTATTCTTTGCCCTAACAACGATACCGTTGTATGGCTTTGTTCCTTGCGTAAGAAGGCTAATGTGCACATAAAAGTTGTAATTAACAAGTAAGTTGTTCTACTTCATAAATTGACCAATTATTTGGTCATTTACACATTAACCACAATGATCATGTGTTTTAACTTAATCAGTGCAATGAAGACATTGAAGACCACTAGAGACGGCAAACCTAATCCACCTACACCCACCTGGATTGAGTTAAAGGTTAGTCTTTCAAACAACCCAACACATGCATTGCTGATATTTAACAATGTTTGGATGTAAACTTTTGGATATGTTTGTTCTTCAATTTAGAGCAATGTTTAACTCGGAGAATATGAGTGTGGGTATTATGTAATGTATTGGATGTGGAACATAGTAACTGGGGGGAAAAAGAGTGACTGGAGCAAGGTATAATTAGCGTAATTTGTTAAAATTCCTTAAATTATTAGGTCATGTATATTTGTCAATTAAATACATACAAATTTGATTTTCATCCATATTTATGTTGCAGTGCTTTTGTGATGCAACACTGTTGGACATTGAACAAATAAATAAACTTCGCAAGCAATGGGCATCATTTTTGTTGGAAGTTAAAAGAAGTCAAGATTCTGATTTGTGGACCATGTCACCTCATATAAATGCTTAACTTGTATTTGCTGGTTATTGACATCATTTTAAACATTGTCTTACATTATGAACATTGTGTGACCAACCATGGATATTGGTGTCTTTTAGTTGCTATGAAATTTTGTCATTGTATCTGCCTCAGCTGAATATTTGCTTTACCTTGGAACAAAACAATGTCTTTTTGTTGCCACTGATGGATATTAGATGAGAGGATTTGCAATGTTGTAATGATGATGCAGGTCCTAATGATCATACGAAATATGTAATTAAAGATGCTGTATGTGATGCTTTGAGGGCTGTTAAGAATACCCTTGAAGATGAATCTGTTGTTTTAGTAAAGACCTTTATCTTTGCCAATCAATTACTTTGATACTTTGTTTTGTACATTTGTTAATTGCCTTTTGGAATGTCATGCCCATGCTATTGATTCACAAGGTGTATTTTGATATTCAGATCCATGACAAATTAACGGGTATGCTTCATTCATTCATGTTGAATAAATTTCATTTTCTTTACCACCCTTATGGCCCATACTCATCATATTTTTCTTTGTTTGCAGTGGCAAATCAATTGAAATCAATCAGGGCCTTGGTCCATCGTCACCCGGATAAACTCATTGTGGGTCATTTGTGGAGTATATAGATTGTCTATTGTGCATGTCTCACTTTTCTAGGATGCATAATTCATATCTTTGATGTTTATAAATAGGTGGACATAGTTAAAGCTAGAAACAAAGGCTATGGTGATGAGGTAGCTGAGTTCTTGACTGAATTAAAGGTTTTATGATTTAGGGAGTGTTAGTTGGCCAAGTTCTTTGGCAACATTGGCTACTGTTTGTCTTATATTTGCATGTTTGCTACTTGTAACAAAGATTCAGCTTGAAGGAGTGTTACAGAATATTAAGAATAACATATATTTAAATTAGCTTAAAATTTTTTCCTTTATTTGTTTAACAAATTGTTAGTGGTCTTGAGCTCGTACTTGTTATAGGGTCTTGAGCTTGGTAACTTCAAATTATTTTTATTTTCTTCTTCCACTTAAACATCTTGCTTGAAAAAGTTGTTCTTTAATTGTAATGATTTTCAATCTTCATGTTGATAAGTAGCGATTGAAGAATGATATTGTACGTTATGCTGCTACTAAATCCAAAGGACTCATGTAATCAGAGTCATACAAACTGGCCAGTGACTACAGGTTAATGTTTTCTAATTCCTGCTTTGCTCCTTATTAGGTTATTTGGACATGGAACTTTATTCTTGTACTTTTTTTTTGAAGGAATCTTTCAAACCCCAGGCTTTTGATATATGCATTACTCTGCATTTTGATGTCCTTTGTGATATGGCAAAAATGTGATCAAAGCCTTTCAATGAAATGGAGAATTAGTAAATCCTTTCTGTATAAAACTATCAAGAATAAACTCTTTCAAGAGTTTAAGCTATTGGGTTAAGATTTGTGAATGATTTTATATTTAAGGTGCCCCCCCTCACTCAAGAGGCCTTTGAGTTTAATAGTATGGAACTGCTTAAATTCTACTTCTTTTTAGAAGAATAGAAGTAGTGAGATTTCTTAATATCTATAGTGTCATTCCTATTTAATGGAGGTAATAAGGCTTTTATGTATGAAAGGTTAACTAGAAGTACAAGTACAAAATGCTTCTCTATTTCTTTTGTGATATTAGTATTGTTATATATCACTTATGATCTTTTGAGTCTTTTTTTAAATGTTATAAACTTCAAGCATTCTTCTCTCTGTTGACATGACTCTTGTTTAAACTTTTGTTTCTTTTAATTTGTTTCTGCTAGGATGACGCAGAGTATATGTGTAAGATGCTCAGTGCTAGTTGTAGTGGTTCAATGGAACAACCGTGTAAGCCAAGCTTTATGCAATGCTACTTTTGTGGTGGACCCACTAATTCTTTTAAGATTATTTCTAATGACATTGATAGTATGCATGGGAGGACAATCTACACTGACCTGCATACAAATGCAACAGAAAATGTCAATTTTCTGGTGTGAATTGATTTATTTCATGACAATATTAATAATATATGTGAACTTCTTTCATTTTTATGATCTGGTGAACTACCATGCTAAGAAATTTCTTGATCTAATTCTAATATTGATATATGAACCTCTTTATCTCTATTTGTTTTTTAGTGATTCCCTTAATTATTTTCTCTTCTGCCACACTGTTTGACATGTGTCCAATTTAAACCTGGGAAAGAAGTTTAAACTATTTCTAATAGAAGTTTGTCTAGGACTTTGTCCAAAATGTATAATTACCTTTTAATGTGAACATAGAAAAGCCAATTTACTTGTGTAACTTGCAGCCAGCGTCATAATGAAAGCATCATCAAAGGAGCTTCATTCTTTGAAACCTGTAGAATAAAAGTCATTCTTGGACAGTTGGTCTTGGACAACTGGACAAAGATACCATAGATTGGATTATTTAGGGGTGAATAGTTGACAAATAGTTTCCTTTGGGGTCATTCTTAGAAGATTAATGTGTATTAGATTGATAGATGTCTATCCAAAACTAAGAAATTTAAGAAAGTAACAAGTGGTGAAAATATTCAATATATTATAAGGTTCATCATATATTTTGCACTGGTATGTGACTTTATTTCAACCTTATTATTTGGCTAACTCTATCTCTAATTTATGAGCCTTTGGATCTGGTACTGTGATACATTAAAATACTTGTAATATTTACTAGTGTATTAAGCCACAAATCAAGCAGTCATTACTAGGATTTGTTTGGCCACTGCAGTTATACAAGTACATATAGAGTCACACTCTTTTTGGTCTTAGAATCGCTTTTTCTATGATGTTAAAAGTTTATGCTCATTTAATAAAAAAAACATGCACAATGTTATGGCTTTGTAGTATCAATAATGTACAGGTCAAGCTACCTTGTTGAAATTCAACTTTTTATTAGAAAAAAGATGACAATGAAGATTGAACTCTAGATCACATGAACTTTGAGACTCTGATACTTTGTCCTGAACTAACTATCCTAACAACTTGTTAGGTGACTGAACTATCTTAAAAACTGAAGTTGTTAGGTGAAGTCCCATGACTGGTTTTATTATTACATGTCTAACCATTAACAATGAACATTTCCAAGATAGTAGTCAACCTGGATTGAGGTTTTTGGTCTTCCTTAAGCTTAAGTATATGAGCATGGAGAACACACCAAGTATGTATTTGAAGCTGTTTGTTTCTCACCAAAAATGCTATGCTCATTATCTACGTTGCATAAATTTTTGAATGTGTGATGATTTCTGCAATTTCCAGTTTCCGTAATTTGCTGGGCAAGACCTTAATCCAAGAACCAACATTTGATAGGATTATTGTTGTCTACAAGTACATCTTCCTTATATCTCAAACTTCTGTTGAAATTTTGATCAGTAAGAAGCCAACTATTTTTCAGGGGAGCAAGAACCAAATCAAAAGAAGAACGAGGAATATATGTGAAGCATTACATGTTACATTCCAATGGCCGATATGGAAATAGTTCTTGTGAGTTACCTCATTTGTCAAGCTTTTAAAGAACATTCTAATTTTTATTACTAAATTCCACCCCAACAAATACAAGTAATAACCTTGGTCAAGAACTTGTTACTTGGTAGCCAGAAAAGAAAAACCCTGGATTAACTCCAATGGACTGGGTCAAGTCGCCAAGATCAGCTGTAATGCTTCACATATATTCCTGGATTAACATGTAATGCTTCACATATATTCCTCGTTCTCTGTTTAGTTTTTTGGACGCAATTTAGTGTTTCTCTTTTTGTGTTATTGTTTTTCTTCTTCCTGAACAAATGCATCTAATGTTCTTCATAGGTTGTTGTAGTTAGTTCACTTGAAATGCCTTCAGCTGATTGGTGGGTCATCATTGTTGTCGTCTCAACAGTAATTGGTTATATTGCTCAGACATACATCACGTAAGTATGTTGATTGTTTCCTATAATCTTCAATATATGCTATGCAATGATTATTGTGAAGATTACCTGCATATGGCTGTTCCACTTGATCACTTGGTTTATGAACAGTAATTTAAAGAAATCTCTCCACTCGACCACTTTTTAAATTGTTGTCTTTTCATTAAATCATTGTACTTTTTCTACCAAAAACCGGAATTGGACTAGTCATTAAGTTATCAGCTCTTACTTAAAGTAAGCTTTGATGATTACCACTACCTAATAACATATATATTGAAGAAGCAAGCTTGCTTGGCATCTGAATGTGAAACCAAAAACCTAGAGAATATCGATAAAGGTTCATTTTCATTGTGTTATTATTATTTATGCATGAGGAATACTTGGTCTCTCTAACTGATCTGCACCCTCCTTTGTTTGTTGATGGTTTCACCTATTTTTAACACCTGATGGAACAATCGTCTCTACTTGTTTCAAGCATCGGAATAGTTTTATAATATTTGTATATTTAAATAGTTGTATTTGGCTGTATGGTCCAAGACTAACATTAAACAATTTAAATTTCCTATAGTATTTTTATATAGTTGATGAAACCCATTATGACTATATTTCTTTCTTTTGTTCTACTTGTTGTTCATGCAGGTAAATATATTGAGGATTTAACTTTAACAGAACCACATGGTTTGGTTGATGATGATTCAACCTTGTGAAGCAATAATATTAGCCATACACATTGCTTTCATTGTGTGATCACTAGGATGTTGTAGGCTATAAAGTAAGAGATTTGTTTGAATGATGTTATATAAAATCATGGTTTGTTAATTGGTTATAAAGAAATTATATTTATTTACGTGCCATTGTATTTGACATAATTTGTTAATTGGTTTCTTATTTAATTTATAGAATATAGAATATAAATTCTTAAATGTATGCAAAAAAAAAAAAAAAATAGACACGAGAAACAAAGACGATTTTTTCCAAGAACCGTCTTTGTATCTCCTTTTTTTAAAAAAAATTGAATAATACATACAAAGACGGTTCTTGGGGAACAACCGTCTTTGCTTTCACTCACGATTATGAATACTATTGAATTGGAATTTTCATCCCATAAAAGGCTTGAATAAATTATTTTTTAAATAAAAGTCAATGACTACCAATCAATGTTTTAATTTTTTTTTTAATCTTGTATAGGTGCAAAATTACCCCACACTATTAGGGTTACAATAATGAGATTGAAATACAATGCAAAATAAGAAATCTTATATACTCATCAAGTACCCCAGGTAATACTTTGAATCAATGGAATATTTGTCATTGCAAACAAAGAGGAATTTTGTTTTTTGGTCACCATGACATTGGTGTGAAGTATCTACTAATTTTACTAATGACTAAGTTTTACTGTGAAACCTGAATGTCCCCCTTAGGTAAGGTCTCCCCACTAAGATGATGTCTTTATTAGTCAATATGTGATGATTGCCTCTTGATCTCAATATTGTGACATGATTGTTGCAGAATATATTGAAGGTAATAAAACCTGAGGAAATAATTAGTATATCAATCACAAGAGATATTTGATATACTAATTAGATAAAGTATCTGGTACCAATACACTAATTAGGGAAAATATCTAGGATATCAATCTGCTAATTAGAGAAAATATCTGGAATATCAATCACAAATCCACTAAGATATTTTCTCTAAATATATCTTCAACAAAATACAACAAGATTTAAGTCACAAAATTTAACAAATCTCTACCTTGACATGAATTCCATAATGCAATGAAGGAAACCACAAACTCCAACTCTCTAACAACAAATGAACCATCTCGACCTCTTTCACACAAAAGCTCCAAAGAGCTAAATTTAACAACCAACGCCAACTAAGTTTAGACAATGATTAAACTTGGATATAGGAAGGGACTTAGTCATCATATATGCAAATCATGGGTACTAACTTTGCTCACAACTATGTCACCATGAGCAATAACTTCACGCACAAAATATTATGATCCGTTGTTGTTACATGGAACTAGAAACTATCTCAAGCGAAATATTTCATTTTAATTCATATAAAACTCTTCAACTAATTTGATTATGAAAATACTTGTAAATTTTTTGTGTTTCAAAGGCCAAAGACTTAAACACTCAACTCCAAAATAAAAAATCACATGAAATATATGTACACACACACACACACAACATCATAGTAATCCAAATATTCTCAGAACATACATATAAACATAAACCACACTTTAAAGATAAACTACATAAACACTGAATCACTCAACACTGTAAGTAAAACTAACAAATAACAATCATCAGTTTATCAACAACATATCAAGATTCAAGCATCATACACCATGATTTATCCATCAAATATTATCATCACTAGTCTGTCAATCATCGACTCCAAAGACAAACTCAACTCCATGGAGATTTCACTTTTTTACCTTGACAAGGCTTGCAAAGACCTTAACCTATCTAGGAGTTTGCCTACCCATCCATTCTATAGGTCCTTTCACTGTTAGCCATCACCAACAACCTCTAGCACTAGGTTGATGGTCTTTTTAGCATCACCAACTTACGTGCCTACTCGCAACAACTAAACTTAGATTCCTTGAGATCTATGATACGAAACCTCCATACCCATGATCTTACTCGTGATCAATCTCAAGGATCCAAGTGTCACCATCAATGATAATCCATCGCATATGTACTAAAAGGGTCAATAATTCCCTTGAGAAATAGTTCTCGACACCTTGACATGTCATTTGAAGTCAAAACATATAAGTGATACTTAGGAAGATACCCAACTAGGTGATACCCTCAGGTCTAGTTAGTGAGGCGGAGTTTTGGCATGGAACTCACCTTCCTAAGTATACTATTTTCTAACAACAATAAAAATCTTCCCAAAGGATATAGTTAACTCCTTTTCACACATACAAATGATTCTTAAAACAAGATTATCATTCACAACAATCATACATAATCACAAATTCATTCACCAATCTCAACACCATAAGAAGTTATAATATAATAGATTCACTATTCATATTTTCATCACACTCATGAACACACATATAGTTCAATAAGCATAGCAAGACATTCCAACACCTTGAATTCTTGCAAACAACTCACAAAAAACTCATGGATATAAATCTCGTGATCTCAACATAAAGTAAACTATAATCATAAAATAACATTATCTCAACTACATCTCATATCCTCATAAATTCATTAAGATGTCAAAAGAATTAATTTATGCAAGGAAAATAAACATGAATCACATCCACATCAAAATTGGCCATTGAACTCAAAACTGGTCACTAGACTCCAAACTGATCATTGGATGCGAAACTAGTCAATAGACACGAAACATATCAGTGGACAAGAATTCTATAGAATTTTGAAATTCAGTAGAATTGCTTCTCATGGCTTCGAAATCATCCCAAAACAAGTCCAAACTTTTTTCTATCAATTCCAATACATAAAACAACATTAAAACTCTTTACAAATAGGATATTTTCATCAATATTGATCAAATAATCAAAAACCTCAAATTTCAAAACTCAAAACATCAAATACTCAAACTTCCATTTTAAAACAACATGATTGATTTTCTAGCAGTATTGGAACCAATCCACAATAACCTAAGCATAGAAAAATGATAAAGCTTCTCTTACCTATTCAAATTCAAAAGATGACTTTGTGAAAAGGAAGAAGGAAAAGAAGGAATTTTGGGTTCAAGATGGAAGCTTTCTCCCACTCATAATAACTCCACACCATCCATACCACTAAAATACCAAAAACCATGAAAGCAAACACTTTTATGAACTTCCAAAAATGCACAAAGAGGGAAAACAAAAGTAGAATAATGAGAGGGGAAGGTAGATAAATTCTTGCCGCTAAACTAGCCTCAAAACTATTGGGTACTAAACAATCATACAACAATCGAGATAGGACAAAGAGAGAAAAGGGAAGAAGAAAATAAACACACAGAGTTTACCCTGGTTCACCCAATGTTGGATACATCCATCTATTCACTATATTTCCTCACACACTCGTATAATTGGACCAAGATTACAAGGAAATATATAGGCTTAGAAACTCTAAGCATTGTAGCTATTCATGGCCCCAAGCCCAAACTAAAAATAATAAAACATAAGACCAACAATAGTGCTAGGTCCTCGTGCATATCTGCTGAAGGCACAATATGAGTCGTACCCAACAAAAACTTGAAAAAAGAACTGCTACAAGGTCCCTTGAGTCAAGGAAATTCAAGGTTTCACATTCCCTAATGGTGGGTTGTCTTGGAGAGGAAGAAGAAAGTGAAATGAGAGAGTTTGTGTTTTTGGTTTAGATTTACTAAGGGTTTGTGAGGAGTTTATCACTCTCTCACTTCCTTCTCTATACACCCCACAGTTCATTAAACTCACCAACCATTTCTCATGACTCAACGTCTATCTATGTAGGTCCAAACACTCTAAAACTCATCAAAACATACATACCACATGACATAAACATAACATAGGGATAAATATAACAATCCATCATCTCATAATTAATTAATTATAGGCACTTAAATTAAATATAATTGTTCTTGCAATCTAATTAAAACATTTAATCAAGCAAGATAGAAATTACAGTGTTACACAAAATGATACCTCACTTTAATATGTTTTGTCCTTTCATGAAACATTTGATCTTTAGAGAGGTAAATAGCACTGACCATGGATAGGGACCAATCATTCCTTGCAAGGATATCTAGCAATGCACCCCCAAAGTGTATCCACCGCATACAATGACATTGTCACATCAACACTATCTCTCATCAATGTCATTATCAACATCAATATCATGTCATCTCAATGTCATCAACATCATTTTATTTCAATATCATCATCATAAACATCAATATCATCTCATTTCCATATTATCAACTATATTATCTCATTTCAACATCATCAACCATATCAACATTATCTAATTTCAAAATCATCAACCTCAATGGCATCTCAATCTCAATATCCTCAACGACATCACAAGCAATCGCATTTCACATTTATACATAATACATATGCCTGAGATTCACATTCCCTAGGTCTTCAGACAACCCAAATTTCATACATTCACAATTCATCATACCACAAGACTGATATTTTTAGGAAAATTCTAAATTAAAGAGGAGGACTACAAAATATAAAACACACTCTTATGCCCATTTAAAAATTTAATAAAGAATTAAATAGAATAACATATTATAAAATTTTGGGCAGAGTCTCCTCTGTAATTAAGACTTTTTCCAAAAATCCAATCATTACAACGACAACATCATTCACAGTTTTATCCATCAATAACAAATTCATTGCATCCCATTAGTTAAACACATAGTTTTTCTTGAAAACCAGCACACAATAGGAACATGCATACATCACGATAATTGGGTTCCCTGACCCTTAACTACGGTATTAAAAGCTATAACCAAACAATAAACTCTCATTACCTATCTATAGTTTCTCCCGTTAGCTCCTCACGGTGTTGTTTTGAGATCCCTAACGTTCACGTGCTTTGGCCCAACCGCGGAGCTCTATATGCCAAATCAAAGAAAATTTCATATAGATTTCAAAGACAAGGTTAACAATAACATTCAGGGTCAAATACCCACTCAAATTTAAAAAGGGGCTAAAATGGTGTTTTGAAAGTTCACATCAAAAGGACATCATTTTGAAATTTTGATCACACCAATGTGACCGAGGCTCAGCGAAGGTCACAAACATGACATTAATATTATAAAAAGTAAACTTTTAGAACGTCTCTTTTTCAAAGGTTTTTCAAAGGAAGTGTAAAAACACCCAATAACGGTATCCAAATCACAAGAAATATCAAAAGAGGTTTCAAACTAGCTAAGAGAAGAAGACAAGGAAACCATGGTTACCTCTAAGAAATTGTGAAGGGAATTCTAAGGTCTCGGGTGTCCACGTGGCACTTTAACGTTTTAATGTTGTAATTACGCAGTAGTAATAATTATTATGGTAATGATCCTATGACTAATTCAGATTCGTGTGATCGGGGTGTCATACAAGGGTGGTGCAAATTTGGAACTCGGATAAGGGAGGGGTGTAAATAGAACCTTTTGAAGCCGGGTTCATGCTGTATGTGTTAATAATTACAAGGAAATCGGGTTAGACTGTGACCGAGGTATTGCGTATGTATCCTGGGAATAAGCGCTGAAAAGAAAGGAACCTGAACGAGGTCGGGTAGTGATGGCCAGGACGGGATCCCGGACAGGGTTTTCTGAACTACACTTACCAATGGGAAGTCATATGCGCTTGACTCGCCAGCCCGGTAGTTGGTGTTTTCACAATCTTAACCTATGCACGTGATCCGCACTGACTATCAGGTCACTGGAGTGACACGTGTTGACTTAGTGACGTGTGTGTCGTGCGTTAACTCCCTGCGTATTTAAATAGCGTGCGTGTGGGTTATTTCATGCACGAATCATTTCCTTCCTCTGTCCCTTCACCAAAAAGGTGTTCCTTCTCTTTTCCTTCTCCGTTTCCGCCATTGACGAACAAAGAAGGCTTTTGGTTTAGGGAAGAGAAGGTGACGTTTGGGACATTAAAGCTTGAGAAGCGGATCTCTAGCCTCGTTAACAACCTTAGAGGTAAGGAGCGCCTGTACAACCTTAGGATATAACTGGTATCGATTTTGGGTTAGTTGGGATGAACCCTTTTGGGGTTCTACATGTTGCCTGTGGGTGACTAATGATGGTAACCTGGTAATATATCGAGTTCCTCTACATGCAACAGGTGAAAACCATTATTGATTTCTTGCATGGATGTATGTAGGGCCACCACTAAAGATCGTGGTGTTCGAAATCATGAGTGTGGACGAACCAATGAGGAACGCCGGACAGGTAAGCTCCCTATTCTTGAGAGTCCTTCTTTTGACCGCGTTCCACCATACTCCGAGGGAGTGATGGTTGTTATATGTCATGATGCATGTATTGAGATAGGGTGTTACTGCTTTCTGTTTGAGAACATGTATATGAATTGCACTGTGATTACTTTGTTGTGATATTTGAGATTCTCTGGCCAGTAGAATGGACAAATATGGACTTAGAGCCATAGACGTCCGCACGGAACCCAGAGGGAATGTGCCCATTAAGTTGGATGATCTTCCTCAGGCAAGGATATACAAGGGGATGTGCCCATTAAGTTTGATGATCTCTCTTGTTATATCCGTGTGATTATATACATGTGATGTGTTCTTTTGTAAGCCTGGATGGCTAGCTTGTGTAATGCCGTTTTGATGCTTTGTGTCGTGGAAGTGAACTTGGGAAAGGAGAAGCCCTCTAGAACCCAGAGTTGACTCAAATTATTATCTCACCCCGGTTAGGGATTATATTGTTATTGCAGATGAGGAGCACGGGGAGGACGGCGGATCCCGAGGCAAGAGGCCCGGGTAGCAAGGCAACCCGAGGGATTCTAGAGGAGAGACCGAGCCGGGATGGGTTCTTAGTGAACCTTAGTCTATTTTGGAGCATGTGGCTTCGTATTTTGTTATGTATTTTCGCATGTTTGTACCCGTCCTTGGAGGGTATCGTACTCGGGGTGTTTTAAGTTTGTAAATACTCATGAATTGTTACCATACATAATGAAAAGCTTTTATCTTTTGTGGATGTACGATGACGTCATTTTATTAGTTACTTCCGTAATTATTTGTGTTATATTAACTTCTGTGCTTAACGACCATAATGGAATGTTAACAACCTGGATGCATACGGGCTGTTACATTTAATGGTATCAAAGTGGTATTTCCTAGGGAAGCATTATGTATGGTAAATTATGGGTGATGCATATTGTTTTTGTGCGCGTTATGATTATTGCATGTGTGATCACAAGTGTGAGCCTGATCAACTCACCCTTTCGTGTAACATGTGCAGTATCATGGTGAGAACCCAGAACAATAGCGACATGCCAGAAGCCAACGCACACCTGGACCCAGTGACAGCTGCCTTAGCAGCTATGCAGCAGGAGATGGTTGTAAACTGGCAAGTGAACGAGACCTTGATACAGGCCAATGAAGTCTTGATGGCCAAGCTAAGGTCGTTGCGGAGGGAGGGTCGAGCACCCTCTCCCCCACCTACATACGAGGTCAAAGGTAGTCGCCATCATGGGGAAGGTACCCTTCGTTCTGATTGACCCCATCACCATAGAGGAGGTTGGTTTCCCAGAGCTGAGGTCGAAGAGGACGCTGTGGCCAGAGGGAGAATGCTTATTGCCTTCCGCAAGCATGACCATCCGGCTTTCCATGGGGGCTACGACCCTATTGCGGCAGCCAAATGGTTGCAGGCATTAGAGAAGATCTTCACGGTGATGGAGTGCCGGACCATCAGAGGCTCCTCTATGCTGCGTATTTGCTTCAAGGGGATGCGCATGAGTGGTGGGTCAATACTTCCCTATTATTAAGAGACCAGGATGAGGGCATCACTTGGCAGACCTTCGAAGCCCAGTTCCTTGATAGATATTTCCCCAGGGATTCCCAGGAACAGAAGCAGGCCGAGCTCGAGGGCCTCGTCCAGGGACAGATGTCGGTGGATGAGTACTTAGCCAAATTCAATGAATTGGCTAAGTATGCTCATTTCAAAAGATCTCTCCCTGATGTCGAGGTCCTTGTTGCCAAATTCCAAAGGGGACTTAAGGAAAGCATTGAAGAGAAAATTGCTGGGAGTGGATCCCAGGATATGGGTGAGGCAGTGTGTTGCGCGATTTATGCGAATATGTTTACGGCAAGTGCACCGATCGT
>CM023941.1:27945972-27991339 GCA_013407115.1 Glycine latifolia
ATAGGTACTCTCAAATTATTACAAATTTAAAATCCATAAGAAAACTAATTAAAATAATTTAGTCCATTATATACCTAAAATACATGCATAGGTACTCTCAAATTATTACAAATTTAAAATCCATAAGAAAACTAATTAAAATAATTTAGTCCATTATATACCTAAAATACATGCATGATTCAGTCCAAATACTATTCATGACTGGATTATAAGTTTTAGGAATTATGTTCTTCGTGATCTCTTTAAGGGTCTTACTAGTTGCTAACTAATTATATTAGGATATTGGTTAAAGAATTAAAAAAATATTTATTAAAAATCATATGAGAGAATATTTAAAATTTATAGGGGATCGGAGTATATCATTTTGTAATCCAATTAAAGTACTTTATTTTTTACTTGTTAACCAATATCTTTAATATATTGGTTAATATTTGTCTTTCTTTAATAATCGAACCACTACTCTTTCCTTTCATTTTTCGTTATCGGATTTTGGGATAATTTCTATTTCTATTTATTTGTCATGTGTAAAATTTAAGATCACATTAACTATACTTTTATCAATTTATCAATTAAATATCCTTACTTATTTTCTAATCTTTAATTAATTTATACATGCATTCATGGTGAAGTATAAGAAAAAACAACCTCGCAACTATTTTATTAGAATAAATTTTTTATTTTTTTTATTTCTACGTTACTTACGTAATAACATATTTTTTTAAAAAGATAAAAAGAAAAGGAAGAAGAACAGACCAACATTAATTGAATCATTTAAAATTGACTTTTGCTAACCTTTCTGAACTTTTATAGACTACGGATCGTGCAAAGTTGTTTTTCTATTATATATATGAAGTTAGAAGCGTTAGTAAATGGCCCTGCCGGTGTGGCACTAAAAGTACATGTCTCCCTGCGTTTCTCTAAAAGCCTTGGATAATAAGAAGAATTTTAAATCTGAAATAAATGAATTTGTAATTGGGATGTATGTTGATGGAGTTAAAAATAATTTTCTTTTTCTTTTTATAAAAAAATTTATATGGGTTGAGTTTCGGAGATTCACTAGAAAAAAATTTCTTTTTTAAACCACACTTTCGATTTTTTTTTATATTTTCATTTTTTAGTAAATTTGAAGAATCTCTTATTCGAGAGCTAGTGATTAATTATTCGATGTATTAAAATTAATTTAAATGATTGATCTTTGCCAATAAATGTTACACATATTTTTAGAAAAAGAAACATATAAATATAGGACAATTTAATACTATAAAATCAAATTAAATAATTTCTTTAATCTTTGCGAATTCATTGATTGGTTCTTATACAAAAGTCTAGAGAGTATCCTTTCCCTCCACAAAAGTCATTAGAAATATTAGGAATATATTCTCTAAGTCTCTAACATATTCTTTTGAACATAATTTATCATTGATTAAAATTTAATAAAAATTACAATACAAAATTTTGTTAGTACTCAATTACTATTTAATGAGTTTTATTCATTATTTTATCATTTTTAATAATTGTTTAACAAATAATATAATATTCAAGAGTATATTATTATTATTAAGAATAATGCTATGTATATTCTATTACTAATCTTCCTACAAGTATCCTACTAAGTAACAAAGAAAATATTGAACAAGAAATAAAATATTTAATGTCTTAAAAATATAAAAAAAACACATTTAATACTTAAAGGGAATAAAAGGATTAGTAAAAGAATATTATAGAAGCATTTAGAATAATTCTTTTTAGTAGTCCTCGTAATATTTTATTGGTTAGAAAAGTAATCCGAATCTCTTGTCAAATACTAAGGTTTATTATATTTTGTGTCTCTAAATTTTTTGAGGATTTTACTTTTAGTTCTTAAACATTTTTTTGACGTTTTTGGTTTTTATACTTTTTTCTGTTATTTTTTAGTTTTTGTTTCAAGTAAGAACATGTAATAATCATATAATTCAATGACCAATGACGTTATCAAAGATTTTAATTTGATGGAGATATTCATATGCTATTTTTTTAAAACTGCATTTTTTATCTTTTATAATGTAATTTGATGTCATTAATTGACCTGAATAAATGAAAGATGAAAAACAACATTTACCAAACTAATTACACATGATTGTTCCGTTAAACTTTTGTTGATGATAAATCTTTTGTTGTGATTATTATATCATCAATTAATGTTATTATTTGGTAAGAACTACTACTGTTAATAGAGGAAAAAATATAAGAATAAAAAATTCTAAAATAATTGTTTAAGAACAAAAAGTGAAATACTATGACTACAAGATACAAATTTAAGACATACCATGATAAATTTCTTTTGTCCTCGTTCGGTCATAACAACCTTTTAACTGCATTATTTAAGAATTGATCTTTGTTTTAGTAACTCATTTATTTAAGAATAGGACAGTACACATGTGTACTGTCGTATTCGTATATTTAATCTTATTTTTATAAAACCAATTGCCAAAAAAATACAGTATAATAACAACACATTTGACTTGGTAGGTGGTACTAAAAAAATATTTGTGTAGTTACAGATTATTATAAATACATTTCTATTTATAAAATATATAATAAATATATTAATGGAATAATCTGGTTAATTAGAAAATAATTAGGATAAAAATATAGAAATACATATGTTTAAAATTTTGTTTTTGAAAAATTTCTTAATTAGTTTAACAAATAAAAATCTTTACTTGTAATTTGTAAACATTTGTTTATATCTAATGATGGATGAAAAAAAGATGAACATTAAATGAAGAAAAATAAACTAAAAAATTGAATGTAAAATCAATTAACAATAAAAAAATAAAATTTTTATATGATAATTAGTAAAGGACGGATGCATGTTGTCAAATAAATAAAAAAAACTGCCGTGAGAAGAAAATATGTTATTTGTTTTTAAGAAATGAAAAGTGATATTTGTTATATCAAAGAAAACAACTGATGATGTCGAAATTTTGATACTGGTATGCATAGTAAATTTTCAATTTCATCTGGATGGTGAACTTTAATCATTTTTAAATTTATAATTTACAACTATAAACAAAGAATTGTTGTTTAAAAGAAAAATATTGCATTACAAAGGCCGTGAATTTGAGGTGAGGCCAATTAGGCAATTTTAAAACTGCTCTAAAGAAAGATAAATATGAAAAATAAAAATGAAAAAGATAAATTTGGCCCAATCGATTTAACTCACGTACGATGGGACATGTCGAAATCAGGACCAACTTGTCTGACACCACCAGCCATCTACGAATTTTCACTAAACCACTACGAAATACCTTAAAAATATCTGACACATTTTCCTAATCCAACATAAATCATTGGCGACTGAAGATGCTTATCTCCAATATTCTCCATGATGTACACACAATCGTAATATAAGCACATATGCACGATAACTTTGGTACCATATAATTCCAAGACATTAATTTGTCTGCTTCCGAACATTTTGTCACATTTTCAAGCCCTCTTTCCCTCGTCAGTTTCAATAATACAGCCAAGACCAGCTACGTAATAAAGTTGAACACTTCAATTGTTGCTGAACCCTTACCTTACCCCAATGTTCCCTTGCGCATAAGCAAGAAAATAATATATCAGAAGCTTCATCATGGCTACTGAACCGTTACCCTTCTCATCAGCTTCTTCTATAGTACCAAGCAGTAACAATCCTCAAAATGATGAGTTAAACTTCTTGAGCGACCCGAAATTCGAGCGCCATGGTGAGATCTTGTTAGTGGTTTTTGTTCTTCTTTTCAGTGTCTTCCTTTTGGTCATTGCTATGTTGATGTACATGAAGAGAGTTCGGAGTAACCTCCAACAGAATGAAGGGTCCAAATTGGAGGCTTAGTCAGTGTATAATCTGATGGCAGATTCTGCAGTCTCCAACACTAGGCGTGAAGTTGCAACTTGCAAGCTATTCAACTCTCACTGAATTGCTGGGTTGCTTCTCCAAGTTTTTGTGTGTATATCAGGCAAGAAATTTAGCATATGGTATCGTTTGTATGGGGCATCAATAGGAAATGGCAAATACTTTTGCACAGGGATGCAAATGGATTGAAGTAGATTGATTTGGAAGAAAAATGTAATTTAATTAGTATTATTTTGTTTGATGTTTTTTATTGTGTGATTAATTTTGTTTAAAATTTAATTTTGATTTAATTTATTTCAAGTAACTTTAATAGTAAATGTACTTGCATAGGGGTACTTCAGTAATTTTGCTCTTTTGCCATGTACTAATCTTCAAAGATAGCACCTTGTCGGTCCTTCTTGATGAGGAACTTGGAAAGGGGAGGTACCTGCATCGGAGGACTTGGGTCATTTCCTCCCTGTTGATGTTTTCGGCTTGGATAATGTCCCTTTGTGTCTTCGGATTCTTGGATATTTAGAAGGTAAATTACTGGTAAAAGACACTAATACTTAAATTAGATGTTAGACCAATTAGATAGTGAAACATAATAAATGATGTTAGACCCATTAGATAGTGAAACGTAATAAATGATAGTGAATAGTTGGTTTATCTCATGAATCTAACCCTTTTTGTACATACCTTAATTAATGGACCAAAAGATCCATATATGGGTCTCATTTCTCATTACCATATTAGCTTAATCAAGGTTTAATTATTAACTATGTGATAAGTGTTCCTTTCAACCATATTAACGTGTCATTATTCCAATATCCTAGGCTGTTTGGGCATAGCCCCTATAAATAGGACTCTACCTTCACTACTACAAAAAAGGCCTACGACAACGGTTATTTTATCCATACGACAACGGTTGTTTGGGTGTTGTTGTTATGCGTGTCGTTGAAAATGGCCATTTTTGACGACGGTTCTAAAAAACCGTCGTCGTTTATATTTTTTTTTAAAAAAAAACAAACAAAGACGGTTATTTACAAAAAACTGTCATCGTATGTGCGGATACGATGACGGTTTTTTCTTAATAACCGTCATTGTTTGTATTTTATTTTAATTTAGTTTTTTTAAAGGTTTTTCTTAATAATCGTCATTGTTTGTATTTTATTTTCATTTAATTTTTTTTAAATAAAAAACAAACGAAGACGATTATTTACAAAAAACCGTCATCGTATGTGCGGATACAATGACGATTTTTCCTTGATAACCGTCATTGTTTGTATTTTATTTAAATTTAATTTTTTTAAAAAAAAAACAAACGAAGACGGTTATTTACAAAAAACCGTCATTGTTTGTGCGGATACGATGACGATTTTTCTTAATAACCGTCATTGTTTGTATTTTATTTTGATTTTTTTTAAAATTAAAAACAAACGAAGACGGTTATTAATAAAAACCGTCATCATTTGTCTACATACAAAGACGGGTTTTTCATAATAACCGTATTGTTGGTATCTTATTTTGATTTTTTTTTAAATTAAACACAAACAAAGACGGTTATTAATAACAACCGTCATCGTTTTTCCGGATACGAATACAGGTTTTTTGTATAAATTTTCGTAATACACCTATGAATGCATAACAGACAATCGTTAAAACCACATCAAATATTAAAACCATTTAACACTTTCTGTTAGAATTACAGCATCACATAACCTAATAGAAACATTTCAAATTGCAGTTTATTGTACCAACACTATTAGCAAAAAGCTAGAAAATACAAAACACTGCTATATATTCTAAAAGTTAACAATCCTGAGATGAAAAAAGGGAACCAAAAATCAATTATCAGTTCAAACTAGCGATGAACCCTACAGTCAAAAAAGAATGGATCGAACACTAAATATAGATAATTAAGTAACAGCAGTTATGCATTGGATTTGCTGGTTGCACTAGTCTTTTGTTGTTGCCTCAGCTCCATACACCTATGAAGAGAGCAAATACTAAATCAGAGATAGGACATGTGAACAGAAGTAAGAATTGACAGCCTCGAACACATTAATGAGACGGAGTTGGCGTTGAAGACCCTAATAATTGAATATATGTTTCACTAAATCACATCGGGAGATAACCAAAGTTACAATATATGAGAATATATGCTTACACAACACAAGAAAGCCACACTTCAATTTTACCTTTATTTCAGCACTAGGTCCAAGCCATTGGCCCCGAAGGCCACTTGGTCCTAAAAATGAGTGTCTGGACAAAGTCTCCTTATTTGGAAGGGGTAGACTAAGACATCTGCTAAGACATAACATAGGGTAAATAGAAAATCTAACAGAAAACTTGGAAGAAAAATAGAGAATTAAAAACAAAGTACCTCTTAGGATAATCAACAATTATCTTGAATAATTTGGCTATTCTTAAATCTTGTAGTGTTTCATATACAAAATATTCCAGCCGCAACTAAGGAACATAAGCAATACCTGCCATGAATAAGAATAATTAATGCCTAGGTATATATGTTTCTCATAATAAGAAAAAACATTTTTGTTCTAGAAATTAAGATAGTCCAAACATGCAGTTATGGTAATGAACTACCAAACAAATAAGCAATAAAAAACAAAGCCAACATAATTGCTAGAACTAAGGAAAGGATACCTCGAATAGTAGATTGCAAGCAAATTGCAGCTCGGCACAATTCAATGAATTCCTTGTTCTTAGATGAACCAAGGCTTCCTGGATCATGACAGATGTATGCAGAAAGTGGTTTTTTCTCATGTTGCGAAAGTTTGTGTTTAGGCCTCTCTGGGGTTGGATATTGGGTGGAGTGTTGTTCTCTAAAGGAAGTCATATGTTGGAGAATGAGACTTGGGTTGAAAGAGAAGTATGAAGCAAAAATGGCTTCAATGACATTCTTGGAACTCAAAACAAATTATAAGATAACACAGGGACAACTAGATTAGCTATAGTGGAATAGAGGCACAACAATGAAGACAAAGAAAAGGGTTGGATTTGGTGAACGGTGAATGGTAAATCTTTTAGGCTATATTTTTAAACTATAAGGTTCTGTTCTGTAAAGGCAAAACACCCTTTTGCATCCATTGTCAGAGAGACGGCATCTATTAAGATTCAAGTTCGACAGTGCAGGAAGCTCTGGTACAAAACATAATAACATTAAATCAAAACTTGAATGCACATTTCAGGTTCATTAAGTCATATTATACACTAGAAAGAAATGATGAAGTTACACTTTTCACATTCAACAAACAAAGTTCAATGATAATAATAAAACTAATAGCAGCTGGTTTAAAATCTGCTTGCAGTGGTATGCTCAAGGCATCCAAATAAAACACACGATGTTTCAGCTTCAAGCTTTAAGCATTCATCCGTTTAAATAGAAGAAGAGCAGGATTAAAGCATTAATGAGCCAATAAGACATTAACGCAATAACAAGAGAGTATATCCTAGCAAACAGTTAGTTGACTCAGTTCTAGTTAACCTAGATATAATCATAACAAGATTAGTAAAATAAGCATAAAAGCCTATCAAGGAATTCAACTTGCAAGATAATCCAAGCATGCAACTGTTACAAGGCACCCTTCCAAATTTAAAAGGGCAATCAAATTCTCATGTTAATATTGAACTTTACTTGTGTAATAGGGAAAGATAAAAGTATAAGCATACCAGGTCTTTTGCTAAATGTTCGAAGAACAATCAAATTCTCAACTGTTATAGAAAAAAGTAATGTGTGCTTGGATACTGCATAGTCTCCTGTGATGATAAAGGAAACTGGAGCATGTGTGCTTGGATTGGTGGTAACAAAATTGATTTTGAGTTGTCAGACTCGATACAAGAGTTGTCAGACTGACTAGATGAACTGGCCCTTGCTGATGAACATTCATGAGGATCAAGGAGAACAGACCAATTTGGAAATGGACAATAAATTCTATCTGAATGGTCAATATTTTCCTCAGAAAGGGCTTTCTCCAGTGATTCAAAGGATGTGAATGGAAGAAAAGACCTGCACTCAGTTACAAACATGCAATACTTGCATCTTGGTTGAGGGCATCTTATAGGGACTTGACAACATTGTACTTTACCATCAGCATTGGCCCTCAAGCAATGTGAACAGAATGTGTGTGAACATTTCAAGCACTGGCTTGTCATCATAGCAAATACAACAGTTCTTAAGCAATATCTCACCATTTACAGGGAAAGTGACAAGCCCAATAGCTACTTTGGCCAAATGCAATGCCTGCTCAAGATCAGTAGAGGGTATAAGGTTTAAAACAAAATCTTCAAAATTGTTGGCAAGTTCCAGAATCCTTTCTCTCAGTGCCGTCAAAAGAGGCATCTCCAATTTTTTCCCAAATGTAATCTGCCAAAATAATCACATTCAAATGAAAGGATAGTTAAAGACAAATGACCTGAGAAATACTCACAAATACACATTAAAGAACTATTAGAGGTTAGTGGCACATGTCAAAGTAATGTCAATTAATGTATTTTTAAAACAAATTTGGAATATAGGCTATCTGTTGATTTTAAATGGTAAACTCAATCTTCCTAGTCCACCAAGCATCCCCAAATACATTGAAGAAAAAGTCTTACAAGTGCATGAAAAATAACCAAGTCATCAACTGTTATAGAAAAAAAGTAATTTGCTCTTCAAATTGAATCAGTGTGCCTGCTAGAACACAAATCTCTAACATTTGATTCATTTTAGACCCCCTTATGTATAAGACTCGTGCACTGGGCACTTGGCATTTACCAACAAGATGTAAAGATGTGAAAAATGGTATGCTGGCATGGAGAAAAGAAAAATAAGAGTGTGAGTATCCTATCATATAGCATTCAAGGAGAATATTACCATCTGTTCTGCTTTTTGTGGCTGTTGGAGAATCCAGAAGAAGACCGCACATTACAGCCTCAGCAATTTTCCTGTAACTATGGAGCCTCAAGCTATACGAATTTAAAATGTCCTTTGCCTTAAAAAAGCTTAATCTAGATAACAAAACCTGCACCAAGAAGGCAGAATTATTAAAGGAAATATATGTGAGTAGCAAAAGTCAGCTTTGTATTGTAATATAACTAGTATAACTAGAATAAACAGAAACTGTGATCATCTGTTGATGCAACCTAAGGTCAAAATTTCACAATCAAGTCAAATATGCTCATGACCATAATCTCATAAACCTTCAAGCCACATTAAGTTTCTTATCAACAATAATCAATATGAAATTACATATATAAGTATTTGACAAATAAGAAAAGAATGGATGTAATCCACAAAGCATAAATAAGAAAAGAAAGAATCTGATGAGGAATATAACAATTCATTTCAGACACATATATAACCCAAATATTTATATTGAAACACACCAAAAAAAAAGGAAAGGAAAAGAGGGGAAAAAAGCATAAAGAGAAAACAAAAGTAGAAAATAGGAATCATACCTTCATGTGAGAAAAGAATGTTTTTTTTATTTCTCTATGTTTTTTTAAAGGGATGTTGTTGTGCGTGCAGATCAAAGGCAGAGAAATGTGAAAAAAAAACTTGGAGAGAAGTGATAATAAGAAAATAATGTGTAGTTGAATAAATAAAAAGTAATCTATGATGCTAGTGGCTATTCATCTAGTTACTAGTGCGCTAGGCAATGCTGGCATGGCCAAAATTGTCAAAGAAATCTTAAAATATACGATTAATATGAGTGAGATACAAATAATAACAATGGTTGGCATGTTCTTAAAGCTAAAAGGAGTAGTACTTCACAGCTAAGAATACTTTGTGGAAATGTCTGGTATACTTAAATAGCAAAGTAATTAAGATGTAAAAGCAAAACACCTATAGTAATGCACAACTCTCCTTGGAGCACATGTGTATATGTTAGGAAAATACTCCAAACCCCTTTGGAGCAGTTGCTTTGTCTAGTGTTGTTGATGTTGTCATCAAGGCTGATTTAATGGCAGCAGGGATCCAATGTGGATGTTTCTGCTTTATCAGAGCAGCAATTCCAGCTATATGTGGTGCAGCCATACTAGTCCCAGATATCAAACCCCTCTTCTGCTCAAACAAAAAATGCTTAAATAAATCAAATTCTTTTTTTGGATATTGTTAACTGAACCTAATACCTTTACTCTACCTAGAAACCTTCATTCCTGTGGAGTAAATCATTGGCTACAAGAAAACAGATGGAAACAGTTAGCATTCATTAAGGTGTCAAATTGTTATTTCATCATATCAAGAAGAAAACAGGGTGGGGGAGACAATGAACAGCATTCAATGGACATGAGCCCCAAATCCCAAACAATCTGAAGTTCCCCATTTTGCACCTATACATCTAAGCCAAGACTCTAACTGGATCAGGACCAAAGTTAAAAGAATAATGACCAACCCGAATGCACTACTTTGAAACATTATTGTGTGACACATTCATTAGACACATAGAAGAAGTTTTGGGCACAACATCTTCTTCACTAATCACTACCCTTCACGAAAGTCTTACACTCTCTTTCTCTTCCACACACACATAGAGAAACATAAACATCAACACCAAAAGCTCTTCCAAGAAAAGAAAAAAAGAAAGGCTTTTTAGCATATCAAACAGAACCCATATGAAATCTAAACGAAAAAAATGGTTTTTTTTTTAGAAAAAAGAAGAAGAAAAGTTCCCGCAAGACCTTGGTACCGCTGCACACAATGAGGGCGTCGTATAGCGAGATCTTGGTGCAGAGCTCATCGGTGCTGAGGTTGTAGGAGCAGAGCGCGTACTTAAGCAGCTTGAACTGACCTTCCCACGATGATTGTACAAAGATGATAGATCAGAGAACAGAGATGGAACTCCCTAGAAACAACATCAAAAGAAATCCCAAACAATTTTGAAAAAACTAAACTAGGCATAATACAATAAGAAAAGGAACTTTGTAAACCTTGGTTAGGAGAGGCCTAATATAATTGTCTCTGTAGCTTCTCCAAATTTGTCACCTTGTAGAAAATATAGAGGTATTCTCTGGCAAACAAAAAGATCAAATAAAGAATGAAACACTATACACTATGGTCACACTTATTATGCTAAGAGATATTCAATCCAAGTTTTCTCAATATTTATTATAAAGCAAGAAACAATGAAATTCCTGCCTCCTAATAAAATGGATAGCAATGAAGAATATTTAAATGGAAAAACCCATTACCAGAGAAAGGAGGTACTAAAAAGTAACATGAATCATGAATTTAAATTCAGGTTCTGCAACTGAACCAAAATCATCCCCTCGTCCATTTACACTGGAGGCTAATAAAAAATATAACAATGTCTCTAAAAATTAGGACAAGACATGAACTTGTTATCCTAATCTAACTTTGCACCATACCACCTTCACAGGTTTAATGACAGGTCCAATTTTTAAAACATCAACAAAAAACTATCCCATAATAAAGAAGCTAATCCAAAATATAAAACACCCAAAAGGTCAAGACGTCAACATCATGTCAAACACACAAGGCAGAGCATTTTTGTTTTTTGAAAAGCAGTGTAATTTCTTACAGTAGTAACAAAACATGTATCAATCATAAGCAATGAGGTGCTGCAACAAGACACAAATTGGTCTGTCAATACAAGGGACATTGAAGAGGACACTAAGGAAATCATTTCAGAAGTTGACACAAATAATGTAAGTCCTATATTGAATGAATTAAATACTCATAGTTCTAAGAGGAGTGTTCACACCATTCACCTCAGTCCCCAACAATTAAAAACTACTCAAGTGGCATGAATGAATGGTCCAAGCCAAACACAAATAGCAATCAATCACATTCACACATAACACAAGACAACATATATTTCATCAAAGACAAGAACCAAACATATGATCAAAGCTTCTAACTTCTAACCTCTACAATTTCTAATGCTTCTCCCTTGGATTTTTCTTATCCATTTAGTAAAAAATAAGCACAAAAGCTTCTGCTTTTGGCGAACCAAAGAAAGTAACAGGGAAAAAAAAGAAAAATGCCACAAGTTTAATACAACTCAAATTAACCAAATGTCCTAATCATTTAAAATTAGAATTAGAATTTTAAGATAAAAAATGGTTCCCACTAATACAGCTGGTTAGAACCACAAGTGACAATCATATTGACCAGATTACGCGATTTAGGAGAAGGTTAATTGAAGAACCATGAAGCAAGTTCATGTCAAATCCTACTGTGGCAGCATAGTTTCAGTTTTTCTTGACAGTAACTATTATCTCAAATTGATTCAATTAAAATTTAAAATTAAATAAGAAAAAAAGGTCCAATCTGGATATTAAAATGCCAAGCACAAAATCTATTACACTTTATGATATTATGCATATAATTTACCAACAGAAATTTACCGTGATTTTTTGGATCAGCATTTGACATAGTAGTTTCTTTTTACTTCTCTTGAAGCTACACATACTATATATATATATAGCATACAAGGACCTCTACTAGCACAAATTTACAATGATTTCTTGGATCATACCAACAAGAAAATATAACAATTTCAATACTCAATGGAACCACAATGTCCACCCAAATGAGGACTAAACAACCTTGTAACCATAATTATATCAACCTTTATAAACATATATCCACTTTTCCTTCCATATAATTTTCTTTCTATTTATTTTCTTATTTATCTGTTATTTTCCAATTGTATCAGTCATCAAGCAGAAAATACAGCATAATTTCAAAGGCTTAAGACCAAATCAAATTTCATATTGTAGAGTGAGTATAGCTTTGTTCAAACATTACATTCTTAAAGGAACAATAAAAGCCAACAAGCAGCTAATTAGACACCAAAACCTCATCAAGTTGATCCTTAAGATGTTTCAGTGGTTCTTTTAGCAGCTCCGCTTCTCTCTCACCATTATTAGCTCTGCATTCCATTTGTTCAAGCTACAACAAAAATAATACACAGCTCAAATAATAATGCATAGCTGTAAATAGCTTTTGAGTCTGAACAACAAACATAGCCACTTACCTTTGCGGATATTCTTGAAATAGATAACTTTGAATCGCTTTACAGTTGTGAATGGTCATCACGAAGTCGTTTTTTTTCCCACTCTATACTTTCGAAGAGATGGCAGTGGAGTTCTAACTATCATTCTTCCTTTCCCTTCCCTTCTCAAAATTCAATTCTATTTGAAATTGAAACCCCAAACTCACTCACAAGGCGCAAATTTTATACACGAGGAAGCCAAAGTTGCATATTAGTACGGAAACAAACAAATACCTAACAATGCAATGCCTCTCCTCCCGTCATCCTCTCCCTTGTCCCTCCCGTCTTTTCTTCACCGCCTTCGTCACCTACAACAAAGCCCTTTTGTTTGGATCTGAGAGAATCTCATACGCTTCGCATATTCGCTGAAAGTTCTCCGTAGCAATATCCTTCATCTGGTAATAGAAGAAAACAAAACGAATGAAGAAATTGCAAACGAAAATGAATTACCGAATTAGCACAGAGACAGAGAAAGAAGAATACGTGAGGAGCTTGGTATTTATCGGGATGATAGGTTGCGCCCATTGACGATACGCTCTGTGAATTTCTTCATCGAAAGCTTCTGGAGACAAGTTCAAGAGTGCGTAGAGTTCTTTGTGGTCTGTGCTTCGTACGGTTCATCCATTGCGGTGCCTCGTTGTGGAAATTTTGGAACCCCGAGAGGTTAGGGTTTTGCAGAGAATGAGAATTCAGTGTTTGGAAAGGAAAGGGTTCTACGAATACCTTGTTATTTATTCAGAAATCAAATAAACAAAGATGGGCATTTAAAAAAACCGTCTTCGAAACCGGGTTCAACAATGACAGTTTTCTAATAACCGTCATCGTTATGATAAGCTGTCTTCTAAAGTTCCATTTAATTGCAAAAATTCCACCGCGTGACATACAAAGACGGTTATCAAACAATCGTCGTCGATTGTGTGTCGTCGTAGGCCTTTTTTGTAGTAGTGTTTGACTACGTCGTTGCTCTTATTCTCTTACTCTGATATTATTAGAAGAATCTAACAAGAAGAATCTTAATTTTCTTTAGTGTTATAGTAATATAGTTGTTCTTTTTTATTTTCGGTTTGAGTTTTAGTGTTTCGAGGTAGTCTAAGAGGTCAAGGTCCAAGGCATAAGTGATCAGTGAGTCAAGTTTCTCTTCTTCTTTGTCATAATCTTCTTCTATCAGGTCTTCATCGACGTTTAGATGGACCAGATCTTCATGTTTCGACACACCTCTTATCATTTAAGGGGCATGTTGTCAAAGATGGCCAAGAATGTTGTTAAGGTTGGGGTTGCTGAACAAAAGAAATTCCAAAGCTTCTTCTTCAGGCCATAATTTTGGGAACAATCTCGTTTATTAGCAAAGAAGACATCATATGCCAAGGGAACAATTTCCTCCTATCACTTTGGAGGTATATACTTAGGTTAAGAGCGAGGTTGATGCATATCTCTAAAAATTTGAGACAAAAGTTGACCGAATACGCTTCTACGATCTTGTCCAAATAAGTTGCAACGAGGATGATGACGTCGTCCCTATATACCTGTAAGGTGTCAATAACTATACCACCGGAAGAAAACTACTTCTTTGACAAAGACGATGTTGGCATTATCTCCTAAGGCTGTTATCTCTTCTAGATTATTTGGAGTTGTTTCCTATGATCTCTCTTTGGAAACGACGTAATCCAAATACTTCTGCTACAGTACGTGGCTGTTATTTATTATTTCATGTTTCCATTTATCTTTAATTTAAATGTTACAATTATTTCTTGTAACTACTTCTGTTGCTTTTTGTTGGTGGTATATATATTCGTACATCAGCTACTGCAAAATTCAATAAAATAAGTAGTGATATACTTTAATATGGTATCAGCTTAGCCCTAGCTTAACAACACCTTTTTCCTTAAATCCTCATGGCCGCAGCCTCTGGTTGAAATCAACACCACCTCAACCCTTTCCATCAAACTGAATGCAAACAATCATGATACTTGAATTGCACAAACCATACACTTCCTTGAAGCCTATGACATCCATGGCTTTGTTGATGGCACAAAACTGTGCTCTCCTGCAACCATTGGCAACGATACCACTGTTACTCCCAAACCTACTTACGGTCTTTGGAAATGGCACAACCACTACATCTTCCTTTCTCTTCTTAGCTCGTGCAGCCCTGATGAACAAATCGTCATGACTTCAGCAACATCTTCCGCCGATGCTTGGACACGGATAAACAAGCACTATGGCAATCGCTCTCCTACTCAGGTGATGTCTCTCAAGGAGCGTCTTTCCAACGTCTCTAGAGCCACTTCTAGTGTTAGTGACTATCTTCGTTTGATCTGAATCATTGCGGATGAACTTGCTCGCAACGGTGACTCCGTTGATGACCTTGACCTCGCCATCACTACCCTCAATGGCCTTGGTCCTTCCTTTCGCTAATTCACCGCATCAATTCGCACAGGGGACACTCATTCGCACTTTGATGAGTTATTTGACAAGCTCGTTGATTTCGAAAGTTTCATGCATTGTTACAAACGCCAAAATAGTCGTTCCCCGCCACTACTAACTATGTTGGCCGCTCTCAAGGCTCCTACAATGGGAAAAAATTCAACTTTCTCACAATGCCTCCTTCAACCGTAACAACCCATTTCCTAATGACAACAATCAAGGTGTGCCAAACTCTCCGTGCCTGTGTGCCGATAATGTGATACACAGGGTCAAATGATAGGTCTAGACGACAACTCATGGTCAGGTTTAAGACATGATTGGCCAAGCCATGGAGTCCTTTGTAGAATGCCAACGACAAGAGAATGAGCAATTTCACCTCTCTATGCAAAATGCCATAAATACAATTCTCCAACCTTGGTGTTGTCCTTTAACATAACATCCAACAAGCTCAAATGACAATGCTTGGAGCTGTTGCTGCACCTGCCCCTGTTCCTGTACCTCAACCACTCTCCACACCAACCTCTTTTGAACCTCCACCACAATCCTTGGCTACGATACCAACACCACCTCCATCCTCTCCACCACCTTCCCAACCTCCACCACCACCACCATCTCAAGATTGCCAATGATGTTCTTCAATTTTTCTATCTTCGAACCCATTTTTGCTTATGAAAAAAGGGGGAGAAATAGGAATTTTCATTGTAATGAAAAGTGTCTTATTTAATAAAAGCATTCTTGAAGTATTTCCATATATTTTCTCCTTTACTAGTTATCTATTATATTCCACTTCTGTACTCATCATACTTAATATATGTCATTTTCTTGTCATGCTTGAACTTAGGGAGAGTTTAACTGCATTACTTTCTCTTTACTATCTTAAAAACCTAGTTTATACTTATTCAAAATTTATATTATTTGTCATCATAAAAAGAAAGGAGATTGTTAGGTCTGGATGACCATACATCTCATCCACCTTAGATTTTGATGTATAACAATAAGTATATGTTATAAATATTGACGAATGGACAAGATTACTATGTTAAAGAAATAAATACACAACATTAAATATCGCCCGCAACTACAAAGAGTATGCTCTGTTTTAATCTAGCGCCTAGCACACTATATTCATTGAACATCCACCCTTGTGCATACCAGTGTAACACACTGTTATAAGGTGAACTCGTATTCCAGTCTCAAAAATTGAGTATCACAAAAAAAAGGAATTTCATTCAAATTATATTTTTCTCTCTTACAATTGAATATCTAATGTTTGCTTTTAAGAAAAGAATAGTATAGAAGAGAATAAAAGGCTTATGTGGAATATTCCCTTGGAGGTCACTTTCAGAGCATACAAAAAGCACATGGCGCTGTCTGTACTTCATATAAAATCCTCGTCATTCAGAGCTTGACATGTCGCCTCATTCCTCTATGTGAGACAACGATCCTTTCAAGATAATGAATACTTCACCAAAGTCTATAAAAGGATGTCTCCCTCAATGAAGCGATTGAAGAAATAAATAAGAAAGAGAAAAAACAAGAGTGCAAGAAAAATGCTTGAAGTGAAACTTTGCTAAAAACACTAGACGATATACATTGTTTATTCTTTGTGAAGCAATGTAGTTCTATATGTGTGATTAACTGTATATTCACTCTTTAAGTGTTAAGAATACTTGTATTCAAATTAAACATTTGTTAGTGAAAGCCATAAGTGGCTTAGTATTAAAAAAAATACTTGAGTTCTTAGATTTTGGGGTAGTTTAAGAAGATACCATAAGTGGTGTTAAGAATACTTGTAAAGCCAGAAGTGAATAGTTAGAATACTTGTTTTGTAATAAGTTTTGATTAGTGAAACTCTTTACTAGTGAGTAAAGAATAACTGGACATAGCTCAGGTTGAGTGAACCAGTATAAACCAAGTGTTCTTACTTCTCTCCTCATAAAGTTTTATTTAGTATTCTTATTATATTTTCTAACATCACTCTACACCAAGTGCTTAACTGAAAAACTATTTTTAGAATCTTTTATCTGTCACTAGATGACCATTTTGTTCTTCACTACATATTCTCTTTATCCTTAGTGGATGACCAATGTTTAACACAATATTATCATATTACTCTTGTTATCACAAAAAGTCTTTATCTTTGATATACACACTATTCCACCTATTCTTTTAGTGTGTTTCTTGTAGTTTCACCCCACAACCAAATCATGCTATCACCTACAAGGTTTTCCTGCTGATCATCCCAAACATCAAGCTAATATGGCTCACACCAAGGACACGTCTGTTCCCTCTTGGCTCCTTGACTCTGGTGCATCTCACTATGTGATGAATGATCTCATTGATATCTTCCTTTCCAATGATCGCTCTGGGTTTGATCAACTTCATGTTGCTACTGGTAAGGGTCTTCCTATAAAATATTGTGGTTCAATAACACTAAACACCTCCATGAATCCTCTCTACTTGTCCAATGTTTTACATGTTCCTAATGCCACTCAGAATCTGATTTCAGTTTCCCAATTATGTTAAACTAATTCCATTTTTGTTGATTTTTTCCCTTGGCATTTTGAGGTAAAGAGCCTACACATGGGAGTGGTACTACTACGAGGAAAGACTAAAGCCTAGGTATACAAGTTGCAAGCATCTCCCCCCATCCTTTGCCTCCACCATGTTAGTAGCTAACTCCAATAAACTTGTGGCATCACCGTCTTTTTTCACCCTCACCTTCAAGTCCTCAAACAAGTCATTCTTTATACTCCTGCATCATTCACATGTCAAGACTATTTGGCTAATAAAAGTCACAAGCTTCATTTTTCCAAGTCTAGTTTAGTTACTCATAGACCGCTTGAAATTATTTTTTCTGATGTATGGGGTCCTACCTTAATCCAATCAATAAATGGTTATTCATATTATGTCATCTTTCTGGATCATTTTTCTAAATATGTATTGTTATTTCCCATTAAATTTAAATCTAATGTTTGTACAATTTTCCCAATTTTTAAATCCGTAGTTGAAAAGAAATTTTCATGTTAGATCAAAACCCTTTATAGTGACAATGGAGGTGAAAAATTTATTAAATTAGGTTCCTTTATCCAAACACATGGCGTATCTCACCTATGCACTCCTCCCTATACACCTGAACACAATGGTCTATCCGGAAGGAAACACCATTATCTTGTCTAGACTACTTGGTATCTCTTTCACCATGCCCCTCTGCCTTTTAAGTTCTAGTCATATACTCTTCAAACAGCCTCCTACCTCATCAATCGCATGCCCAGCCCCACACTTCACATGAAATCTCTTTTTGAAATTATCTTCCATAGTCCACCAAATTATTCCAAACTTTGTGCCTTTGGGTCTTTGTGTTTTCCTTGGCTTGCACCATATACATCCAATAAACTTCAATCCAAGTCCCACTCATATGTCTTTCCTAGGTTACAACACTACTCAAAATGCCTACCTTTGCTACGATCAAGCCTTGGATAGAGTCTATACCACTTGTCATGTCACCTTTGTTGAAAATATATTTCCTTTTTCTTCTTATCCTACACCAACCTCAACTGAATCAACAAACATTCAAAATCTAAACCCACTCCTTATCTATATTACTTAACAACAACCTTACCTACGTGTCCAAATACCTGAACCCACCCTAAATTCAGATTCAAATTCAAATTTAAATCCACCCTTTCATATAATTGAAACCACCTCACCTTCCCATACTACCCCCCCAATCCAAACCAATCCCGAGCCACCCTCTCCTACTCCTTCAAACTCCATGCCAAATTCCCCAAGTCTATCTTTGTCCACTTCCCAAACCACTCCACCTCATGCTTCCAACATGATACATCATCTTCAATGGCAATACAGTCTTCTCTCTCCACTCACCTCATGGTAACTCAAGCAAAAGATGGTATCTTTAACCAAAGAAACTACACTCGGTCACTAAGTTTCCAACCTTAGAGGCCATTGAGCCCATGTGCCTTACCTAGGCCCTCAAACATGTTGAGTGAAAGATTGCCCTATTTGAAGAGTTCAATGCCCTCCTTGCTAATGGCACTTGGATTTTGGTGCTTAAACAAGATGAATTCAACGTCATCGGGAACAAGTGTGTTGATCGAATCAAACGGCACACCGGCAACACCCTTGTGTGTTACAAAGCATGTCTAGTAGCAAAAAAGGTTTCATCAATGCCTCGATATTGATTATCATGACACCTTCAACCCTATAATCACACCGCAAACCATCAAGTTAGTTCTCTGTATTGTCCTCTCAAGAAACTGGCCCCTAACTTAAATGGATGTCACCAATGCCTTTCTCCATGGCACCATTAATGAGGACATCTAAATGTCACAACCACCAGAATTCGCCAACTCCTAATATTCTGACTATGTTTGCAAGCTTTGTAAAGCTCTCTATAGCCTCAAGCAGGTTCCTCGGGCTTGGTTCCACTCTCTTAACGAGTTCATCACCAACTATGGCTTCCGTAACTCCAAGTTTGGCACCTCTCTCTTCATTTACAAGCCCGAAACCTCTCTTGCTTACTTCCTCAAGCAGGTTCCTCGGGCTTGGTTCCACTCTCTTAACGAGTTCATCACCAACTATTTCTCACACAACATCATTATGTGTGTGATCTCCTTCAAAAGTCCACCATGACGGATGCAAATCTGGTCTCCACTACCATGTCGATGTCCATCAACTTGGTCATCTCGGTGACATGCCCATGTGTGATGTTCATTCTTATCGTCAACTTGTTGGGTCTCTCCAATATCTCTGCCTCACTCGTCCCAATGTTGTGTTCACCGTCAACAAGCTCTCCCAATATATGCATGCACCCACCATGTGGCACATGCATGTTGTGAAATTCCTCCTCCGATGCCTCAAAGGCACTCTTGACAATGGCCTCCATCTACGTCGTTGTTTTGACCTTCATCTATGCGCATTCTATGACTCGGATCAGGGGGGGTGATTTTGCCGATATGAAGTCCACAATAACTTACATCATATACTTAGGACCTAACATCATATCTTGGTCCAACAAGAAGTAAAAGACAATGGACAGGTCCTCCACCGAGGTTGAGTACCACACCATTGGGTATACAATTGTTGAAATTTTGTGGCTACATGAATTATGTTGTGAACTTCACTTGTCCATTGTTACTGATCATCACCTTATCTATTCTGATAATATCGACGCCACCTACTTTTGTGCCAACCCCATTTTCCACTCCATTAACTATCATTTTATGAGTGATTCGGTTGCCAAATGGTAGGTCATCGTTGCCTATATCCCCTTGAGTCACTAGCTCGTGGAGCTTCTCGCAAAATCGCTTGGCTCTTCTCGACATTAATGTGGCTCATGTTGAAGATTGTGCGAATTCCTGCACCACCATCTTACGGGGGCATGTTGGCATTATCTTCTAATGTTGTTATCTCTTCTAGATTATTTTGAGTTTTTTCCTATGATATCTCTTAGGAAACAACCTAATTCAAATGCTTTTGTTGTAGTGGTTGTTATCTGTTATTTTATGTTTCCATTTATCTTTAATTTAATTGTTGCAATTATCTCTTGTAACTACTTTTGTTGCTCTCTATGGCTGGTACATATATTCATCCACCAACCATTGCACAATTCAATAAAATAAGCAATGATATACTTTAATAGATGGGAACAAACTCTTTCCATTTTATTAAGAGCAAGTGTTTTGAAGGCAAAATGACTGATGAAATCAATGATATTCGAGAAAGAGCACAAAGACCTTGCCTTCCTTGACCAAGTCCCCCAACAAATTTTGGGTAAGGGATTGATAGAATTGTTCAAGTCTCCCGATCTAATCGTAGAAATTGATGGTATACTTTCTATGCTTTCCTAGTTATCATCTTATATTTTTCTTGTTAACTTATCTTTGTTTTTGTAAGAATTATGGTTGAAGCTGGTGCAAACCCTCTAGACTTCTGCAATGCACATAAAGTTCATGTTACTATTGCCAAAACTGAAGCTACTAATGGGAATGCCAGAGTTGTCGATTTAGGAATTCCTCCTTAGCATTATGTTTACCCAAATGATTCAGTCCTTCCTCCGATTACTAATAGGAAAAAAATGCAAGGATAAATGTAAGAAGAGGCTTCACGAACACCAAAAATCCCTTAAAGACCTTTCAACCCATTTTTCTAAGAGATTGCAATAGTAAACCCCAAAACTTTAGTTCTGTCAATTCCCTATTTCCCTTCCTCTTATAATCGGTGGAGGATTTTTTCTCCAAGAATTTTAATTCATAGAATATGTTTGGTCGTGGTGACGTTTTGGTTGCTAGCCAAGACATCATGGGTAATGTCAACCCTACTCCTAATTGGGTTTCCTACTGGGAGCTGCAGCCTCATCATGCCATGGCAATGGCTCGACACATGAACTTCCATCCTTCCCAGGCTTTTAGCCAAAAATTTGTGAAGTTAAAGAAAGAACTGAAAGAGTCTCGAGCTTCTTTGTCAGATGCATTAAAGGTCAATGGTGACTTGGTTAAGGAACTTTTAACCTAAAGGTTGGCATAAAAAATTTGGAGGAAAAAGAGGCCAGATGGGAGGCCAAGGTGAAGTAGGTTGAGGATTTAGCTTTGAAGCTTGTTTTTGAAGTTTAAAGGTTGAATCAAGTACTAAAGGAGGTTACTGAGGAAAAATGCTGAAAAGGATAGGAGATTAAAGGTCGAAGATGTGCTTGCCAAGGCCTAAGAGACTATATGCTGAGAGCATGAAGCCAATTTTGACAAAGCCATTCCGCATACCATATTTCCATACATTATTATTGATGCATTTGTTTTTGAAAAATTGAAGGATTCATCCTTGGCTAGGGATGGAAATGGGGTGGGGCAGGTACAGGTAGTAGCCACCCACTTCGTTGGATAAAAACCCGGTTGTTACCTGCATGAGTACTCATTTAAAAGTTACTCTCATGGATTTTTTTCTAAAACAATAAAATAAAATAAAACAACAATATTATTCACAAATACATATACTTAACTAAATTTTAATTAAATTACTACATATTTTTTTAATTAATGTGCCCCAAATTTAATTCATTGTTATAGTGTACATAAATGAATTTTCTCAAATTTTAATTAAATTGATGCACATTTATTTCTATGTACATCATCTTGCACTAGTCATCATAAAATGAATTGCAAATGTCAAATGAGAAAGAGATGGGCAACACAAACATCAATAGAATTAATCTGTGCTAATAGTTTTTAAAGTCATAATATGTGAAAAAAATAAATACCTTTAGATCTTGAACAAAATTTGAGTGCAGAAGTTGCACAATGACCTAGGGTGACACTAAAGATGGAAAAATGGGGACATTTAAAAATTAGCACAAAATTTCTTTCTTGGTATATTTATATTAATAGAAAAAATTCAAGTAAATGTATATTAATGGTAGCATATATTTGTGGGTACAAATAGTATGATATCCTTCTCTACCCCATTTATATCCCATTAGAGAAAAATTCCTTTAAATTACTCCTAGGTACCCATTTAAATATTTGTTTTCTATTTGTGATGGATTTTTTCCCACAAATATCCATGGATACAAATTTTTTGGCATCCCTATCCTTGACCAAGAGGTATCTCTAGATGGAACTCCTTTAAAAAAGCAAAGGATTCATCCTTGGCCAAGATGCATCTGCAACAAGAATTTCTTAAAAAAAGCAAAGGACACATCCTTCATTGAATGGTATATCTGGTAGGAAATTCATGAAATAAAAGAGAACGATTCATTCTTAACCAAGAGGTATCTCGGTAATGAACCAATTTTTATAAAAGTGAAGGATTCATCCTTGGACAAGAGGTCTCAGCAAGGAATTCCTTAAATAAAAGTGAAGGACTCATCATTGGCTGAGAGGTATCTCTGCAAGGAATTCCTTTAACTAAAAGAAAAGGACTCATCCTTAGCTGAGAGATGTCTTGGTAGGGAATTCCTTTAATTAAAAGCAAAGAACTTGTCCTTAGTCAAGAGGTATCATGGCAAGGGATTCCTTTAGCAGAGACTATGTAAGCACAAAAATATAGTAATTCATAATAATGTCTTTTTTCATTGATAATAATGGAGGTGTGTCTTATTAAAACTTTATTGGCAAAACCCTTTCACATTTTTGCAAGAATAAAATTTCAGTGAGAAAAAGAAGTACATCACCATTACATGTCTAGTTGTAGTAAACCTTAAGGTAGGTAGCAATCCAGGTTCTTGGAATGCTTTCCCTAGATAAATACTCTAAGTTGTATGCTCCATTCTTTATATTATACCTGATTTTGAAAGGTTTTTCCCAATTTTCCATGAGCCTACTTACATGAAATCTCTTCCTTGCATAGATTTGAACAGTCCACACAAATTCCTTTTCTTGGAATTATTTAGGTCTTATCTTGGAATTGTATATTCTCGTCATTTGTTGCTTGCAAACTTCTTCGGTTATCCTTGCTCAATTATGCATTTCTTCTACAAGTTCTAACTCAATTCTTATTAAATTGTTGTTAGTAGCCTTATGAAACTTTTGTCGTTGAAACAAGAGTTCTTTGACATCAATATGAATCATTGCATCGCTACCAAAGGCTATCCAAAAAGGTGTTTGTTTAGTTGTTCATTAAGGTATACAACGGTATGGCCACAAAACCTCTAATAGCTTCGACCTATGCTTCTTTTTACGATCCAAGTTGTTTTTTCAACTCGTAGAGGATAACCTTATTAACTGCTTTGGCTTGTTCTTTGGATTGAGGGTGCTTAACTGAGATGACTCGATGCCTGATGACTTGTCCTTCCAGAAATCCATTAAACTTATGGTCTATGAATTATCATCCGTTATTTTTTTTTAAGGTGTGTGGAATGGAGAAACAAGTAACGATGTTTTACCAAAAGAAAATTTTCTCATTTTGCTTCATAATGACCACCAAGGGTTCAGACTCGATGTAACGCCCTGAAATTTCAATAAATTGAAAATAGATGTTTGATGTGATTGTTGTGTTATTTGATTGTTTGATAAGTTTGGATTAGTTGAATAATTGTTGTATAAATTATCCTTGTGCTATTGCTTGGTGTAGATGTCAAGTTATGTGGAGTTTTGTTGAGCTGCATTGAATTGTGTGATTTTGAGTTTAACCAGAAAACCTATTTTAGTAAAATCACCATTCTGGATTAGTTAACCGTTGGATTGCCTTAAAATTGTAAAGATAGGTTCCTACATGTAACTTTTGACCATTGGGATTGTCAAAATAATGTTTGGAGTGTGAGAAATTAATTTTTCATAGAAGCAGAAATTTTAAAATTTGATCAACTCTCCCGAGTGAATTTTGTAGGCATTTTTGCTCGCCTGGGCGAGTGAAGTCGGTGTTAAATACGTCCAGTAGCGTCAAGACCACAAAAATTGGTCTTCTTCCTCCCTCAACTAGCATCTAAGCCTCCCACCACCCTTGTCCACCACCCAAGACAACCGGTGATCACCACGGGCCGTCGTTGCTTGCCACGAGACCACGACACGTAGTAGAACCTCGTAATCGGACACAAAGTAGAACCTCATAGTTGGAGCGGAATATTTGAAACTCCTTTTGAAGTTTCAGTAGAGAACAGAGCTCTCAATCCTTCTTTCTTGGTTTCCTTGAGGTAATCTTAGTTTCTTTTGTCTTTTCCTAGCTAGTTTAAGCTTCTCTTAGTATCTCTTGTGTTTTGGGTACTGTTGATAGGAGTTTTACACTTCCTTTGAAAAATCTTTTGAAAATGAGATGTTGTAAAAGTATCCTTTTTTATGAAATTGATGTCATTTCTGTGATCCTTGTTGAACCCCGATCACATTGGTGTGATTGAAATTTCAAAATGATGTCTTTTGATGCAAACTCCCAAAACACCCTTTTAGCCCTTTTTCTTATTTGAGTGGGTATTTGACCCTAAATGTTAATTTTGACCTTTTCTTTGAAATCTATACTAAATTTTCTTCAATTTGGTATGTAGAAATTTGTGTTTAGACAAGCACACGTAATTAAAGGATCGTGAATCCACACCCCTGGTTAGGTAAGGGGAGTTTATTATTTTGGCGATAGTTTAGATACCATAGTTAGGGCCAGGGAGTCCAACTATGAAGATAACTGCCCGTCCTTACTGTGTGCTAGTTTTCAAGAAAAGCTACATTTTTAACTAATGGGATGCGATGTATTTATTGTTAGAATCAAGAAGCTGAAGCTAAAGAATCAAGGATGATGGAAGCAATTATGTTTTGATATTTTACATGCCCACTCAATATGATGGCATTTGTAATTTTGGTTAAAGCTTGGTTCATGAGTTAAATCCTTATAATCCTCTGCAGCTCTTAGGTAAATCATGCATTCATACATTCATGAATAGGTTTTAATCATATTAGTATGAGCAAAGTAATAGGATTACATAAGTGCATTTAAAACAAGTATAAAATGGTTTTACATTGCTTTAATCGATTACTTGAGCCATATAATCGATTACCAGCTTGTTTGAATTTTTGGAAAATGATTTAAGAACAGTTTAATCGATTACCATTTTCTTGTAATCGATTAAATAATCTTGACACAGATTTGGGAACTCACTGGTTTAATCGATTATATGAGTAAATAATCGATTACATAAGCCATCTGCATAAGGTAGCACAGCATGATCAACTGGCTTAATTGATTACCAAATAATTGTAATAGATTAAACATGTTTTGTTGAGTTTTGCTCATGTTCTGGCATAATCGATTAAAATGGAATATAATCGATTACTTATGAGTATCAAGAAACTATGCTTTACTGACGTAATCGATTAATTGGTAATATAATTGATTATTGTGTGCGTTCAAGATTTCCAGATTTGTTATGAACAATTTAATCGATTATAAAGACGGAATAATCGATTACCATAGTTAAAATAATCGATTACCTTAGCGAAATAATCGATTACAGTCTGTTGAATTAGTTTTTATATGAATAGAAAAGCTGTGTCTTTGAAAATTATTACATTAGAAAGAGAGCACTCGTATCTACCTTATGTTTTACATTCTCTAAGAGTTCTAAAAGTTCTAAATGTCAGAAATAAGAGAGTTGTTCAATTGTGTTAGAATCTACATGGGTGCTTAGTCAAGAGACTCATTGTGAGTGATCATTCATGCAAGTTTGTGTTAAAAGAAGATTCAAGAAAGCATACTAGACTTCATTTCAGGTTGTTTAATTCATACATATCATTTTAGCTGCAAAGGAAAATGAGGTGATACCTTTCTTGAACCTTAAGCTTTTGTTTTGTTGTTATTACTTGTTGTAATCTTTGTTGATTTTTCATATAACACTTGGGGTTCTTTAAAGCATATCTAGAAAGGGTTTTCTAAGGGAAGAATAGAGAAGGGTTCTCTGGTTCTTGGTCTTTTGAGAAATCTAGGAAGTAGATTTTGAGTTTTGCCTAGGGTAGGTGAAAGAGACATTGTTGCTTGCTTGTAAAGAACTAAGATTTGTTATAGTGGAACTCTAACCTTTTTTTGGGTTGGAAGATAAACTGGATGTAGCCTTTAGGGTTGAGAGGTGAACCAGTATAAACTTTTGTGCATTTAAGTTTCAGTTTATGTTTAATTGAATTCTTGTAGTATTCAATTTGCTTATCATTCAAACTTTGATTCTGCACAAGAGTTGATTGATTGGTGAAGAAGATTGTTTTTCTAAATTGGTTTTGTTTGAGATACGATCCATATAAATTCTTTCGCTGTAAGTTGTTTTTGTAAGAAAATTTTTAAAAAGGAGGAAAAACCAATTCACCCCCCCCCCCCCCCCCTCTTGGTTTATTTGATTAGGTATTCATTATATTTTCATTTATGATTGATGGGTGTTTGTCCCTGTGTGTGCTCGTTTTCAAGAAAAACAATGTTTTTAACTAATGGGATGTGATGAATTGGTTTTTTGATGGATAAAATTGTGAATGATATTGTTGTTGTAAAGATTGGATTTTTGGGAAAAGTCTTAATTATAGAGGAGACTCTGCCCAAAATTTTATAATATGTTTTCCTATTTAATTATTTATTAAATTTTTAAATGGGCATAAGAGTGTGTTTTCTACATTGTAGTCATTCTCTTAATTTAGAATTTTCCTAAAATACCAGTATTGTGGTAATATGGATTGTGAATGAAATGAGATGATGTTTATGTGGTTTGTGATGCTTAAATGAGATGATGATGAATTGGTTGTTGATGTTGAAATGAGCTGAGTCTAATATGTATGATGATGATATTGAAATGTGTGATGTGGATATACATGAATACCATGGGGGTTCCTGATTTGATAACCTTGCGAGGGTGGGTCTACGAATTTTAAGCATCCTAGAGAGAAAGGGATTGTTTAAAATTCCGGTCCCTAGCTATCCATAGTCAGTGCATTGATGGTGCCTACACATGGGGTACATTGACTGATCGGATAACCTTGTGAGGGTGGGTTTACAAATTTTAAGCATCCTAGAGAGAAAGAGATTGTTTAAAATTTTGGTCCCTATCTATCCATGGTCAATGTATCGGTGAGCCCATATTGGTGTGTTATGTATGTACATGGGGGGGTGCATGACAGGTTACCCTTGCGAGGAAGGATTTGTTCCTAGCTAGGTCATGCATTGAAGATATCTATGTTTCATACTTCATATTTGCATTGATGGAAATAAAATGGTGGCAGCAAGTACCTGTGAGTTTCTATGGGCTGAAACCCAGGAACTAAGGGACATGTCACTCTGTTTGGAACTCCCTTGTGACTCAGGGCTGATCACCATGGGGGGGAGTGACCAGTGCACGATAGGGTGACCTCGATGAGCTTTTGCATCATTTTCCTGATAGAGGTTATTTCCATGAAGATGGTACCACATTGCATGCTGAGTGATGAGTCAGATGCATACATCATTCTGAACATGATTGTTTGAGTTGTGGAATGCATTGGATGATTGTTTTTGTTGAATATGTAATGGAATGATGGGTTTGTTGAGTGTGTATTGGAATGATGGACTTTTCATAATGATAGTGGTTGTTAATGTTGTTTCCTTTCCAATTGTTGTTATCTGATGCTTATTGGTTTTATATAATAAACTCACCCTTGCATTTGTTGTACCGTGTGGTTGGTACCTATGATGATCGCGAACTTTCGTTCATGTGAGTAGATGAGCAACAATAGTGACCTTGGAGGGAGATCTTCTTTTTGTTGGAGCTGCCAAGCCGACGTGATGACGCCGCATTTCTTTTTGGAGAAAGAGTTGTGTTTTGTTAATCAACTCTTTCTTAGTTAGTTCTTTGGCTTTTTGTTAGATATGTAATTTCAGGTGCATATACATGTAAAACTAAAGAAAGTTCTAACATGTGGATGACATGTAATGATTTAATATATATATATATATATATATATATATATATATATATATATATACACACACACATATATGTTTAATTATGTAATTGCAATACATTTATGATAATTGTATTATCGCGAAAAAATTTACCATCATTTTCATAATCAAATTAATGAAGTTTTAATTAAAAATTAAATTTTGTATGGTAAGAGTTAATGATATAGTAGCGAAGAGGCGGGTCGTTACACTCGATCCATTTGGTGAAATAATCTAAAAGAACTATTAGGAACTTGCATTGCCCTTTTTCCAGAAAGGATATAAGGGTATTCATTCCCTACATGGCATAGGTTCATGGCGAACTAATGCTATGAAGCTCATCTAGCGGCTAATGTATTAGATTACCATTCTTTTGACATTGGGTACATCTGTTAAGTTAGTCATCACAGTCAAATGTCAAGGTACCCTAATAGTTCCCTAGATATAGTACCTAAGTGGTCGTAGATCTTGCTATCGAGTGAACTCCATAAATCCCCTCATGAATCTCCCTAATCACGTACACATACTCGATCTACTTCTTGGTGATGTTTGTAAATTTTGTGTGCATACCACAAATGAATAATACCTCATTTATAACTTTAAAAAAAACAATGCCATGATGTCTTGCTCAATGAGCACAAAATAAACAAAGTGAAAATTCAATCTCCTAAAGCTATAGCAAGTCCAAAATCTTCTTAAGACCCATGATATAACATGTCTCTCAAACACACGTTCAGGAAAACTCTTGGTAAAAGGGTCAACAAGGTTTTCTTCCAATGCTATCTTGGTTACCACTGCGTCTCCTCTTTCAATGATGTCTTAGATCAAGTGATACTTCATTTCTATGTGTTTCTATCTTTTGTGACAATGTGGTTCCTTGGATTGTGCTACTTCCCCACTATTGTCATAGTAAAGAGTGATAGGGCAACCCACACCTGGTATCACTTGAAGATCAATAAGGAACTTCTTCAACCATAGGACTTCTTTTGTAGCTTTAGATGCAACTGCATACTCAGCCTCTGTGGTAGAGTCAGCCACACATGACTGTTTGATACTCCTCCAACAGATGGCCCTGCCATTAAGAGTGAACACATAGCGAAGTGGATTTTTTTGAGTCAATGTCTCCTTGGAAATCTGAGTTTGTTTAACCAATGGTTTCAAGACTCCCACTAGAATAGACCAACATATAATCTCTCGTTCTCCGAAGATAATTGAGTATATGCTTAACTGCTATACAATGTTCATATTGGTACTGACTAACAACTCCCACTGCATGGCAGATGTCTAGTCTAGTGCACAACATAGCATATATTAGACTACCTGCAACCAAAGCATAAGGTATCCTACTTATGCATTCTCTTTACTTAGGAGTCATAGGAGAATGCTCCTTAGAGAGATGAATCTCATGCCAAAAAGGTAAAGTTCCCTTCTTAGAATTCTCCATGTTGAACCTGGCAAGGACCTTGTCAATGTAGGAGGCCTGGGACAATGTCAATAACCTATTCTTCCAGTCTCGTAAGAGTTTAATACCAAGAATATAATTTGCCTCTCCCAGGTCCTTCCTATCAAAATGCTTGTTCAACCAGGTCTTTATGCCTAACAATACCTCTGTGTCATTTCCAATGAGGAGTATACCATTTATATAAAGCATCAGAAAAGATATTGCTTTCCCTTGGATTCTTTTATGTACACATGGCTCATTGGGACTTTTCTCAAAATCATAAGATTTCACGACTTGATCAAATATAATATTCCATGACCTGGATGTTTACTTAAGTCCATAGATAGACATTTGGAACTTGCACACATGTGTTCCTGCCCTTTGACTATGAACCCTTTTGGTTGTTGCATATATATGTCCTCTTCTAAATTTTCATTTAAAAAAGCAATCTTGACATCCATTTGCCAAATCTCATAATTGAGACTTGCCGAAATAGCTAAGAGATATCGGGTAGACTTAAGCATGGCTACTGGCGAAAAGGTTTCTTCATAGTTTACACCTTCTATTTAGGTGTACCCTTTTGCCACCAATCTAGCTTTGAAGATTTCAGCCTTTCCGTCTGATCCTCTCTTTCTATAGTAGATCCATTTACACACAATGGGTTTTATCCCTTTAGGTGCTTCTACAAGAGACCAAACTAAGTTAGAATGGATAGATTCCATCTCACAATTCATAGCTCCAAGCCATTCTTGAGTATCAACATCTTCAAGTTTACCGTCGTAACTAATGGGATCATCATCCCTTTCAATGTTGGTAATCGGGTATGATTCTCCCAACAAGAGATATCTTGCGGGTTTATGAATCATTCTCCCACTACGACTTTACCTAACTTGTTGTTGTGTATCTACAAGAGGATCCAAGTAGGTGGATCAATAATTTCTTGAAGATCCTCATTAGGTGGGTTAACCAATTCTTGATTGTGTTCTTTAACAAGTGGTACTTGCATTTCTACAAGTTTCACTTGTAGATCATTATGCTGAACTTCTAGTTCTATATCTAGTTCCTATGTATGTTCACCTTCAAGTATATTTTCCTCTCTTTGAACAACCATAGGAACATAAGATGGAACCACTTGAGGTTGAGATAAACTTAACTTGAGACAAGCTCATCAAGAACAATCAAACTCTTTGGTTTGTAATTTGCCATATAGTCCTCCTCAAGGAAAGCCTCATGAGTTCTCACTAAGACCTTCTTACCTTTTGGACTATAAAACATCCAACCTCTAGTTCCTTTAGGATAGCTTACAAACATACACACCTCTATATGTGAGTCCACTTTATTTGGCTTCTATTGTAAGACATGTGCTAGAGCACCCCAAATCCGAATATGGTTCAAACTGGGTGTGTGCTCATTCCATAGTTCTATGGGTGTCTTTGAAACAGATTTAAATGGAACAAAATTTAATAAGTACATGGTAGTTTCTAAGGCATATCCCCAGAATGATTCAGACAGAGACAAAATAACTGAGCATGGACCTTACCATTTCTAAAAAGGGTTTTGTTTCTCCTTTCAGCAACTCCATTATGTTGTGGTGTTCCTAGTAAAGATAGTTGTGAAACTATCCCCTCCTTAGTTAGGTAAGACTTGAATTCTCCAAATAGGTATTCACCTCCTTGGTCAGACCTAAGAGTCTTGATTTGAACACCAAGATATTTTTCTACCTTAGCCTTAAACTTTTTGAATTTTTCAAAAGCTTCAAACTTATGATGCATCAAGTATATGTATCCAAATTTTGAGTAATCATCAGTAAATGTGATGAAGTACCCATACCCTCCTTTGGCCTGAACATTTATAAGTCCACATACGTCAGTATGTACTAATTCTAGCTAAAGTGTGTCACAATTTCCTTTGGCCTTGAAAGGCTGCTTTGTCATTTTCCAACTGGAAATTCTTCTTCCAATGCCTCTTTTGACCGCACTTGAAGCACTTGCCAGTTGGCTATTTCTTTGCTTTGCCAACTAGAATATCTGACTTTTTCTTCTTCTTCTTCTTGTTACCTCCCTTGGGTTTCCCCTTAGGTTTAACAAAACCTCAAAAAAAAATGCATTTCCTTGCTTGACCAGAGACTGTTCAACACTCTCAAGCTCGTGCATTAGCTGAGTAAGATCCAGTTTCAGTTTGTTCATATTATAATTCATTATGCGCTGGTTGAAGTAATCAGGTAGTGACTGCAAGAGGAGGTCAACCTTTACCTCTTGATCAAAATTAATCCCATGATCATCCGCTCGTTTAAAGTTTGCTACCATTGTTAAACAATGATCTCGCACACTTCCACCAATCATCACGATTTTGGTGACCACAGCCAGCACATTTTGCCTAGCTGAACTGCTAGGAGTAGCAAACATACCATCAAGAGTCCAGAGCATTTCTGCTTCACTCTCAAGCATGTTTACTTGCTCCTGCAAGTGATTAATGAGATTGGACAAAATGTAGCAGCGAACTGCAACATTCGCCTTCTCCCAATCAGAAAATTTCTTCTTTGTTTCCTCATAAGCATTTTCTTCAGATTGTGCTAGCTTAGGGATAGTCAGGATAAAGTTGAGTTTCTCATATTACAGAACAATATGCAAATTAGTTTCCATTGTTTGTAGTTTGTACCATCCATAGGCGTTTGACTCAAGATAGTAGCTAACAGATTGAAAGACGACATTTTCTAAAAAAATTAAAGCACACAATTTTCAATCATACAATAAACATACTAGTTGCAAGTAGATTCATTAACTACTTTTGTTCATTGTTACAATTCTTTAGTTATCCTTACAAGGCTTACGTTGGGTAAGTTAATTGTAAAAAACTAAAATTGTTATTTGGGTCTTCGGTGCCATTACTAGAGCCTTGATGGGAGGTTCATAATTTTACCAAAATTTGAATGTAATTAACCATCGTTTAATTTTTTTTAAAAAAAAAATCGTTAGTAACTAAGCATTGCCGACATTAGGTCGTACAATACTTTACTAAAAAAATTGAACTTGTTGAGGTCCAATCAAATAAAATCTGGTCATCCTTATCTGATAGAGCTTCACATGATCATTTTATTAATGGACCCACAATTGAGCTCACAGGTTTAAAAAATTAATATTTTAATTTAAAATCTTCACCCATTCAATATTTTTGTTATAAGAAATTAAAAAAATGATTTATCTAGATCATACCAATTTGGCCAGGTAAGTGTGTAAGTTTAGTGGGAGTCTCTTCGTGTTACTACAATGATGACTAATAAAATAACCACTGTACTTAAAATCACTTTCCTAGTCACCAAATAAATAAGAGGAAAAGATAACTCCATTATTTTTAAAATAATTAATCCAATCATTAATTTAGAATTTGAAATTCATAATTATCATTAATTGAATACAAAATCATTGTTAATATAATTAATCCAATCATTAATCTAGAATTTGAAATTCATAATGATCATTAATTTGAATTCAAAATAATTTTTTTATAAAAAAATTCTAAACATAATTTCCCGAATTCTCTCATTATTGCCATAATAATCATTAATCTAGTTGTTGGGAATAATAACCATTAATAAAATAATTTAAATTCAAAATCAATCAAAATTACCATTAGCATAACAAAATTAATGCATGATCAACTAATCACCAATACTATGATGTGACACAAATATTTTATATATATCATGTTATCACACAAATCATGTTATCACATATAATCCATCTGTTCATAAAAATGGTAATTATAAAACTTTAGTCCATGGTTTCCTAAAAAAATAAAAAATATCTTTTTCTCCCTTTGCTATTTTTCGAGCTAATCCGTCATGGATCTCCAATCACCTAGCCCACCATATGGATAGAACCACCATAGAGAGAGGAGCACGTAGCCGTTTGAACCACCAGAAAATGATGCTAGACTTGTTCTAACGCGCCGCATTTATACCGGAGAGTGAGTACCACTCACAGCCACTTATGGTGGCATGTGCAACACATCTGGCAGAGGCTCCGGTTTTAGTTCCCGTCGTTTTTATGTCCTCTTTCACGCTATGGCCTCAAATTTTCCATAAAAGCTTCGAATAGTCGCGCATTGACTCAATCAGTGACGAATATACATCTTTTGGATACAAAAATTGAACCTTTCTATCTTACAACAATAAAATTGATAAACAAAAGAAAAAACAAGAACGAAACCTGATCATACGGGACCAACCTCCTTGTTACATATCCAAAAGAAATACATTCAAATGTTCTACCATGGATTAAAGCACATATTTTATAAAACCATACATCTTATGAAAAAATTATAAATAAAAAAACATAGGATATGTGTAATCCAACATAAACATAGAACTCTATGTGCCATCACATAAAAGACTAGATCAACATCAAACGTACAACCTAGGCTCTGATACCAATTGAAGGATTCCATAGAATATGCGGAAGCATATTGGATCTAGTATGTTTAAATGTTATAAGATTATCTTTGTCTTTCTAATCAAAAGGAGATAATTACCTCTTGAACCGTGAATGCAATATTCTCTTTTGTCTTTGGTGAGTTCTCTCCTAGCCTCCTCAATCGACTACAAATGACAAATCTTCCGTGCTATTCTCAAATAAGGGAGAGAGAAAGTGTGTGACCACTTTTTTATTTCAAAGAGATAATGACAACTCACACATTTTTTCTAGAGCAAATAAGATTATTATATATAGGAAACTAAGAAACCTATACCTAGGTTTCTTAGATCCTTGTCATACACTTAAGCCCAATAACTTTTTATATAAAGAGCATTCCCAACACATAGAACTTGATGTGTATTTATTCTTATATATTAGAAAGTTTTTTTGTTTTGGTTAAAACATAACTTTTAGCATATTTGCCTAGATTTTCTATAAATTGATTGAACCCAACACGGTAACCAAGCTGAGCATGGGTGTGGATCCTCTACAGTCGTGCAACCATTCCAGCATAATATATACCTTTTTTAACCAATTACAAAAATATAATTTCTATATTCCCAATTTTTGAAACCATTAAATATAAATCAAACGGTCAATATCTCTACTACAGAGGTAGATCAGCTAGAGACGACCCAAGTGCAGCCGAGCACTTAACCAATCACTGTATAAAAGATTAAAAGGGTACCAAACTTTATGAATTCACTACCAGCTCTCATATAGCTTTCTCTCTAATCTCTTTCGTAGGTACGCAACTTTTCCTCGATAAATGTATTGAGAATAACATTCTGAAAACTTTTACAATTTCATTTTATCTATTAATTTTATTGTTTTTAAGTATTCTAATTGTTCTTGATATGTTATTCAAATGTGTTTGACATTTGTGTTAAATTGCATTTTCTATGTCCAATACAAGAGCATTTCCTCCAACATTATGGCCAAACAAACCTTCACAAACTTGCTGACCAATGACAAGCAATTTGCTGCTCTTCAATTGCCTCCTAAGGCCCCAACTAGCAATAATGATAAGCCCAATGTCACTGAAGGCCATGAAATTCTATTTCAAGCAAGAAATGTGATGAAAACACATGAAAACCCTTCTTTGTTGTTTCATGGGGATGAACAAGTTCTCGAGTATCCAAATTCTCCAAACAATATTGAGGATTTGGCCCAAGCCACAAACTTTAAAACAGAGGCTCAATTGAAACGGTAAATAATATTTTCTCTTCTCTTTATATAAATAAAAATAGTTATAGTGAACAATATTATTTTAAGATTTATTCTTCAACAAGAGTGTTTTTAGAATTTTTTTCTCTCGATGTATGTTTTTCATCTTTTTTTCTAAAATGAATATTAATATTTTTTTAAAAGAAATGATCAATAGTTAAAAATAACTTTGTATGACAATGTAAATTGTTCATGTAACGAATCTCACCAAATGGGATAAGATTTTATTATTATTGTTGTCCTCTAAAAACATTTATTTATTAACAATTTTATTTATACATAATTTATTATTCAAAACTATTTATTTATTACAAAATTTAATTATATAAAATAAATATTTATCCTGTCTAATGCACATACTAACGTATTAGTTAATTACTCCTTTCATTCTTAATTATTAGATCCTTTCAGCTAATTCATGCTGATTAAGAAAAATATTTAATTTAGTTAATCACATTAAACCTAAAATTATCTTTTTATTTTTTTTTTATATCCACTTAATTTTTTATCATTAATGTTTGAAGAAAAAATAATTAAATAAAGATATATAGGAAAAAAATAATTAACACATCTAAAACTTTGGAAAGAATCTTATAAATAAGGTCTTATAATTAAGGACAAAGAGAGAGTAATAAATATATATCCGCTCAGCAAGTGTCAATCTTATTAAATTTATACCTTTTAAAAAGAATCTTATAAATAAGGTCTTATAATTAAGGACAAAGAGAGAGTAATAAATATATATCCGCTCAGCAAGTGTCAATCTTATTAAATTTATACCTTTTAAAATCTTTTAAATGTATGTATGTATGTCAGGTTGGTTATTATGAATGGTAGATTGAATAAAACATGATTTTGTATAGACTGCAGGCAAACAGGTTGTATTCTGCTAGATATCGACTCCGGAAGCAAGCCAGGTTACGAAATCTGAAAAACCTGGCTGAGTCCCTTGAAGTGAGTAGCTCTCTTAAACGTTGAGGTTTATAAAAGTTAACCCAGCCTAGCTTGCCATTTTTAAATTATTCCTTGTAGACTCTATTAAAATAAACATAGCAGAAGAAAATATATAAAAGTTACTTAAAATAAATTAAATTTCTCTCATAAACTAATATTCATTTATAGATCAGTCTATAAGTATTAATTATTTTCCTTCTTTAATTTTTTCTCTTTTAATTAGTTATAGAAAAATTTATTCAAACATAACTATAATAGACAAATATGTTTTACATGCATGTGTACCTTATTTATTGGACTAGGCGGAAGTTTCCATGAATCAATCTCAACTGCAATTCTGGCAAACTGCCCACGATGAACTAGTTGAAGAGAATGCAAAGATGAAAGCACAATGCGACATTGCTAGTAAGCTGGTTGCTGAGAAGGAAGGTAAATGCAAGAGTGTATGGTACTAGTAGTATTAATTATAGAATTTTATTATGATATATTCACAATAAACATTTTTTTACATTGTTATTCAATTAAAGATTATCATGTATGATTTTTTTTGTTACATTATACTACTCTATTATTTTATTATAGATTATCATGTATGATATAATAGCTGATTTTTTTTAACTATTTAAAAACCCATAGTTAAGATAATTTCTGAATGGTTAATCATGTAAAAATCTTTAACGGGCCATATATGGAAATTAAACCAATAACAATAATAATAATAATAATAATGCACATATTTTTTATTTCCCTTTGAAGACTTTAAACTATTGTTTATACATATATATAGATGGTGGTTTAATAAATATTTTTTATGTAACTATTTTCTTTTTTTTTTCCAGCTCTGAATTGGGCTCTGATGGAAGAGATACAGAGGTTGAGGAACAACTTGATTTAGGCAACCATTCTCTGGAGGATATTTGGATGAAGAAAGAAGACATTATAAATAAGATGAAACAATGATATTGTTATGCGACAAGTCTTCCTTTGGATTATGATACAATGTATAACATTGTACCTAGCCTGTTATGGCAATATTTATGAATACAATCTTCTTTTGAAATAAGACGAAGCAATGCTATTGTAATGCAAATATCAAATAATCCAAGTTCAGTTTTTTTTCCTTCTCTTCGAGATTACAGGTGTTTCACAATTCACGCGATAACAATCAGAAATTAAAATTAATACTAACTATCGCTGGTCTAAAATAATTTGCATATAGAGATAATCAAATACCGATTATCCCGTTAAATAAATCGTTTGTTTATATGTAAATGTAAGGTTTTACACTACTGTATCAACCCTTTGGGTTATCCAAGTCCAGCCTTTTGTGATTTTTATCATTCACGATTAAATTAGTTAATTAAAAATGATTAATTAATTATTAACTATTTATTTATTATTAATTAATATTTATTTATTAATTCATTCATAATTAATTAATATTTATCTATTTTTCTTTGGCTAATATTTATTTATTAATTAATGATAATTATTAATTGATTACTCCCTCTATTTCATTATAATTGTTGTCTGAGGTTCTTTTACATATATAAAAACAATCATAAATGTATGAAAGAGAATAACAATTTTACAAAATTAACCTGTTTTGACTTCAAGTCCACAAGCATCGTTAGGGACACCTTAATGTATTCATAATTCATGTAAATTTATACTCTAACAATGATGTTGTATTATGCAAGGTTTTCCCCATTTCTCTAAAAGAACCAACATCGAGATGGTACAAACGTCTTTCTTAGAGATCCATTCATTCTTTTACAACACTAGCACATCATTTTGGAGCACAATATGAGACTAGTCATCCTCATCATACAACATCTACGACACTAATTAATTTATGTCAATCCAACGATGAATCTTTGTAGCCATTCATGGAAAGATATGCAACCATCTCAATTAAAATCAGAGATCTTGGTTCTGGTGTCACTCTTCATTCAATGAGAATTTCTTTGAAACCAATACCATTTGCAGACAACCTCTGTAGAACACAACCTATAGACTTAGACAAGTTGAGAGCAAGAGCATAAGGACACATTCAAATGGAAGAATAATAAGAATTTTGCAAGAAAATCCAATCTAGAGAACAGAAGAAGAAGGGAGAATCCAATGGAAAAGACAAGTTCCAACCTGTCTAAGACAAGTCTTTCAAAAGATATGCCACCATATTACCGAAATACAACCGCTACATGCCATTAAACATCATTCGAGCATGTTTACTAGAGGAAGCATTTAATGCAGAAATCTTGTCTCTACCTCCTCCAACCAAGTTGGTTAACTCAACAAACAGGTCAAAACAATGTCGTTACCATCATAATTATGGCCACACTACCTAGGAATATGTTTCCCTTAAGGAAAATATTAAAGAATTGGTATAAGAAGAAGCCCTCAACAACTATATCGACAACCTTAACAACAATAGGGATGGTTATAGAGGCCACAGAGGCAGTTGAGAACGAAATAATCAAGTTGAAAGACAGAAGCAAGTAAAAGCCAAACCAGAGCAGAGCAATCAAATAGCAGCAGGACAACGAGACAAATGTTGTGTTATCAATACCATTGTTGGCGGATTTGTAGCTGTATAGCTAGAAATTAGCCCGTAAAAGACACTTATGAGCCATTAAGAATGTAAACCAAGTTCAGGGAGCATCAGACACCAAAAAATCACTTCCTCCAATAGCATTCATAGATAAAGAGTTTGTAAGAGTTGATCCAGAGCAGGATTATCCAATAGTGATCACAGTTTGAATTGCAAATAAGGACATGCGACAAGTATTGATAAATAGAGGGAGTTCTGCTCACATCCTTTTTCTTGTCCACTTTTAAAAGGTTAGACATCTCACAAAAACTAATTAAACATCATCTAGATCCTTTAATCGGTTTTGTAGGAGGACAAGTTTGCACTCATGGTGCTATAGAACTCGAAATCACCTTTGGAGTAGGGAAATTGTCTAGGACATTACTCGTCCAATACGTTCTTATAGATGCAAACACAATCTGCAACATACTTATTGGATGAACTTCTATAAATGTTTTGAGAGCCATTGTCTCAATCTTGCATCTCACCATGAAATTTCCCAACTCGAAATGTAATTTTGTTACTAAAAAACCAAATCAGAAGGAAGCTCGGGAATGTTATGTGAAAAGTATAGTCAAACCCTACAACCTTGTCTCTGACAAATAGTCCAGAATTGCAAAAATCAATAACATAGAAGACTTGAAACCGATTAATTGGGCGGACTTTGACCCAAGATCGGATGAAGAAGACAGAAGGCCGACACTAATTGAAGAATAAAAGTTTTTCAACTTGAGAAAGAATCTCAATAGTGCACATAGATCGGGAAAAAAATTGATGAAGATGTTTGAAGAAGAATAGAAGAAATGTTAAAATAAAATGCCAATTTTTTCTAATAAAGTGCAGCTAACATGCCAGGCATCAACCCTAATTTTACAAACTTTCTATCTTCTCTGAAGCCAAACCCATAGCTTAAAGAAAGGGGAAACTTGGAAAAGAAAAAAAGACAAGTTGTTCAAGAAGAATTTGATAAACTAATCAAAGATGATTTCATCAAAGAAATTGAATACTCCACATGGCTCTCTAATATGGTAATGGTGAAGAAATCCAATGGTAAATGGAGAATGTGCGTTGATTACACAGATTTGGACAAAACCTTCCTAAAGGATGGATACCCTTCTACCCAACATTGACAAACTTATTGATGGTGCTTGTGAAAATCAAATGTTGAGTTTCCTTGATTCTTATTTGGGCTACAACCAAATCAAAATGTACCCACCTGATGAAGACAAAACAACATTCATCACTGCAAATGCAAACTTGTGTCACAAAGTCATGCCATTTGGATTGAAGAATGCAGGAGTAGCCTATCAAAGGTTAATGGACAAAGTTTTCAAAAACTTGCTGGGAAAAAATATCAAAGTGTATCGTAACGATATGGTAGTCAAATCATCAAACCCAAATGATCATCCGAAATATGTAGCTAAATATTTGCAAAGTTAAGGAAACACAACATGCGACTCAACCCAAAGAAATGCACTTTTGGAGTAGGGGGAGGAAAATTCTTAGGTTTCATGATCACCTCCAGAGGTATTGAAGCCAATCCAGACAACTATGAAGTCGTAATCGCCATGAGGAGTCCACATAATTTGAAGGAGGTGCAAAAGTTAATAGGCAGGTTAGCATTCCTATCCTATTTTTTACCAAAAAAAAAAAGGAAAAAAAGCAAAGCCTTTGTTCAAGTTACTAAAGTAGCCAAAAGATTTTCAATGAAATAAGCAGTGCAAAAAGATGTTTTATGACTTCAAGACATTTCTTGCAACTCCACTAAGTCTTACTCGACCAACACCTGGAATTAAATTGCTATTATACCTATCTGTCTCAAACTCAACAATAAGCTTAGCTCTTTTGCAATAAGAAGGTAAAAAGTAGAAGTCAATCTACTACACTAGCAAAGTTCTCCAAGGAGCAGAAAAAAAGGTACCAAATGATTGAAAAGATTTCTTTAGAACTGATCACCTAGGCAAGAAGGCTTAGACCATATTTCCAAAGCCATCAAAACAAAGAAAAAATTGATTATCCCTTCAAACAAGTCATGAGAAAACCTGAGCTTGCGAGTAGAATAGTAGAGTGGTCAGTCAAAATATTTAAGTTCAGTTTGAAGTTCGAACCAAGACGTCCCACCAAAAGGGAGTGCTTAGCCGACTTCATGGTTGAATTCCCCTCCCAATGAAAGTGACAATGAAGATTGGTGGACATTGTATTTTGATAGAGCTTTAAACAACAAAGGTAGTGGTGTTGGAGTTACTTTGGAAGGACCAAATGATATCTCAATAAAACAATCATTGAAGTTTGATTGGGAACCTTCAAAAAATCAACCTGAATATGAAGACCTTATTGCAAGTCTAAAGTTAACAATAGAGGTCAGTGTCAAAAAATTAAATTTCAAAAACGATTCCAAGCTCGTTGTGAAGTAGGTCAACAAAGTCTCCTAAGCCAGAGAAGCACAAATGAAAAAATATTATCATTTGGTCAAGAGGCTATTGGAACACTTTGAAAACTATGAACTCATACATGTTGATAGAGAGAAAGCTAATGAAGTTAATGCTTAGCTCACCTTTGTAGAACAAAAAAGACAGGTCGACATAGAACTTTCATTCAGGAAACTTTAAAAGCACCCCGTACGAACATGGTTCAAATCCTATTTGATCAAGTTGTTCGAAGTGGTTGGATGATGTCTCCAATATGGACTTACCTCATCAACAATATCTTCCCTTTAGAAGAAATAGAAGCTAGGAAGGTAAAACTCAAAGTCTTTCACTATATTATCATAAACAATGAATTTAGTGTTGGATACAGGGGGAACTGGGAAGAAGATCAAGTCAGGAATGAAGTCTTTGCTTAAGAGTATTTTAGCTTTTTACATGCCTATCAATTGAAGGTATTTGTAATTTGTTAAGTTGTTCAAGAGGTTTATCTTGTGATCCTTGCATTACATTAGCATAATCACATTCATTCATTCATGACTTAAGAAAAGCATATAAGATTACATGTTTGCATTTATAAAGAAGTTTCTCATGGCCTAAGACTTTGGAAAAACATTTGTGCACTACTTTAATCGATTACCAACTTGTGTAATCTATTAAAAATCCTTGAAGAACACTTTAATCGATTACCATTCAATTGTAATCGATTACACAAGTTTTTTCCAAAAATCATGTTGGACTGCCTTAATCGATCACCACTAATAGTAATCAATTACACAGGCTTATTTCAAAACTGACATGAACTACTTTAATCGATTACAGGTGGTTTTAATTACATTGTTCTTAACATTTTTCTAGATTGGTTCAAGAACACTTTAATCAACAATTTGGCATATTAATTGATTACATTTGTTAAAATAATCGATTACTGTAACGTTCAAATCGATCACATGCAGTTAAATCTGTTTTCTATATAAAGCTATTGGGTCTGTGCTATTGTAACAAGTCAAGTATTATGAGTTTACAAAATTCCCAATAATCCAAAAGCTTTCAAAGGTTCAAGAAATAGATTTTTTGAAGTGTCATTCATCTTGTTTCAAATCACAAGTACACATGCTTCATTGATGATGATGCTTTAAACAAGATTCAACAAGAATTGTCAAGAAAGCTGGTTTTCATCATTTGCATTCATACAACCTGATTTGATTGGTAACATTCATTCATTCATATCCTGAGGATATCAAGGTTGTATCTCTCTTGAACTTTTACATTGATTTGATTTATATCTTTTAATCTTTTAATCTTTGTGTGTACTAAGATCAAATAGTTTTCTTTAGAGTTGTTCTAGAGTAGTGTTCTCTAAAAGGAAAGAACTGAGTAGAGTTCTCAAGTTCTTTGTGATTAGAAGTCTAATAGGGTGTTAGATTTCAGGTTCTTTATCTAGGTTTGATAAAGGTAATCACATGTAATAGCTTGTAAAGAATAGATTTGATTTAGTAGAACTCTAATCAGTTTTGGTTAAAAGACACTGGATGTAGCTTCTCATTTGAGGGGTGAACCAGTATAGATTTGGTTTTATTCCTGTTTCTAAGTCTTGTTATCTGAATCTAACTTGTCTTGTGGTTTATCTCTTTGAAGATCAACAGAAAAAGTTTTTGAAATTACTTAAGGTGAAGGGTGAGTCTTGATTAATTAAAAACTGAAGTTTTTACCAAGCTATATTTGTGATACGATCTAAGTCCGCTGCTGGTTTTTCAAAGGATTTTTAAAGTCTAAGTTTTAACCAATTCACCCCCCACTCTTGGTTAATTATGTGTGTTCATCCTTGTTTTAAATTAGAATGGGAATATCAAGGCCCTTATTGAATTGTATTAGTGAAGATCAGACAGAGTATGTCATGGATGAGGTGCATAGGGGGATCTATAGAATGCATATAGGAGGCAAGAGCATGGCAACGCGAGTTATATGTGTTGGGTACAATTTGCCAACAATTTGAGTAGATTGTCCTGAGAACATCAAGAAATGTAAAGAATGTAAAATATTCAACAATATTCAGCATGCACCCCTTGAGGAACTTTATATCATCACATGTCCTTGGCCTTTTGCCACGTGGGGAATGAACATACTTAGTCCGTTTCTAGTGGCTAAAGGTCAAATCAAAATTCTACTTTTGCTATCAACTACTTCAGCAAATGGATAGACAAAAAACCTCTAGCGACAATCAAGTCCTAGAAAGTACAAAACTTTACCAGGAAGTACAAAACTTAACCAGGAAGAGCATAATTTGAAAACATGGCTTACCTCAAGCCATTGTAATTGGCAACGGGAGACAATTCACTAAAATTATGAAGAGTTCCTCAAGCAACTAAGAGTCAAACATCTTGTGTCATCGGTTGAACTCCCTTAAACGAATGGGCAGGCTAAAGTGACTAACAAAGTGATTTTTATCGAGTTAAGAAAGCAATTATCAAAAACACCAAAAGGACTCTGGGTTGAAGAACTTCCAAGCATACTCTGGGGTTATCACTATACTCCACAATCAACTACGAAAGAAACACCTTTCATGTTGACATATGACATTGATGCCATGATTCCAATAGAGATTGGTGAACCCTTACTTTAAATGATGATGTATAATCCAATTGACTACACCGAAGCTCTAATAGTAGATTTAGACTTGGTGGAAGAAGTAAAAAATGAAGCAAGAATTCAAGATGAAGCATGCAAAACAAGAGTAAGCAAGAAATACAACTCCAAACTGGGAAGAAGGAATTTCATTGCAAGTGATCTAGTTTTGGAGAATGAGAGGTGATGCTCAGAAATACCAGTTAGAAGGAAAGCTTGCACCAAATTGGGAAGGTTCATTCCAAGTAATTGAATCACTGCAAAATGGGGCATAAAGACTTTAACATCTGACAAGAAAGGTCATTCTCGAGACCTGGAGTACAACTCATTCAAAGCCCTATTATAATTATATCCAGGTGTTGTACTCTTTTTTCTACTTCAGTCTTTTTTCACAAATGTAAAAGATAAGGGTTTTGGTTGAAGAAGTTTTAATGAGGCACACCTAAGTATCAATGTAAAAGGATGATCTTACATGTACATGTTAGTTAAGATCTGAATTATCAATGAAATCCTTTTACATTTAACATTACATGAGTTATATAATTCCATATTTACATAATTCAGATTGTATCTGAACTAAATATGAAGAAGTTTTAACAAGGCACACCTAATCTCATTGTGTTATCTTATTATCCTACTGCATAATTCCATATTTACATAATTCTAAACTTAATATTATTCTATACTTAAAGTAAAAGGTCGTATCCGAACCTAACATAAGCTTTCTCAAGCAAATCCCCAAAGGTCGTATTCGAACCTTACTTGAGCTTTTTCAAGCATATTACGTTAGCTTTGTTTATCTTTATTTAACTTGATTTAATCCTCAGTTTATGCAAGTTTACATTGTGCTTTTACTCCAACTTGATATAGTCATATTATAACTTGAATAACTAAAAAAATAGTACTAAATAACATGTCATTTCATATTATAACATGCTTT
>CM023941.1:27997412-28014413 GCA_013407115.1 Glycine latifolia
TATATATATATATGCGCTACTAAACACACTCAATATCATTTTGTATTACACATTAAAATCTGTTACATAAAATAGAAACCTCTTGAAACAAGAACAGTTTCAATTCATAATTAATTTGTTTCCTAAAAATTTCGGTAATGAACTATTGGTTCAAAGTTTTATTATTTAAACGAATAATTGCAAATTTATACTAGAAAAGGTCTGAAAAGTAAATGGACTTGAGTATTAAAAATTAGAAATGGAAATTATAAAGTAAAATGGGAAATTATTAATTGAAAAAAGTCTTAAATATGATTTTGGTCCCAAAAATATAGGGTCAATGGGTCATTTTGATTTTGGTCTTTTAAAAAAATTCTTTTAATTTTAGACCTTGTAAAATTTAATATTTTTTGTTTTAATTTTTTTATCAAGTAACAATGCTAACGGGTGACATAACAACGACATTGCTCAATGACTTGTTTTTTCATTAAGAAGTCTAATAGAATAATCATATGTATTTTTTTTAGTAAATAGTGTTTTAAATAACCTTCAACTAATATGACATCTTCATCTTTTTCAAATAGACAAGAATTTAAAAACATAGTTTACTAAAATTAATTACACATAACTATCATGTCAAATTCCACAATGATGTGAAGAGTTATTGAACTACCAATGTCATTTTTATATTGAGATCAACTAACATTATTAATTGAAAATAAGAATGAAAAAATATATATATTAAATTTGACAAGAACTAAAATCAAAAGAAGAATTTTAAAAGGACCCAAAATTAAAATAACCCTATTTTTCATGAACCAAAATCATATTTAAGCTTTCAAAAAATAAGTTTTCCTTTCTAATATAAATACTATTATATTAAAACTTTAATATTGATATGATAGTTATACACTGATAATGAGAAATAAATTTTCACTATCAATCATTTACAAATCATTATTGATATAATTTTTGTAAAAGTTATTATAAAAATTAATATACTTATCATACACATGATGATTTAGGATTGAATCTCAATTACATTACATAATTTTTTCCCCTTATATTATCAAAGGACTCCCATAGGGATAAGACTTTTTTTATTGTATTAAAACACTTATATGCAATGCATATATTACAATATAATTTAATAAATTTAAATTTATTTATAAAACTCAGATTCATTAATTAATATGGAATATATTATTCAATAAAAGTACATAAAATCTGTTAAGTTGTTTTTTTTTTCACGAATTGTAATGTCAATTTCACATGTCACAACTTTTCTTTATCCGAGAGAATTAAATATATATCAAGAAGTTTATAATTCATAGAACTTACTCAACCAACGAAGTAAATGTCATTGATATTCACATGTGACAACTATTAATTTGTTAAGCTGATAATCATAATTGGAAATGTTAACGGTTTTAATTTTTATATGACATAAACACTCCAATCCGCATCGTATTAAAAATGTTCTATTCAATCCTATTTCCACCCAAATATTTTCAAGTGTAATAGAAGTTGAAGAAGAAGAAAAAATACTTCTAACAACAGCCAGCCTCTTTGGATTGTTTTGTTCATATTAGTTTTTCTTGTGGTGGATTCTTTATAAAAGTTTTATAATAAAACATCATTATTATTTCAAATAATGAACTATTCTTTCAATTATTTCTTAATTTGTTTTGTATCCAGATAAAAAAATAGAAATCATAGCTATTAGCATCATTAACCTATATAGTTTTCCTAAAACTAAAACTAATTGATTGAACACAAGTAATTAATGTGTTAAAATTAAAAATTAAATTGTTTGAATAGTACTTTATTTTGATTGTTGATGAAAATAATTATTTGTCAAATTTTATATATCTCTCGGTCAAATTTCATATTAATTAAGATGTTTTTTCTCATGATAAATCAGATGAGTAAGACAAAAAATATATTCTTCATAAAAAAAAACCCTATATAGTCAAATTTAATTGCCCAACTAAAACACTTATTACAAAACACCATAAAAACTGTTTTCTATGAAAGAAGAAGCCTTGAGTTTACTTTCACTAGGAGTATAGAAGTTGTCCAAAAATTAAACATGCAATTAGTAAAAATATTATGAATATGATTTTTTTTTTGTTGAAAATATAAACTATTATATTATGTTTTACTACTATCATCTTATTTTTACTTTAGTCCTATACTATTTATATTAACCATTAGTTATTTTTTATTAAGAAAATTTATACCGAAGAAGATATGTTAACATATGGTATTTATTTTAGTGAGAAAAAAATATAGAGTAACACAAAATCGAGGGTAAGACTTCAAAATATTGCCTAATAATAATCATAAAGGATCTAATTCTACGTCAAAAACTAGTAAACAAGTTTTTTAGTTTCACACAAAATTATACCTAAAAACATCTATCCTTAAATCACTGATCTAGCTTGGGGTCCTAAAAAACTAGACATTAATTTATTTTTTTAATATGTATAACTAAATTTTCTCTTTTGGCATTTTTATGACAGTATAATATTTAAGGCAACACTGGAATAGTGGAATTTAAAATCATGATTCATTCATCTAGCTAGTTCATGTATTTAACGGTACATATACAGAAAGAGACAAGAAACATACATAACTAAGTCAGATAAATGCAAGAATTTGGTTATATATAAATGCACAGTTTTCTGACAAGTACCTCAAGATCTCACTGAGAATTTGTCTCATTCATATAGTCAGGTCTAAAATACTGGCCATTTTCCCTTGTTCATCACATCGATCTTGTTGCGTTTCCTTGATCAACCTGCTGCTAGGATTATTAGAGGATGGCGATTGAGAGCACAATGAGAGTGATAAGTTTGCTCTATCAACTTCATGGTTCTTTAATGTTCCTTCTTCAGCATCATCAATCTTTGAGTTTAGTTTTAGTGACAGATCCAAATCTAGGGTTGTATCTGAAGCCTTCCTTTTCAGTGTCTTCAATTCTGGTGGATTTGTTGTTGGATTTATAGGCATGATATTTTTTTGTGCTCTTTGTTGCAAAATATTGATTGGTGGCGTGTGATCAACGTCGCTTAATCTTGTGCGTGTGCTTAGAGAGTCATGAGCACCAAATGAGAGAAACTCATCTTTTGGTTCACAGATTTTGCTTTGTTCACCAAAAATGGATGAACCTTCCCGAGAAATTTCATTAGACCAATCGAAAGGTCTTTGTAACAGTTTTTCGTAGACACCAAAAGAAGCATCCCCGAGTCCATAACTACAAGAGAAGAAAGAACATTTAAATGGATGAAATGAATTACACATTAGGTTTTACTTATTTTAAAGAAATAATATTTGTTTTCTAATTAATTCTTGAAATTAAAGAACTTTGAAATAAGAACAAATTATATCTAAAAAATAATTGTTTTTGAGAACATTTGAAGCAAACCTTGGATGATTATTTGTGTAGCTGAAGGATGAACTTTGACTAGGATTATACCCTTGGAGCATTGATAGTTGGCTAAGATTATAAATATTTTTGTCTCCAATTTCAACAAGATTATTGTGATCAGCAAATACTGTCATAGACATATACAATCAAGTTGTATTCGTTAAGAATATTTTTAATCAGAAACTGTTTGATATTGAAAAGTTTATAATGAAGAACATCTCGTACCTTGATTTCGGTCATCCACCTTTTTGCTCCTAAACATCTAGCAAAAAGAAACGGGAAAGAAAAGAAATAATCCATGCTGGGCCACGCTAGGTAAACCATATCTTCAATAATTTATTTGCAAAAATAAAATTGAAAACAATAAAAAAGAGTCAAGTCTGGGTAATAATTATCTAATAAATACCTGTAAATGACTCTTGACATGGGCAATACTCAAACCTTTGATGTTCATCAATTGAAGAACCAACTTTGGTGTTGCTCCTATACCGAAAATAAAATCAATATTAAAAAGCAAACAAAGCACTAAATTAAACATGAAATTTTGTGGACCAACCTTGCTCGAATTAATGACAAATACGAAATATTGAAAACCAAAATTAAAGCAATTAAAATAATCAAGGAACTTACTCGCTTGTCCTCCAAGTCGTTGAACCGCATGAACAAAGCGAAGATGAAGATCAGGTGTCCACCGAAGCCTTAGCATCTTGGATCTAACATAAGGCCTTATCTTTTTCTCACTCTCTTCCACTGTGCTGTTACTTGAGCTTCCTCCATTGTATTTTTGCTTACTTTTCTCTTCTTTGGCCTCACTTTCACACTCCTCATCTTCATCAATGTTAGAGGGACTTGTCTTTGAACATTGTGAGCCATGGCTTTCTCCCATCTTGTCGTGTACCTTGATTTTTCAACTTTATGCTACTATTTTCTTGAAATTTTGGAGTACAAGACAAAAGAAAATAAACAGTATTGTGTAGATAAATTATAGGTCAATTAGTAAAATCAAAGTCACTAATTGAAAAAAGGAATAATTGGGGAGTGAGGATTTTGAGAAGTCTTTTCATATGCTTCTTTTCCTATTGCTCATCCTCCTCCATAATTGGACAAAAAACTAAAACTAAAAAGAAAAGTTAAATGTTGATCCTAGAAACATGAACGTTGCATAATCGATGACAAGTCGTACACCTCTAGATATGTGATGCGATAAGGTTAAAAACCCTACAGCGATCTTCAATTGGAATTTAGAGCTCCTTGTTTAGCTAGCTTTCTCTCTCTTCAGTCAATGCCTGTGTGAGACGAGTAAACGATAATATGGTTTCATATCGTGACCTGTTGATGTATATATGTTTTTAAATCTGCATGGACATCAATGCAAGGAATATCTTTAAGTTTCAATGTGAATACAATATTTTTTTTGTTCCCACTTGAATATGGAAACTTTTGTTTGACAATTAATAGAGTATGATTGTAATAAAAATGAACTGTTGATAATTAATTTAGTATTATATGCTAGTGGACCATATGTATGACATTCACACAAATAATTTGTTTTTAGGAAATTATAAACATGGGTTTGATTCTTGGATTTAAGTTTTATGTACTCTGTCAAGCACATTTTTTATATTATAAAGAGAGTAGAACTACTTAGACTTTATTAGTATGACTCACTCAATGTATTTAATAATTAAGGTCCTGTGTTTAAAAAACGTCAACAAATATTTCTAGCAATTATTTTTCTAATTAAACTTACTTTTCTTTTTTGCCTATTTACAAACTTTTATATTTTAATTAGATAACATGATTGTAATTTTTTTGTTCACTATAACATTAGTATAAAATATTCATTAGTTTATCAATAATTATCTTCATTAGAGAACCTAGTTATCATCTTTAGTGGAATATTGATGTGTAAAATATAATCAGTGAAGACAAGCGTATCCTAAGTACAGTAACAATAGACCTAAGTATAGATATCATATTCAAAAGACTAGTTGTATTCCCGTAATAATTTAATTCATAATAAATTAAACAATTTGGTTTTAATCAATAGTTGAGAAACATGTTCAATTACATTGTTGGAAAACAATACTCTTGAGCAATAAAAAACAGTATAAGCAGGGCCTAGGGCTATGATTAAATATTGCCATTTAATTCCCCCAATTATACACGAATTCTTAATTTTTATCAATGATTGATTTCTTTTAAGATTGTTAAAAGGTTTTGGTCTAACACTTCCAATAGTTTTTCTCTTAATTTACTTCTAATTTGGTCAATTAAGAAATAAATTACAAGAAAGCATAAGTGTATAGAGAATGATAATAAAAAATCCCTAAAATGTGTTTAGTTAATCATTATTCTAAAGGATTCAGTTGTTTTATAATTGTATTATTCATACAAAATTGATTATAGACACATAACTAAAATATAGATTAATCAATTCTAATAAAAAATTAGGCATGTTAGAACAACATAATTGACTGAATAAACATAATTTTAATTAATTAAATTGGAGATCCTCTGCATATTACATCATAGCCCTAAAGAAGAGGGATTTAGCCACATGGGCACATGCAAGCAAAACAATAACATCATATCATTGAGAAAGATGACGGAATAAGAAAAATTACAATTAAAAGCCCTTACAATCTTCCTTGCGTTCTTTCCAATCTAGAAGAGCTCTCACAATGTGCCTAGGTCACGCAGCTCTAACGCTGTGTCTAGGTCACTCACTAAGTTAAATTTCGTACACAACACAAAAGATAAAACAAAGTGTTTCTCAAATCCCTTTTTATAAAATAAAAAGTGTAACAGATACATAGAGGAGTATGATTTTGCTCTTTAAGAGCATGGTCGTTCTCCTTGAAGGAACAACTTAAATTTTGAGTCCTAGTAACAACACAATCATACTCTGAATAGCATGATCATTCTCAAATGTTTTGACATTGTTTCCAAATTTTTTGAGAATAAGAGCATGGCCATGCTAAAGAAAGCATGGATGTGCTAGGAGAAGCCCAGCCATGTTGCCTCTTTTTCGACCCTTTTTATCCCTTTTTATGCTCCTTTTCTTAGAATTTCCACATTTTTCAATCCCTGTGGCTAAAAAATTTTAAAAAGATCTAATGGTTCAGATCACGTGGCTGTCAAAAAATATAACAGATAATATGAATTGTTTTCCCCATATAGTCGGGAATCGCCGGGTTTGTTCCTCTGCAGTACATATTTGTTTTATTAATTTAATAGTTTAAATTTATTCTGTACGTGTAAGTAATTTTACATAAGCATTATTTAATTAAAATGATTTTCTGAAACCCGGTTTTTTAAATGATAGAATTTTTGTTTTGTTTTGCTTCTACGAATTAGTTGTAGGCAGGAGACAGGTCTCAAGGGATATGGTTGTTTATTGATTGCCATCACCACGATTGATACATTGGAACTTACGGCTAAGCATATGTTAAGTTTTTTTTTTTTATTATTCTTGTTTAGGATATTATTTAAATTTTTCTATAAAATATTTTTATATGGAAGACCATGATACTCTGTTGTTTTTTTTGTAAATCCATAAGCATCGGTGTCTATCCCTAAATATTATTATACTATTTTTTAAATTCCTGAGCTCACTAAATTAACCTCTTAACCTGTATTGTAATTTGTAACTAAAAATTTCGTAGTAGTCACAAAAGAAACTAAAATGTTCATAAAACTAACCATTTACTGGTCTATATGAAATTCAAGTTTTCAAATCCCTTCTCTTTTGATCACAGATAGTAATATCGAGGTGTGCATAACGTGAATAAAAAGGTGAGCATATATATTCATTTTTTTTTTCACCTCTCTTTATGTTCGTATCAGCACTTTCAAGCGTTAACATGTTTTACTCTCTCTGTTAACAGTGTATTACTAACACAGCAGGCTTTTGAGATGGTAAAGAAAACACTTTTCATTCCTCACACGTGCATAACTGTGTGGCCATCCATGCATGCATGGAACGTGATTTAGATCAACAGAAAGGTGTGGCCATAAGAAAGAAAACTTCCTTCACTTTCGACCAATGACGTGATTCTTGACAATGGTAGGTTATGCAAGTCTAGCATTTCTAACAGTCAACGACTCAGCTTTAATTATCATATTTCCTTGGAACTGAGTTATGGGTTAAAAATGATCTCAACTACAGCTGTTAATTAAGGCCAGTTTACTCCATTCAGGCTGATGTATTAGGTGCCAACATATTTTCGAGTGATTAGACCGAAGCAATTTGTTACTGAGTCGAATTTTTTTAGCCTAGTTCAGCTTTTTTTTTTTTTTTTCTAGAAGCAAATTATTCTTGTAACCAAAAATCATGAGATAAATCCTCGAGATGTAAAAATCATATATCAAAGTGGATTTTTTTTCTCCCAACAAAGTTTTCTTCATACATATTTATGTATGCCTAAACTTCTTAAAGATTTTCCCAATCTATCTTGCAATCAAACTCAAACTTCAAAAACTCAACTCTTACTCGAGATTTGGAGCAAAAATGGCGTGAATGAAATCCTAGGAATTAAGCAATGGGGGATGGAATTAGACAAGGAATGAAGGTGGATGACGCCATGGAGATGCTCTCCAATGAGTCTAAGAAGAATCGTCACAATAGCTTTGAGAAACCATTGATAAGATCCAAGAGTTATTGCACAATAACAAAGAGAGAAACTCTCACAAGAAATTTCAGATTTCTTATTAATTTTCCAAAAGTCCCCTACAAATCTGTTTGAGCTGGCCTTATATAGCCATAGTCCTAAAGCTTGTGTTGCAAGCTACCTAAGCTAGAAATGTAAGCTAAATGCAAGTGCAATGAAATGAAGCTTGAGGTGCAAGCTAATGAAACTTGAGGTGCAAGCTATTCATGTTATAACTCATGGCTGAGTCATCCACGTGGAGCATGTGCTTCATGTGAAGGCATATGTTACATGCCTTGCTTATGTGGCACAATTTGAATTTCAAAAGCACATGGGTTTGAAATTCAAATTGAGTCACATTTTTTGGCATTGCATCACATGACTTGTTTCTTTGCATTTGGCCACTAAACTCCAGCCACCTAAGCTAGGAATTAAGGTTTCAAACTACAATTTTTGCAAGTTTACATAGGTGCTAAAAATCACATACAAGTGCACCTACACTTATTAAACAATTGCCACTAAATGCCTATTTATTGCCACTACAATTGCTACTATAAGTGCTGGAATTAAATTCAACTTGAGAGTACAAAATTCTGCCCTTGTTCTTCTTGAGTTGGTGTGCTTCTTCATGCTTGTCTAAGAGGTGCAAATTAACTTTGATGTGTTCTTGAAGGGCTTGAGTTCTAGCCTCTTGTTGTAACGACCCGCTTCATCGCTAGTATATCACTAACTCTTAATTACTCTGATAATAGATTTTAATGAAAATCCCTTATAATTGATTATGAAAATGGTAGTAAGTTTTTCGTAAATAAATATTCATCACCATGGAGCAAATATGTAGATAAAAGTGCATTTAAACATCGCAATTCATTCACATGTAAAAACATAATTTAGTTGTATTTACAAGTATCAACATCTGAAATGTACAAGTTCTTCAAAAGAAAGCAAAAGACTAATCTACGGAAGAGTTGACTATCAAAACACAACTCTTTTCCGAAATCTGATTCATTATCATCACTACGGCTCGGTGTCTCCAACCAAAAAGAGATATTCCTCCAAGTCACCTAATGTTGTCCTTCTGCTCACACGAATGAAGGTTCGCGATCATCACAGGTACCAATGCACACGGTACAAACAAAGCAAATGTGAGTTTATCATGTAAAAACAACAAGTAATAGATAACGGTAGTTAGAGAAGGCAATCCAAAACATCACAGTATCATCACAACACCCAATCATTTCATCACGCAACAAACAAGGACAGTCATCCAAATGCATTCCACAGTCAACCTATAATGCCTAGAATGATGCATGCCCCCGACTCATCTCTTAGCATGCAATGTGGTACCCTTCCGAAAATAGTCCAATACAGGGAGATGATGCAGCAGGATGTCAGGGTCACTCTGTCGTGCACAGGCCGCTCCCCCCCACTGGTGATCAGCCATGGGTCACAGTAAAGGAGTTCCAAACAGTTGTGCCCCTCAGTACCTCCATACTCTGCAGCCAATCATCCTATTTCTGTAAAACAAATGAAGTATGTCACATGGGCATCATCAATGCATGACCCAGCCAGGAACAAATCCTTCCTCGCAAGGGTGACCCACCATGCACCCCCCATGTACATACATACCGTCCCAACATGGGCTCACCGATGCAATGACCGTGGCTAGGAACAAATCCTTCCTCGTAAGGGTAACCAACCGATCATTGCACCATCCGGTATATGCATAGCACACAACCACAGCATCATCAATATTATCACCTCATATACCAACCTTCACTATTCCAACATTATCATATACAATCATTACTTACACATCAATCGTAAACACAACATAAACTAGTGAGCCGAGATGGTTCACTAACCAGGCAGCACTAGCCCGACAACTCTAAAGAAAGAAACGAGCTCAACAGCTCTAAAGAGAAGAAACGAGCCCAGGAAAGGAACCCAGTCACTCTAAAGAAGAGGAAACGAGCTCAACATCTCTAAAGAAAAGGAATGAGCCCGGGAAAGAAATGGGGTCACTTTAAAGAACTCAGTCAATCTAAAGAAGAGGAAATGAACTCAACATCTCTAAAGAGAAAGAACGAGCCCGGTAGCACTAACCCAGTAGCCTTCACCTCCACAAACACACCGTTAAAAAGGTGTTTTGGAAGTTCACAGCAACAGACATCAACTTCACGGACAGGGGATTCTTACAACATCAATATATTCATACAAAAACACCATCAATCATAACATTCCGCATCCCATTCGTTAAAAGACATAGATTTTCTTGAAAATCAACACACAACAGGGACATGCAGTTATCTTCATAGTTGGACTCCCTGGCCCCCAACTATGGTATCTAAAACTGGTTATCAATAATAAACTCCCCTTACCTAACCAAGAGTCCTTCTATTATAGTCTAGCGATGTTATAACACTATCCTTTAAAGTGTGAGCTTGTCCAAACACAACGCTCTCAAGGAAGCCAAGAAAAGAAAGGTTGGGGCTTCATTCTCGTTCGAACTTCAAGAAGGATTTTTGAAGACTTCTGCTCCGGTCACGAGGTTCCTCTTGGCGTAGGGGTTCCGTGGCAAGCTACGGTGGTCCTTGGTGGTTCAGAGTGATTGAAGGGAGTGGTTTTAGGGTGTGGAAAGTTAGAGAGAAAAGCGCAAAAGAAGAAAGAACACCCTTCCACTACGCCACTCTGATACTTATATATAGATGACTTGACAAGCTCACTTAGCGTGTACGTACAGCAACCAAGACCAAACAAAGTTGACCTAACCTAACATTCACCAAGCACTCATACCAAGACAAATAACAAAACAGTAAATTATGAAATAAATTAAACAATCAAGCAATATAACACACATCAAACATCTATCTCAGAAACTCGAAATTTCAGGGTGTTACACTTATCATGGGTCCTCTAAAGCTAATCAAAGAAAACTCTTCAAGTTCTCCTCCTTGGTCTTGAGCTTGTGATGGACCTCTATCACATACGGTCAGAAAATCAAACTTGTTTAAAGAGCTCAATCATCTATTAATTATGTTGGATCTTGTTGATAGCCTATTTCAGTGCTAGTGCTTATCAAGTTGCAAACTAAACAGGTTGGTCTATGGGCCAATTATTTTTTAAAATATTGAAAATTATTAAAAATAAATTTAAAATTATAGATTGTTATTGATACTATAATAATAAAATAAAGTGTATCACTTATTACAATAAATAAGTGATAGAACATAAAAACAATACTTAATATGTATAGAATTTTAACTTTAAAATGGCCATTAACAACATCTATAATACTAAACTTGTCATGTATGGTTTTATCAATTATAAAATTAAATAATAAAAAGACAAATCTACACCATAGTTCGATTTCAAACCATTAAAATTTCAGGTCAAGCCAGGGCAGACCATAATAAGTTCAGCATTGAATTTTCACATCCTAGCCCAAGCCATGCATCACACTACTCAGGTCATACCATTTTGACAATTGTATCATTAGTTACTTGTACAAAGATATTTTCTAGTCCATGTAATTCAGTGGATGTTCACCATATTTATGTTGATAATTGTTTCAAAATGGTCTCAAGGCTCAATCTATTCATACAAACATGTTGGTTTAATTTTAAGAATTAGCTCAAATTTCTTAATGTTAACCTAAATCACCATAACCCAAGAAACAAAGATACTACAATATATCTAGGTACAATGGAACCTATCTCAACTAGAGTAAATTGAAGTATTCTTCTTATTCATAATAGGTACACATTTATGACACACCATCACATTATCAAAATTAGTATTGACTTAAGCATTAGAGTACTTTTTACATGTACACAACTCCTTTTCACCATATATCAATCGCACCAAAAAGGAAAGTAACTATTTATGCAACTCAATTCTCGATCAACAAAGGACGTATTTTGTTCTAAGTCATACTAGAGATCAATCAATGTCAACCTTAAGCACCTCAAACACTATATTGGTGCAATCTATGAGAATCTGAAAAATTCAATTTCCACCTTTAACATGATGAACATCAAACATCAGACCACACAACCTAAGGCAACCTTATACAATCATGTTTAAAAATTGGACTCACCTCAGTGTCCCCAAGTTGACCTAGCTCCATCTCGACTTTCATCAATAGTTTTGTAGTCGATCAATCAAGGCATAACCATAAAAGGTTTTACCAAATTTCAATCTAAATGAGTGGATGTAAAAAATTGGTGATATTTTTTTGGGGTATGTCATCATTCTACTTTAGTTCTACATTAACCAATATACAAAAGTTTGACATTTTTATGTCGCCTGCAACATATTCAATCCATAATTGATGTAAAATACCTATACAATCGATGTTAGATGAGGATATTGTAGTAGTGTTGGTTAGTTATTAATATGCATTATAAACACAATGGATGAAGAGTATTTTCCATTAAAAAAATTATTCTAGTTGAATTGTGTGTGTATGAAAGAAATAATTAATTTCAAACTAATAAAACATCCTTGTTATTGTTATTATTTGGTTTAAATATTGTTTAATTTAATAAAATGAATGTGACATTGAATCGTAATCCGTGAACATAAAAAATTCAACATTTTCAATATAGTAAACTCGTAAACGAATTTATATATATATTATATGAGCAATTATTTATTTTGGTATTTGGAAAAAAAATCTTTACTTTTTATTTCTCTAAAATTTGAAAAAACTATTTTTGATCCTTATAGAATGAGCAAATTTAAATTTTGTTCCTTGGAAAATATTTTCTTTTATTTTTTATTGCTCCAAAATTTGAAATCACTATTTTTAGTCCACTAATGTGATTCTAAGGTAGATAAATAATATTGATTTCAAGAATCTAGAAAAAAAAATTAAAGTTTCTTATGTTGACATACATGATACTACATACTAAAATCAATAATTTCATATTGGGATCCTTTTCTAACACAATGCTCTTGGGAAAACCATGGTGTTTGCAACCGACTGAGACAAATAACTCATCCACCTTGTAGGCAGTGAACTAAGTTGGAAGAGGTCTTAAATGTATTCCCTTGGAAAATTTGTCTACTACAACTAGTGGAACTGTGTAGCAATATGAGGGGGGTAACCCAACAACAAAGTCGAGGGAGATGCCCTCCCAAACTGCAGACGGAATGGGAAGAGGCCACAACAATCCCTATGGTCGTTGAGATGAGTATTTTGTATGTTGGCAAATTATGCATTAGGACACAAATGCTTGCACTTTATGACACATCTGAAGCCAAAAGAAATTTTCTGAAAAATACTTCAATGTCTTGAGGATGCCAACATGTCCACCAATGGGAGACTCATGAAATTCATGAAGCAAAAGGCCTTTAAATAAGAATTGGTATTGATCTAGATTTATCCTTGCTTCATCAAAATACCATTGTGAAACTTATCACAGAGATCCTAAAATAGAGGATTATATTGAAAGTTCTGCTTTAGTTCAACAAGGAAGACAAGCCATGGAATGGACATGAACAAGCATGTGGCTGACTCAAAACCAAGGGATCGTGAAAAAACATTAGCAACTGTTAGGATAAACGTTTAAATAAATATTGTTTTATGTAGTTTGAATTTTAAAAGGAGTAATATGGGTAGATAAGATATGAGGATAGATAAGATATGGAGAGAGAGATATTATAGAAAGATATTAGGAAAGATATTGTTTAGATTTGAATTTGAATTGTTTTAGGTTTAGGGTTTTGTTGCTTATAAATAGCACATTATGTAAAAGAGTTCTGTGTGGCTTTTGGCAGACTATTATCAATAATATTAGAGAGTTTCTGCCCCCAGTAAACCAGTGTGTGTTTGTGTTTGTGTAAGTGCACCAGTGAGTGTGTGAGAGTGGTCCTGAAATATCACAACGAGTGAATTTGTGATATCAAATTGGTATCAGAGCTAGAGAGAATGGAGAGTGGTCCGAGTAGTAGTCTGCCATTACCCCACCTTACGAAGGCTAATTATGAGAACTGGAGTATCCAGATGAAGGCTCTGTTGGGAGCCAATGATAGTTGGGAAGTTGTCTATGATGGTTTCGAAGAACCACAATCCATGACAGGATACACGGCGGCGCAGAACAAAACGTTGAAAGAGATGCGATTGAAAGACAAAGGCGCGTTGTATATGATGCTCTGGGCTGTTGATGATTCCGGATTTGAGAAGATTGCCGGCGCAACAACGTCAAAGGAGGCGTGGGACATTCTTGCAAATGTCTACAAGGGAGCCGATCGAGTCAGGCAGGTCAGACTTCAAACTCTCCGTGGAGAGTTGGAAGGGATGAAGATGAAGGAAGGAGAAAGGGTATCCGATTTCATTACTCGGGTCTAGACCGTAGTGAATCAATTAAAGAGAAGCGGAGAGATGCTGCCCGATACCAGAGTGGTGGAGAAAATTCTGAGGTCTCTCACTGATGACTTCGAGAATGTAGTATGTGCGATTGAGGAGTCAAAGGACCTAGCAACGTTCACCGTTGACGAGCTTGCTGGTTCGTTGGAGGCGCGTGAACAGAGAAAGAAAAAGAAAGAAGAGTCACTGGAACAAGCACTCCAGACAAAAGATTCAATCAAGGACGAGAAGGCGCTCTACTCTCAAAATTTCCGAGGTAGAAGACGTGGCCGAGGTGGACGTGGATATGACCGAGTTGGCAGAGGCCGAGGTCAAGAAGGATGGAACAAGGAGCAGACTGAATCGAGTCAGCAGAATTGGCGAGGAGGCCGAGGTCGTGGAAGAGGTCGACATTCAAATGTAGAATGTTTTAAATGTGGAAGGTACGGACACTATTCGAGAGAGTGCAACAACTCGGATAGGTGTTACAACTGTGGCCGAGTTGGTCATTTTGCGAAGGACTGCCGAGCCGAGAGAAGAACGAATGAAACTGCAAATTATGCTGTAGAAGAAGTAAAAGATGGAGGACTTTTGATGATGGCTGGAGGTGTAGTCAACCAAACAACCGAGATGGAGTGGTTTATAGACAGATCGAGTTCTTCTATTGAAGGAAAAGCAAGGGCGACTGATAGCCCGAGTGCAGATGGAGAAGAATAGAATGTTCAAATTGATTTTGAGAAGTGTGGAAGTCGGCTGTTTGCAAGCCGAGATGAATGATGAAGCATCCTTGTGGCATCGTCGGTTTGGGCACCTTCATTTTGGAGGGCTAGCCGAGATGGTGAATAAGAATATGGTGGACGGATTACCGAGAATGAACTGTGAGAAGAGATTTTGTGAAGATTGTGTGCTGAGCAAACATGCGAGGAGTCCATTTCAAAGGTCGGCCAGATACAGAGCACGACGACCACTAGAACTAATTCATACCGATGTGTGTGGACCTATTACTCCCGGGTCCTTCAGTGGAAAGAGGTATTTTGTTACATTCATAGATGATTTCAGTCGTAAAACTTGGGTGTATATGCTGGAAGAAAAATCCAAGGTGTTTGAAGTGTTCAAGAGTTTTAAAGTAATGATTGAGAATGCAACTGGAAGGAGGATCAAGTCGATACGTTCAGACCGAGGTGGCGAGTACACATCAAATGCATTTAGGAGGTACTGCGAGGAGTATGGCATCAGAAGGTTCTTGACGGCACCATACTCACCACAACAAAATGGACTAGCAGAGAGGAAGAATCGAACCATTCTTGACATGGTGAGATCAATGTTGAAGACGAAGAGAATGCCAAAGGAGTTTTGGGGGGAGGCTGTTCTGTGTGCTGTATATGTACAGAACCACTGTTCGCATTCCATACTTAATGGAAAGACCCCACAAGAGTTGTGGACGGGCCAAAAGCCATCGGTGGGCCATTTGAGAGTTTTCGGGAGTGTGGCCTATGCACACATTCCTGATCAGCAAAGAACCAAGTTAGAAGACAAGAGCAAGAAGTTTATCTTCATTGAATATGATGAGAAGACGAAGGGATACAAGCTGTTAGATCCCGGCACCAAGACAGTAATAATAAGCCGAGATGTGAAAGTGAATGAAGACGATGAGTGGAATTGGAGTGTACCATCCGAGATCAAATCAGATCCCGGAAAGATGGTTATGCAAGACGAGAAGGAGGGCGGATCACCAAGTTGGATCCTGGCAAGGAGTGAGACAGATGAAGATGAGATGAGACGACCCCAGATGAGGAGTTTGCAGGATTTGTACGAGTTAACTAACGAAGCCCATCTTTTTTTGTTTGTTGACAGACTCTGAGGAAATAAGGTTTGAAGAAGCAATCCGAGATGAGAAGTGGCAAAGTGCCATGGATGAAGAGATCAAGGCTATTGAACAGAATGATACTTGGGAGTTGACCGAGCTGCCAAAAGGAAGTCGGCCCATTGGAGTCAAATGGGTGTATAAGAAGAAAATGAATGCTGATGGAGAGATAGAGCGATATAAAGCCCGGCTTGTAGCTAAGGGGTATTCCCAAAAGGCAGGAGTAGACTATGATGAGGTGTTCGCACCTGTTGCTAGAATGGAGACGATCAGATTGTTGATCTCGCAAGCGGCTCAGTTTGGGTGGCCGATTTACCAGATGGATGTCAAGTCGGCATTTCTGAATGGTGTACTTGAAGAAGAGGTGTATCTCGAACAACCACCGGGATATTTGAAGGGCGGAGAAGAAAAGAAAGTGTTAAGATTGAAGAAGGCTTTGTACGGACTGAAACAGGCACCGAGAGCCTGGAATACCCACATTGATGCATATTTCAAGGAGGACAGTTTTGAACAGTGTCCCTATGAGCATGCCCTATATGTTAAGAAGAAGGGTAATGATTTATTGCTGGTAGCATTGTATGTTGATGATCTGATTTTTATGGGGAACAGTGAAGAGATGGCACGAGAGTTCAAGAAGAAGATGTCAAGAGAATTTGAGATGACTGATCTCGGCTTGATGAGATATTTTCTCGGTTTGGAAGTCAGACAGGACGAAGATGGA
>CM023941.1:28014813-28026741 GCA_013407115.1 Glycine latifolia
CATCCATGTATATAAATATTGTGATATGACCATTGCCTATCAAAAAAATGAATTGTGATATATGTTAGGATAAACGTTTAAATAGATATTATTTTATGTAGTTTGAATTTTAAAAGGAGTAATATGGGTAGATAAGATATGAGGATAGATAAGATATGGAGAGAGAGAGATATTATAGAAAGATATTAGGAAAGATATTGTTTAGATTTGAATTTGAATTGTTTTAGGTTTAGGGTTTTGTTGCTTATAAATAGCACATTATGTAAAAGAGTTCTGTGTGGCTTTTGGCAGACTATTATCAATAATATTAGAGAGTTTCTGCCCCCAGTAAACCAGCGTGTGTTTGTGTTTGTGTAAGTGCACCAGTGAGTGTGTGAGAGTGGGCCTGAAATATCACAACGAGTGAATTTGTGATATCAGCAACAACCACAGTACTCCCAAGCTTATACTGAATCTCATAGTGGTACCCCAGCAACTTAGACAACTAATATTGTTGTTCTAAGGTCTGAATCACTTGAGTGAATAGCTCCTTTAAACTCCTAGGGTTAGTCTAGATTGTGAAAAAATTACCCATAAAATAATGCCTTTAATGCTTCATTGTACGAGTAATGGCATAAAGCTCACAAATTTATGTGGATGTATGTTTCATTCAAGGGCAAAATAGTTTAGTAGGCTATTGGATGTCCTGATTGGAGAAGGACCGCCCTTATGGCATACCCAGACGCATCAATTTGGACAACAAAGGGAAGGATGAAATATGGCATAAACAACACCAAAGCAGTGACAACATCGAAGCAATGACCATGGCATGCTTCAAAACTTCAAACGCGCGTTAGGCCTTTGGGTTCCATTTGAAATTGTCCTTTTTTAGGATCGTCAACAATGGTTAAGCAATCACAGCATAATAGTGGATGAACTTGTGATAAAACCCATACAAAGCAAGAAATCCTCGCAAAGCCTTAAGGGAGGCAGGAATTTGCCAATGATCCACAGATTGCACCTTGACAAGATCAAGAGAAACAATCCCTTGTGACACCACATGCCCTAAATATGTCACTTAAGTCTGACCAAAAAAGACTTTATGGGGTTTTAAGTAGAAATGGTGTTGAGCTAAGATTGAAAATACCTATGCTAGGTGCTCCGGGTGCAATTCTTTGTAGCACTATAGAGAAGGATGTCGTCGAAGAAGACAATTACACTTTTGTGAAGAAACAACCAAAACATATTGTTCATAATTGCTTGGAATGTCGTCAAGACATTACAAAGGGAAAAAGGCATAACCTGATATTCAAAGTGGCAATCATGAGTCCGAAAAGCAGTTTTGTGCATATCTGGAGGTTGCAACTAGATTTGATGAAAACCAGAAGTGAGGTCCAACTTTGTGAAGAAACGCGCAGAATCTAATTCGTCCAAAAGTTTGTCTATCGTCGAAAGGGGAAAATAGTCTTTGATCATGAGCGCATTCAGTGCTCTGTAGTTGACACACATGCAACATGTATTGTCTTTTTTCTTCAGGAGAAATACAGAGGAAGATAGGGGGTTTTTTGTTGGTTGAATCAATCCATTTGGAAATAACTTTGAAACCTGGGATTCAATCTCCACCTTCTGTGCATGAGGATACCGATATTGCCTCACATTGACCAATGCAAAATTAGGCAAGAGTGGCATAGAATGGTTTGTTGGACAATATGGAGGTAGTTGGGCTCTTCAAAAAGGAAGGAAAATTCTTAAATGATTTGTTGGAGACAGGGATTGATGCCCATTGTAAGTGGATCCAATTCGCCATTGGTGGGATCATAGACATGGAGAGAATAAAATTTGGCCACTGAGTCTCCTTGAACCATTTTGAGAACATAGTGAGACTAAGTTGTATGGGTAAAAAATTAAACTCGCCCTTCAGTTCCACATAACCTAGCCCATGAGCAAATTTCACGATTAAAGTCTATTAGTCCATTAGAACAGGACCTAATTGGTGAAGCCATTAGGCCCTAAAAACTATGTATGACCCACTAATCTTTAAAACATAGAGATCAACGTCGAATTCATGACCTTGAATCACTAGTTTTACTCTTTATCACACTCTGTCGCAATGTAAATTTGCTTCATTCCCAACCTGAAGCTATAAAGAAGTTGTTGGGCTACTTGTGAGGCATAAAAAAGAGGCCACCCACTTTGGACAAAATTATGGGTATTGTCACTTCCATCAAAAATGCATACGACATGGATATCTATTTGACCCATGACATGACGGGTCTGGTTTGAAGCATAAGAATCATCCAATGCATTAAAACTTAGTTGGGTTGGTTGTGTCTTCGACTATGGAACAACACTTGTGCCACCCAGACTTCCTTGTTCACCTGGATCATCAAAATGAGATAAAGAGGAGTGTGGATCATCGAAATCAACTACTAAGAAAAAATAGTGTCATGATAATGGTGGCTTCAGGAGAAACGCTTATCACAATAAAAACATTGGCCAAACTATTGACGATCAGTTATCTTAGCATCTTAAAGGTGCTTGTTCTTTAATCATGGTTGGTTAGCTAAAGAATGGAATGTGGGCAACAATGGTGGAAGTTGTTGGATGGGCGAAAAGTCTAAAATATTTTTGTGAGCTGCAGGTTTCAAAGTGTTCATGATGGCGTGAGGAGGAGGAAGCGACTATCGTGGAAGAGCTAATTAGAACAAATCCTATAATTTCTACTCTTGCAAACGGGCTAACCTTGTAGCTTGGGAGAGAGTTCTTGGTTGATGTGCAAGCACTTCTTATTTGATCTCCGACTTCAGTCCTATGATAAAACAACATAGCAAGAAGGATGGGTTTAACCCCCCGATATGATTAGCCAAGGCCTCAAAATCAATCAAGTAAGCAGCAACAATTGATGATTGAGTGAATTTAAAAAGCTTGCCCTTGAGATTGGTCAAACATTGTGGGAGTGAAACATGTCTCTAAGGCTTGAAGAAATTATGGCCAATTTTTGTACATCCACCGGTACCACGACAAGGCGACGTTAGCGAGGTAGAATGAAGTGACTGTGATTCGTTCCTCCACCGAAATAGCATAATACTCAAAAAATTGGAAAATTTTGAAAATCCATATGTGTAGGTGTTAGGTCTGAACAACCACTTTTTACATCTACCTTGGATTTTGATGATTAACAACAAGTATAAATTATTGATAAATTAATGAGTTATGACAAGTGAACAAGATCAACGTTATTAAAGGACTTAACTATAAGCTACATATATCGTCCATAGTCAAAGAGGTTAATGCACTATTAAATATTAACTAGCGCCCAACGTGCTAAAACCAAGAGCATCCATTCGTGATATTAATCAATGTTATACACTGAGTATTATTATCACTCGCATCCAGTTAGCACGAGATTCGTGCACACTCTCAAAGTGATCAATAAAGTTCGAAAAGATTGTGATAGATGAAAAAATAGGAAGTACACGTATTCTCTTTTGTGAATTTTTATTTTGTCTCTCTTTATTTGAATTCCTAACATTTGAATTTAAGGAAAAGGAAAAATAGAAAAGAAAGGTCTACACAAAATATCCCTCATGGGTCACTTTCATCGAGTACAAGGAGCACATGTAGTTGTATGTACTTCTGCGCATATCCTCACGAATCAGTGAATGCCACGAAGCCTCATCTCTCACTGTGAGGCAATGGTTATTTCAAGGACCTAGGATTGATCCCGTAACGGATCATTCACTAAATTTTATAAAAGAAAAACCAATATTATCACAAGAAAACGAAAATAAATCTGAAGCAAAACTCTACAGCAATCATTGGAAGACTTATTATTCAAGCTTTTAATATTTATCCTTTGCTGAGCAAAGTTATCTTGTATTTAAGCTTTATTGTTATCTCACTCATTGAGTGTTATTGAATAATTGTATTCATTCAAACTACTATTTATGAAAGCCAGGAGTGACTTAATGTTAAATAATACTTGGATTTCTTAGATTCAAGGGAAGTTTAAGATAGTGCCAAAAGTGGTATTAAGAATACTTGTAAAGCTAAGAGTAGCAGGACAAAATACTTGCTTTGTAATCAAGTTTTGATTAGTAGAATCCTTTAATGTTGTGTAAAGGAGAACTGAACATAGCTCAAGTTGAGTGAACTAGTATAAACCAAGTGTTTCTACTTCTCTTCTCAACGGTTAATTAGCAATCTTTTAGCATCTTCTATCATCATTTTCATACCAAGTAACTACTTGAAAAACTATTTTAAAAAATCTATCTTACTCAGTTAGCAATCAAAACTTGGCTTTATCATAACTTATTCTCTGTTCAATGGATGACTTATCACATATTTATATATTTGTCTGAATTTGTGAAAAACATCTTTAAAAAGTCATTATCTTTAAGTAACACACTATTTTGGTCGCCAAAGTGGGGTACATTGAGCCTCAATTAATGCTTCTGGTGATGGGAGTCGAAGCTATGAGTGGAATCATATAAGTCTGTGGAAGAACTATTGGCAAAAGAACCTAAATAATACATTTTTAATAAAAAATTACGAATTTGGGGCTGTTTCGAAACATATTACGAATCTGGGGCTGTTGGTCACGCCCAAAAAAGGCAGGAGTGGTCACGCCCAGATTAGGCGTGACCAAGGGGGCGTCACGCCTAGATCAAGCGTGTTCCACCACAGGGTACCACGTGTCATGCATAGATGGAGCGATGTGTATGGATCAGGCCTTCTTCTCTCAATTACGATTGTTTGGCCACCGATTTCACCTCAATCGGACGTTCCAGTCAAAAGTTATGGCCGTCCGAAGTTTATATACACATCGCTCCATCTATGCATAACATGTGGCACCCTGTGGTGGAACACGCCTGATCTGGGCGTGACCCCCCCTGGTCACGTCTAATCTGGGCGTGACCACTCCTGCCTTTTTTGGGCGTGACCAACAGTCCCAGATTCGTAATATGTTTCGAAACAGCCCCAAATTCATAATTTTTATTAAAAATGTATTATTTAGATTCTTTTGCCAAGAACTATTCTCTAGCATGGAAACTGAATTTGCAACTTCATCCATGCGATCTGTCAACGAGGTCTAAGAGATGGGACAAGCATTGCACAATGTCATTGAGCTTATCAGAATCAGTGGTGGGTTGTTAGCCATCACTGAGGAGGGGACTCAAAGAAAGCACCAAATGATAAGGGATGATTCTCTTAATTAGAGTTCAAAGACACCTCTTGAAGAAAAATAATAAAGAGGGAAATCAGACAATATTCAAAATATCTCAATAAAAGGAATTACAACCATATGTAGCCAATAGCTAGGCTGACTGACTCATTCTAACAAAATACCCCCCTAACAAACTATCCACTTACTCTAACAGATTATGATAGGCACTCCCTATAACCTTTTACTCCCCCTTAATTTGTCAATGATAAACGTATTCAAAGCCACGGTTTTGCTTGATAGCCCTCTTGGACCTATTGTTCTGGACTTCCTCACTCTCAAGTTGGGTTGCACTGTCTCGTATAATATCAGTGGGACAAATCAAACATAGGATTACCAATCTGATCTAGTTTTCTTAAGGAAAATGTTAAACATCCACTTACTTTTTTCATTTCATGTTTTTCCTTTTTCTTATAATATCACATATTATATCTTTTTATTATACATGTCACTTTTTATCATATCACTGGATTATAAAATGTGTTTTCTGAATACTTTTTTTTTTCGTACTGTACAGTCAAGGGTCAAATAAAACAAGTCTATGCACCGTGTTAGCAATTGTTTTAGAAGCCGAGAACAATATGTGTGTGAAGGTCTAAGGGAAATGTTCACTGCAACCTGAACACGTTAGCCTCATTGGGTCAACGCTCAACAGTCCTATTGTGTCCTTTTTCTTAAGTTTAATCACTTTCAATTATAATACGTCGAGCAACATTAGAGTGCGTGAGCCTACATATTCGGATCTAACTTCATTATTATCAATTGAGAACGAGCATGTCTGTCGTTTTATACCAGGCTTCTGCTAAATTAATTACTAAATTATTTACAAATGGAATTATTTTTTGAATATTAGAAATCACCAAAGACTCAACAACATAAAATAGTACACATCACTCAATCATGCATGCTTATTATATTGATTTATTATTCCTTACATGTAATATTTTCCATAGATGGATCGCAACCACCATGTCATGCAAAATAGATTACAATTTTTTTTTAATCATACACATAATCCAAGGGTTAAATATATTTTTAGTTTTAATTCTTAATAACTTTTTATTTGATTTGCATTTCTCAAAAAGTTCAAATTTTATTTTTGATTCTTATTATTAAGTCAAGTGACCATATATATCAAGTAACACCAATTTGTACAGAAAAATTAATACTTGTTATGAACTGCATTGGGTGAAAAGAAGCTTGAAGAGTATATTAAGAAAATGTATTCAATAAATATATTATCTTTTAGTATTTTTAATGAATATAAATAAATTAATATTTTTTATTTATTAATTAAATGGAATAAAAAATGTCCAATTAATCTTAAGCTCCCGTTTAAGAAATACAAAATAGGTCAATTTAATATATATGTATGTCACTCTTAATAAGGGTAACTAGGGATAGCAAAATGTATTCAGATCCTATGAATATTTCAAAAAATATCTGCAAATAGGTCAATTTAATATATATGTATGTCACTCTTAATCAAGGGTAATTAGGGATGGCAAAATGTATTCAGACCCTATTTATATTTCAAAAAATATCTGCAAATGGAGAGGGTAAATATCTGCTTAATGGAAATGGGTCTGGGAACGGAATTTACTCGTAAAACTTTAATGGAGATGAGAGAGGGTACAGGTACTATAATAAGTGTCAAACACCTATATATATATATATATGTGTGTGTGTTTTTAATAAAAAAATTAAATATCATAGTTATATAAATAATTATATATATTACTAATTATTATATGTTTTGAATTTAAAACAACATACTTATGTAATGATTTCTTGAAATATAATGTATGAATATGTTAAAAGATATTATGGTCTTTTATTTTTTTAATGTGTGAATATGTATACATATCTAATTTGTTCTGCTCAAAGAGAACAGAAATGTCCAATAAAAATGTTGGGTAATTGATGTAGGATCAAACTCTCCCTCTCTGAAGATACCTATGGAGATGAAACACCCCCAGGAAGAATATCACAGCAAAGGAGAAACACAACACGAGTGACGTGCAGTGTGTGCTGTGTGAAAGGAAAAGAGAGAGTCAGAATTGTGTGTACCTTTCTCCATGGAGGATGTTATATTTATAGGATACTGACCTGGACCCTGAAGGATTGGTAGTTTGAAGCCCAATATCTTTGTTATATCTTTCTGTTGATATATTTGTTGATATATATATTTGTTATATCTTCTATCATTTGATGGATAGAATATTGGTTTGTTGAGAGTTTGAATATTTAAATAAGATCAATGGGCCTATCTTATTTATCCGTAACAGATGCCCCCCAGCCCGGTTATCTAGTACTCTGGATGACTGGGATGTATCAGCAGATAGGTCCGTATATCAGATCCAGGAGTTCCGAGCCGAGGTGGGTTATTGTTGCTTGCCCCATGCCGAGATAATTAGCCTGGCTCCAGAAGCTTGTATAAGGCTTTTCCAACTATTGTCGAGCTATCTCTTGTCTTTTCAACGCTGACTTGGACTGTGGTTATCGAAAAGTGATGCGTTATCACTTTGTACAAATTTTGTAAACTAAACCGAAGCCGAGATTCATCTTGTCCTTTATTAGAACTGCCGAGATATATGTCCTCCATTTGAGATGAAAATTTCATGATCATGATCAGTGATTCCGGCTTTAAGATCCCGGCTTTAAATCTTCTAGTTTGTTCTGAGGCCCCTGTTTGGAGAAACGAAAGGTTGTCTTTTCATTTCTGAGTCCTGCTCATATCATTTAATGTGCCGCTTCTATTCCCCATGCCCCCATCATGAATTTGGAATTTTCTTCCTAATTTGCCCTCTGCATTAGTGTGTAAAAGTCAATTATATCCTTAGTGACTGCTCATATCGTGGGGGTTACATTTTTAAAACGTTTCGTAAGCAGTTTCTTAGCGGTTATTGCTATTTCAACTTCCTCATTCCCTTCCTTTGCCTTCGCTCTTTCTTGTTCGCCTTTCTGTGTCTTCTGTCTCCGTCCACTCCTCTTTCTCTCAACATCCTCTGAAGTTTCAAATTTCTCAAGACTTTCAGGTATTTACTATATTTGCATTATATTCAGATTCTCGTATTCAACTTTTGTCCTTCCCTTCGCATTTCTTCGATATACATTTTCTGCTTCTTTATACTAGGTATTTGTTCTAGGTCATTCCCTCTTCTATTTCCCTTTTTGACATTATGATGGAGCTTACTCCTGAGGAGGAAGCATATGTTCGAAAGAACGTTCCCCCCAAATCTGCATTTTGGTTTTGGGGCCTTCCTCTATCTGATGAAGAAAAGAAAAATGATTTGTTAAAAATTTCTGGGGGGTTCTGGGGTTTCAAAAAAGCCTCAACCTAATCTTCCCTTCACCCGTAGACATAAAGGCATTCGTATAGGCTCAGATTACAGTAGAATGAGTTCCTCAGAAATTTTAGCTGATAAGATTCTTGAACAAACTTCTTCTGCCAATCCTAGGTTTACCCATTCTTTGAGTAATTCTCGCTCTTCTATAAATAAGAAATCTTTTAGGAATGTGTCTGAACGTTTAAGTCTTTCCCCAGCCACTAATACCAATTCTCCACTTGTTGACCTGGACCGTTTAGAACCTGCCCATGAAGTTCATTTTGAGCCCTGCTCAAGATGTATGGATGACTTTCACTATTATGCCCAGATTGGACAATATGAGCGAACTGGTGAAATCCTCGCATCATGTCGTCACAATCCGGTCCGAAAAGTCATTCCTGTGATGACTAGGGTTCCTCGGTCATCACTACCGAATGCAGGGGTCCTAATGCCGACTTCCCTTCGCATTAATCCAGCGTCGGCCCTTCCTTCAACCCTTCATCTTTCAACTACACCTCCAGGTATCCTCTACTAATTTATTCTTTCTACTTTGTCGTAGGTTGTTATGGAAACTCCATCAGTGGAAATGGTTGACGAGTCTCAATCGGCAGGATCCCAATCTGACAACTTGTCTCCCTCTCTAATCAGCAAATTCCCTTAGGTGACCTATGAAGTACTTCGTACTTCCTCTTTCTTATCCCCGGGGAATATAGCAGCACTCCCCATAGGCAATCAGGACGGGTTCTCTATCCGTCCTCCTGCCCCGGATGAGCCTATTTGCTCATGTGCCGGGGAAGGTGAGCCTAATTATTTCTTCTTTTGCAAAGATGTGGTTACACGTCTGGGAATCTGATTTCTTTTATCGGATTTCGAAATGGAGCTTTTGAATTATCTTCACTTGGGTCCTTCCCAATTGCACCCCAATAGCTGGGCTTTTGTAAAATCCTTCAAGGATCTGTGTACCGAATTACATATTCCTTGCATGGTTCCTCTTTTCTTCTACTTTTTTAATGTTCAAACCGACCGTACTGGCCGAGAACCCTCAACTCAAAAAGGGTGGACTTCTTTGCGGAGCCGCCCTGGTCATCACTTGTTTCCTATCTTTACTGATTCTTTTAAAAACTTTAAAAACAATTTCTTCAAAGTTGCCGCCGAACCCGGCAAGCAACCATTTTTCCTCCGAGGTCCAGAACTACCCGGTGTTGAGTGGAAATTTCCACTCTACTGGACCCAAGAACACCATATCAATTCTCCTGCATCTTATCGGGTTGACGAATCCAGTTTGTCCGACGCAGAAGCATCGGCACTTATTCAAATTAATATATTCCGAGAAGCTCAAGGTTGCATTATCTTACAAAAAGTCCATACTTTACCTCTTTTCTAGCTATTAACCTTCATTTTCTTTGCAGCTGCCGAAATGGAAAATTATACACCGATTCTGAGGCCCAACCACCAGGTAGCCTTTCATTCACGAAAGAAGCGAAAGGTTACAGGGGATAAAGGCAAAAGAAAAGTTTATTCTTCTTTCTCGGCCCCGGTTTCTGCCGAACTTGTTCCGGCAGCCTCCCCAAAAATTCCTGCCCCAGCTCCTTCCCCTGCACCCGAGATGTCAGTTATTGACCTTGATCCATCCGTAGGGGATGTTATTCCAGAAGTTTCGACTGCTAAGTTATCGGAGCCTCGGATGGTTGAAACGTCGACTCCCGTGTCCGAACCCTTTGAGGAGCATCTTCAATTAGCACCCGAACTCTTTGGGAGAAGGGTGTCACTCAAGACTTCTTTAAAGTTGCTCGGGTGCCGAGGAGATATTCCGAACTGGTGCCCTTCTCTTCGGACGAGATGGAAGAGCTGAGTAGGATCGAGCTAGCGACTTTGAAGGGTGGCACCTTGGTTGAGAGCTTGTTTACTTTAAACAAGAAAGCTTGCAGGGTGATTGCCGATCTCGAAGAGTCTCGAGATTAAAATCAGCAACTTCAGAAGGATCTAGACCTGGCTCGAGAGATGACAGCGGCGTTGGAAGCATCGGCCAAGGAGCTTGAGGCTGTTCATGCCGATCTAGAGGTCTCTCGTGCCGAAGCAAAGGAAGCCCGAGAGTCGGTGGCAAAAATGGCCTCCGAGCTTGAGGTTTCCCAAGCTGAGCTTGGGGCATCCAAGATTGAAGCAGAATCCTCTCGGGCCAAGGTGGTGAAATTGGAGCTCGAATTGTCTTCAGCTCGGGGTAAGGTCTAAGATGCTCTTGATCGGTGTAATAAATTAATTGCTCTTGAAGCTAAAAAGTCAAAAGATTTGGAGGAAACGACCAACGAACTTATTTTTGTGTGGTCGCAATTGGTCCGATCTACAGAAGCTTCTTTCAATAATGCCTTAGACCAGATTCATTTTTTGGACCCCAGAATTGAGCTAAACAACTCAGGTATGCATTTCAAGTCTTACATTGGTGGCGATAAGCTTTTAACTATCTCAGATAGTGAAGAAGATGAGCCGAGCACAGCAGACTTACCTGAAGGAGTTCTACCTCGGGTAGACGATTGAAGGGCCGGAATGCCGGTTTTATCTGTAATGTTTAATGGCTCCCCAGAATTGAGCTAAACATCTCAGGTATGAATTTCAAGTCTTACATTGGTGGTGATAAGCTTTTAACTATCTCAGATAGTGAAGAAGATGAGCCAAGCACAGCAGACTTACCTGAAGAAGTTCTACCTCGGGGAGACGATTGAAGGGCCGGAATGCCAGTTTTATCTGTAATGTTTAATGGCTCGGAACAATTTTTATTTTCGAATATTTTGAACAATTTTATATTTTTAATGCATTCTGCTTTCTGCTTTATTTTCTCCGACTTGGATATGCTTGCATGTTCAATTATTTTGGCTCCAACGGCCAAGTATTTATCGTACCCGAATTACTAGTCAGGATTTGAATGTCGTATACTGGAACTTGAGTCCCTGTCCTAGCAACTGTTAATGCATTTCATAACCCTAATCAATGGATGTAATTCTTTCGGTATAACCGATCATTCATCCGTGAGTAAATAGTTACATCGGCTTGATCAGGGCCGAGCTAATACATAACAACAACTAGGCCCACATAACTTGTGCACAATATATAGCTTCCTTATAACAAGGATTTTTTATTGATATTCTTCGAAGATTACATAGATTTCATGATCTCAATGAAAGACTTGCGCGGGCATTACATTCCCGGCTTATATAATCAATTGAGAAACACATGAAAATATTATTCTGTGATCCCCATGAAAGACGAAGTCAATTAAGGAGAAACACACGGATGAAATTAATCCACGATCCCTATGAAAGACTAAACAGTCAATAAAAGGGAAACACGCGGTGAAAACATTGATCCATGATCCCTATGACGGACTCGAAGTCAATTAAAGGG
>CM023941.1:28026751-28068740 GCA_013407115.1 Glycine latifolia
AAACACATGGCGAAAACATTAATCCATGGTCCCTATGACGGACTCGAAGTCAATTAAAGGAAAACACATGGCGAAAACATTAATCCATGGTCCCTATGACGGACTCGAAGTCAATTAAAGGGAAACACATGGATTTTATCACGGCCTTGCGCTTTTAGCTGTAATATATCTTTAACTTGTCGGCATTCCACGTCCGCTTGACATGTTTTCCTTCCAGAGTCTCTAATGTGTATGCTCCTTGTCCCAAATTTTGAGTGACCCGGTACGGCCCTTCCCAATTTGGTGCCAATTTTCCATCTCGGGCATTCTTATTCCCGATATCTGCTCGTCGTAGCACGAGATCACCCTTTTCGAAGGACCTCGGCTTAACATTTTTATTAAATTTCTGGGCCGACATTTGTTTCATATATAGATCTCGGCGATGCGCCGTGTTACGGACTTCCTCTATCAAATCCAACTCAGCGGTTAATGCGGCGTTATTGTCTTCTCCTGACTAAGACATACGTTGCCTTCTCCATGATGATTGTCCGATCTCCACGGGTATCATGGCTTCGCAACCATACGTCATTCTAAACGGAGTTTCTTTAGTAGCTGTTCGGGTCGTGGTTCTGTATGCCCATAAAACATAATAGAGCTGTTCGACCCAGTTTGGGTCGGCTTCCTGCATTTGTTTCTTTAAGCCATCGAGAATAATTTTGTTTGCCGCTTCTGCTTGGCTGTTAGACTGTGGATGTTCTACTGATGCAAAATGATGTTTGATATGGAATCCGACCATCATGCCTTGGAATTTTTTGTCCGTGAATTGTGTCCCGTTGTCAGTGACGATTTCTGTCGGAATTCCAAATCTCGCTATTATGTTGTGCTCAAAGAATTTTTGGACACGGGCCGAGGTGATAGTGGCTAAGGGCTCAGCCTCAATCCATTTGGTGAAGTAGTCGATAGCTACTATTAACCATTTCATCTGATCTTCCGTCGCCTTAAATGGTCCTAAAAGGTCCATTCCCCATTTGTAGAAAGGCCATGGTGTCATGATTGAATTTAGCTCGGATGAAGGGGTCCATAATATCTTTGCATGCTTTTGACAACTGTCGCATCTTTTTACATGCCCTGCTGCGTCTGCCTTCATCGTCGGTCAAAAGTATCTGGCACAAAGAGCCTTTAATGCTAAAGCCCTCGCACCCATATGCTGGTCGTTAATGCCTTCATGTATCTCAGTGAGTACGTATTCGGCTTGGTCCGAGCTTAAGCATAGTAGCATTGGGGTGTGGAGACCTCGGCGGTATAACTCGCCATCCACTATTGCATACATAGAAGCATCTTGAATTAACTTTTTTGCTTTTATTCCTTCATCTGGTATTATCCCTTGTTCTAGATAATTGATGATAGGCCTCATCCAGTCTTCGGCTACTAAAATCACCATGATGCATGCAGGTTGGGTGAGTTCTTGCTGAATGACTGTTCTATGATTACCCGTTCCTTTTGTACTCGCCAATTTTGATAATATGTCGGCTCGGGCATTCTCTTCCCTCGGAATATGGGCTACGGTAACTTCATCAAAGTTGGCTATCATTTCCTTCACTTTAGCAAGATATTTTGCTAATAAAGGACCCTTGGTTTGATATCTCCCTTCAATTTGTGCCGAGACAAGTTGTGAATCAGTAAAGACATTGACTCTCAATGCTGCCTGTTCTCTGACCTGCTTTAGCCTGGCAATCAATGCTTCATATTCCGCTTGATTATTGGACGTCGAAAAATTAAGCTGCAGTGATTGTTCGAGTGATACGCCTTTGGGATTTTCAACAATAATCCCGGCTCTGCTTCCCTTGGAATTGGATGAGCCATCAACATATGCTTTCCACAGAGTGTTTTCCGGTTGAGTAGAAGATGTCGGGGTCAGCTCTACCACGAAATCGGTGAGAGCTTGAGACTTGATGGCGTGACGGGCTTCATATTTGATATCAAACTCGAATAACTGGATAGCCCAATTTATCATTCTTCCCGCCAAATCCGGCTTGTGTAGTACCTGCCGAATGGGTTGACTTGTTCTCACGACAATGGTATGGCTTTGGAAATACGGGCAAAGCCTTTTGGCCGTTGTAAGCAGAGCGAAAGCCACCTTCTCGAGCTTCTCGTATCGTAACTCCGAGTTCTTGAGAGCTCGGCTTACAAAATAGATCGGCGATTGAGACTTGCCCACCTCTCTGACTAGAACGGCACTTATGGGTTCCTCTCCAACCGAGAGATACAAGATAAGTGTTTCTCCGGGATCTGGTTTCGAGAGTACTAGGAGTAAAGCCAAACATTTTTTTTATCTCCTGAAAAGCTTCCTCGCATGCCAGGTTCCATCCTACATTGGCCTCCTTTTTTAATAGTTTAAAGAAGGGAAGGGCCTTTTCCGCGGATTTTGGGAGAAACTGCGTTAGGGCCGCCATTCTTCCTGTCAGCTATTGGACTTCTCGCTTGTTAGCAGGAAATTGCATGTCGAGGAAGGCCTTGCACTTGTCTGGATTTGCTTCTATTCCCCGATGAATCAGCATGAATCCTAAAAGCTTTCCGGCCTTCACTCCGAAAGCACACTTCAACGGATTCAAACGTATGTTGTGGTGCCTTAGTTTGTGGAAAGTTTCTTCTAGATCCTGGATATGATTTCCATTTGCCGATGTCTTCATGATCATGTCATCGATATAGACCTCAATATTGTGCCCAATCTGATCGGCGAAAACTTTGTTCATCATTCGTTGATAAGTCGCCCCGGCATTTTTTAATCCGAAAGGCATTACATCATAGCAATAATTTGCTTCGACACCTCGGAATGTTGTTTTCTCCTGATCATCCGGATACATGGGTATCTGGTTGTATCCAGAGTAAGCGTCCATGAATGACAACAACTGGAAGTCGACGGAGTTATCTACGAGTTGATCAATGTTCGGCATCGGGTATGAATCCTTGGGACAAACTTTATTCAAATCTGTGTAATCAACACAGACTCGCCATTTCCCATTGGACTTTTTCACCATCACTACATTGGAAAGCCACGTGGTGTATTGTATTTCTCTTATGAATCCAGCTTCTAGCAATTCCTTAATATGCTTCTTCAGTGCTTGCCTTCTATCCGGGCCGAGCTTCCTATTCTTCTGTGCCACTGGCTTAGAGCCAGGGTACATAGCTAATTTATGGCAACAGAAAGTAGGTTTGATCCCGGGAATCTCGGAAGCTTTCCAAGCAAACACATCTTGATTCTCCCTCAGGCACTGGATTAGCTTGCCTTCGGTTTCTGAATTGTTATGTTTGCCTATCTTCGTGATCTGTTCTGGGGAGCTTCCGATCTAAAGGTCTTCAAGCTCGTCTACCTGTTTTGGCCTCCATTCTTCAAATATCTCGCATATCCAGCTCCACAAGATTGACCGGCTTTCGGGATGAATGTCTCTCGATTTGTTGTTCTGCCGGATCTCCTTGCCTTATCCGAGGTGGGGAGGATGGGCCGCCTTCAGTTTCCTGGATTGTATTAAAATAGCACTGTCTGGATTCCTTCTGATCACCACAGATTGTAATGACTCGGCCGAGGTGTCCAATCATCTTCATCTTCTGATGCTTGGTGGACATCAATATGTCCCATTTATGAAGCGTTGGCCTGCCCAGTATAATATTATATGGTGAGGTGAACTCGGCAACAGTAAATGTGACCCGATCTGTCTTGAAAACTTCCTTTGTTCCCAACGTAAGTTGGAGATCAATCGCGCCTTTCAGGCCAGTGCCTCCACCATTAAAGCCTATCAACATAGTTTGGCATGGTTTCAAGTCGTCTTCTTTCAAGTTCATCTTTTTGAATGCACTCAGTTTGATGATGTCGGCCAAGCTACCGTTATCAACGAATATTCTTTTAACACGAAAATTAGCCACGGTCCCTGTTATGACGAGACCGTCCTCGTGACCGGGCACCACACCTTTCATATCTTCTTTGGAGCCGACGGGAAAATTTGGGTCGTGCATTCTCTTGACGTCGGTTTCTCGGTGATAAGGGTTTCCTATTCTCCCTCGGAGCCGAATTGGCGATTTCCATTTGCTCCAATTCCAAATATTTCTTGGACCGGATCCTAAATTCATTTAAAGATTTCACAGGATCTTTATAAATTGATTTGGCGAGGCGGGATGATCCATTGAGCCCGGCTGAGATGAGATGCACGTGGACCAAGCCTTGCACTTATAAAGCGGCTTCCTTAAATTGATCCAGATAGCTCTGCAAAGTTTCTCCGGGCTGCTGGAGCATTTTTCCCAGAGCAAACTCGGACTTGGGCTGTTTCTTGCTCGTTGCGAAATTCAACAAGAATTTCTGTCCAAAATCTTCACAATTTTGGATAAAACGCGACGACAATGTATGAAACCAGGTTTGGGCGGCTCTGTCAAAGTAGTAACGAAAATTCGTGAAATTATAGGCCCGTCTATACCTCGAACGCACATTTGCATGTCGAACTCGTTAATGTGCACTTGAGGATCCTGACTCCCATCGTATTTGGATAAGAAGGAGCCATCAAAGTCTTCCATAAATTGGGCATCCACTATTTCATCGACGAACGGGCTATTATTCTGTTGACCTCGGCGATACTTCCTCCGATAAGTATCATCTTCTTGTCCAGGCCGTCGTATGATTTCTCCTGCTGGTCTGTCCACATCAGTACGTTCTGGGATTGTGGTTGAGAGAGTGTGGAGTCCTTCATTATGTGACTGAGAATGGGATATTCTGGCTTGCTCAGATTGGCTGATCGGCCCCCTGTTGCCGGTCTCGGCAGTGGGTGCCGAGGTCTCTGGTCCATGTCTTCTCGCTGTCGCATGAGGTTGGTCGGTGTGTATTGTTGCCGGATTTTCTATATTGCGAATCCGGGGTTCCATACGTTGGAAACGGTGACTTTCGTCCTGTCTGCGCTTGGCACTGCGTTCGTCCAACTGTGTTAGCAAGTTTTGGACATCCTCCTGTCGTTGAAGCTCATAACGCTTCTCCAAATTCTCCATTCGAGACAAAAGTGAATTCATAGCGCTCTGGATGAAACGTTGTGTGGTATCTGGTTCCGCCGCTGCAGATGGTGGTGGGTTGACAGCCATGCGTTTTGCTGGTACTATTGGGGATGAGGCGGCATGAGAAACCGCATCTTCTGCTACCACATTTTCCAGATTCGTGTTTCTGGGTGGTTCATCACGTCCAGTGATCTGGTGGCTTCTGGTGTTGACCATTGTGAGTTGGTGGGATTCAAAATTTATCATCTCCACAGACGACGCCACTGTTCTGCTCAAAGAGAACAGAAATGTCCAACAAAAATGTTGGGTAATTGATGTAGAATCAAACTCTCCCTCTCTGAAGATGCCTATGGAGATGAAGCACCCCCAGGAAGAATATCACAATAAAGGGGAAACACAACACGAGTGGCGTGCAGTGTGTGCTGTGTGAAAGGAAAAGAGAGAGTCAGAATTGTGTGTACCTTTCTCCATGGAGGATGTTATATTTATAGGATACTGACCTGGACCCTGGAGGATTGGTAGTTTGAAGCCCAATATCTTTGTTATATCTTTCTGTTGATATATTTGTTGATATATATATTTGTTATATCTTCTATTATTTGATGGATAGAATATTGGTTTGTTGAGAGTTTGAATATTTAAATAAGATCAATTGGCCTATCTTATTTATCCGTAACATAATTCAACTAACTATTTATTATTGAATTAATAATTTAATAAGTGAATTCTTGAAAAACATATCGCGATAGTTTTTGTTAGTTTTATTAGAAGGTTTTAGTGACAAAATCATTACAAAATATAACCATATAAAATGAAAAAGTATCAACTTTCATCCTAATGTGAAATTTGGTTACTGGAATGAATCAATATTGGTTTACTTTAAAATTTGGTTACATTCTATATCGTTTTTTTATACTTAAAAATATAAATAAATAAAAAAGATCTCGCATTGTCGGATTAGGATACTAGTTTATAACACTTGTGAAAGCAAAATGATCACTTAGAAATTTCTGAAGAAATATAAGTGAAACACCTGACAAACAAATGTGTGTACATTGTGCAACATTCTTTCTATTATTCCAAGTCATTGGTTTAGTATTATCTTAGAACATTTTTAACGTTAGATTTAAAATTGGGATGTTAAATCACTTGTTGATAGATCTCATAGTGTCACAAATAGAATTAAAGATTTCTCGAGATCTTTTTTTTTCTTTAGTAGTATATTTCACTTTGAGATCTTAGGTAAAGAGAAAAAAATATATTTTTTTTTAATATTATGCATATCTCAAGGATTCTTCTACAAAAACTCATTCTTGATGTTGGAGATCTGTTGATCTCCTTTATTAAAAGATCTAGTAAAGATCATACCTTAAAATCAAGATCCTTAGTCAAGATCTTGTACTAAAGATACTATGTGATTCAAAGCTAAACAAATTTAGTTTCCATTTGAGATTCCTTCGCACATGCGAATGCATATGAATTAAATTTTAAGCCAATTTTTCACTTAGTCCCACAATTAGCAATTTTTTTGTCTTGCTTAATTTGTCAAACCCCACACTTTCAATTTGTAGACTTTGATAAAATTAAGAATGTGACATTTTTTTTACTGCTTCAAATTTACAAGACTTCATATTTTATTTGATAATTTTTTTTCTTTATTTTGTTATAACTGAGTGAATATGTAATTTTTTATTTAATATTAGATAATTACGTTTATAATTTTGTTTAATTATGACATATGTTTGAATAACTCAAGGCTATGTTTTGTTGCTTTTAATGTTATGTTTAGATGCATTTAATTAATGTCATATGGACAATTTAAGAGTGAATTCTTAATTTATTTTAATTTTTAATTAATATTATTTTAATGATTTATTGACTTTATATATAAGTAAAATGTGGATAACATATGTGGTTATGAATATAAATACCTAATGAATAAGAATTAAAGTTATTACCAGCATTTATATAAAAACAAGCATGAGTATTTTTTTTTAAATGTATAATACCCATCCTTGCTCTTAAACCACCAAAGGCATTTGCTAAATGAACCTCTTTATTTACTAAATGAACATCTTTATATTTTTTTTCTCCTCAATTTCCCTTCCAAAAGTAGTTTGGATAAGTGCTACAACACTTTTTTGAAAATAATTTCCAAAAGTGTTGAAACACTTTCTGAAATTACTTTTTTCAAATGTATTGTAATGCTTTGCAAAATTTACTTTCCAAAAGCAAAAATTGGAGTTCCATATGTCAACAGAGACACAATGTAGGACTCTCTAAATGTCTCGAAATTTGTCTTCTATACTCACATAAAGCATTTTTCTTCAATGCAAGTCCTCCCCTACACACCCCTTTATTATCATATGTGTCACTTTATCCTCAACCCCTTCCCTTTTTAAATCATTGACTTCACCGCAAAACTCTAAATCTATCCCTTCTACTTGTAGTGCAATCACTTGCCCCCACTATACCATATTTGTAAAATCCCTTCATGTAGTGCTTCGTCGTAGAGTACCACTTTGTCATCGACACCACCACCATGCCTTGGTGTTCCTCTTCGTTGTTGACACGTGTAATCAAAGAAGATATCAAGTGAATTCCTACGCTCTACATTACTACAGGAAATGGAGTTGTTGCTATTAGGATGCACAACCCACTCACCATTACTACATTATATGTCAACCCTAACCCCAGTTTCGAGCTCACCAGCCTTCATATCCTGCAACCCAAACATCCCCTCTCCTTTATGGGTGTATAGGCATACTCCAAGACAACCATGCTTAGGGAGTTATATTTTGTGTCTATCTTGATAGATTCATACGGCCCTCTTTTTGCTTTAAGAAAGTAAATTCCAAAAAGCACTATAACACTTTCGAAAAGTGGTTTTCCAAAAGTGTCATAACACTGTTGGATAGTAGTTTTCAAAAGTGTTAAATTTTTACACTTTCCAAAATTTATTTTATGAAAAAGGGTAATTTTGAAGGGGGGAGACAAAAGTACACAAGGGAGGCGCATTTAGAAAATATTTGAGCTGCATTTAGCAATTATCCCACCAAATTACTTGTCAGCCTGTGTTAAACTCGTTTTGAGAGTGGCGAGAAATCCTCGTGGATTTCAAGTTAGTTTAGATAACGAAATCACATTCCATACGTTTCTGTGTTCGTATTTCTATTTTGTCATTTTGCGTTTCTTTATATTAAGATTTGTTTTCTTTTATTTCTGTTTCTCGGGATATGGGAATTTTTAAAATCATAATTTTTACTTTTAAAAAATAAATGATTTTAAAATTACTTTTTTGTTGTTGATTTTAAAATTATAAAAAGCCATTTTAAATATATGTTTATAATTATGGGTTGTTTCCAGAGTTTTTTTTTCCTGCTTTAAAGTTTTCTAAAATTTATTAATTAAAAAAAAGAATTCTACTTTTATTTTTCTAAATTATTTTAAAATTTATCATAATTTTAAAAAGGATTAAATACTTGAAATTTACTATTTCTTTTAAAAATATTTTTCATTTAACCAAAATGGTGGGTTATTCACTTCACAATTATTGATATGCAGTTTTTAAAAAAATTTAATTAAAAAAAAATTAAAACTTGAAAATTGGATCAGATGAAGAGGTAGTTCTTTTTATCCTGGTTCAGTTTTAAAATTAAAATCATAATTTTCACTTTATAGATAAAAATTAAAAAATCGATTCTTAAAAAATGGTTTAAAATCATGTGTTTCAAAAGTTTTTTTTTTTTATACTGATAACATGTCAAGTCAAAGCAACTAATGAGGTACTAATTTTGATACTAATTAAACTAATAATGAAAGAGTACGGTGACAAATATTTGTCTTTCTATGAGTCATTCCAATTTCAACCGAAAAAAACCTTAAATAATAATTTTTTAATAATTAATTACGAATTTAGAGTATTTTTGAAACATATTATCAATATGGGCAATGTAGTCATGCCTAATTAGGTGTGACTAGGGGGGTAGTCACGCCCAAATTTGGCGTGTTTTACCCGGTAGCGACACGTGTCACGCATACAGGAAGCGGTGTGTATATAAACTTCGGAAGGTCATAACTTTTGATTGAAATGTCCGATTGAGGCAAAATCGGTGACAAAACGCTCGAAATTGAGAGGAGAAGCTCTGGGCAAATCCCCAATGGTCCACTATTTTTTCCAAAAAATACCTCTAAGTACCTCAAAATTAGAATTTAATCTTCAATCATCCAAAAATTTTCTTGTTTTTCTACTTTTTAATTATGTAATTAGTTAATTTAATGCTATTATTTTTAATTACTTCTCTTAATTTCGAGTGTTTTGACATATCGTACGTCTCAATCGGACATTTCTATCAAAAGTTATAACCGTTCGAAGTTTATACACATATTTAAATTTTATTTAATTTAAATATCCAAATACCAATAATATTTACTGGCCACAGTGACGTCACGTTACTTAATAGTCAATGTTTTTTCTTTAACGATTAACTTAATCAATTTATTAAAGCAAAAAGAATTAATATAATAATTATCCGAAAACAAAAGTTGCTTTTATAAATTGTTATTTAATATTATTAATTGTTTTTTATCTAATTTAAAAGTATATTTAGACCTTTATTTAGTATATTTTTTAAATTTATATTATTTAATTTAATATATTTTCTAAATTTTTATATGGCTTTGTTTAATATTTTTTATAACACTAATTTTTAATATAATATTTTATTTAAAATTATTTATATATTAAAAAATTATTTACAATTTAAAAAAACAAAAATTTTCAATTTTTTAAAAATTGGTCTCTATTTCAGTTGCTAACACTTTTTGCAACTGAATATTATTGTAAAACGTGTTAGCGACGGAATAGGTCACACCCATTTTGGACATGATTACCTTGCCCAGATTGGTAATATGTTTCAAATATATCCCAAATTCGTAATTAATTATTAAGAAATTATTATTTACATTTTTTTGTCAATTTCAACTTTCTTCTTTTATAACTCATTAAGATCCATGTTGTTTTGACTTCATTAAAAGACTCTTGGAGACATTTGTCTTATTTGGAAAACCAAGATGCATTTCTTTCTTTCAGTTTAATTCAGAATGCACAAAATAAAATCATTTTATTTTTTAAATATAGAACAGAGTTTCACATACCTTTCATTTTTTTTCAATGTGATTTCTTTCATTGTTTAAACATGATTTTGCTTAAGTATTTTTCAAAATTCCTTGTAATGTCCAAATTGATGAGATAGAGACAAATCAAAATCTCCTTTTTGGAGTAAAACAAAATACCTTAGACTCACATTAAAAATTTGGGAATAGTAAGTCCAAAATGATATGATGCATAGAAATGGTGGTTCAAATTGCAAGAGAAAAAATTGGAAGTATAATACTAGAATTTGGTGTCCCAAAATATAGTAGATCTTAGGATGTTTATCGCTTCAACCCAACCTCTCTATATTGTTCCATTTGTACATGTAAACACAAAAGCTGACCTAGGTTAGAACTAAGGTAGAAGACCAATGAAACTATGAAAATAGAGAAAGAGAAAGTTGAAGTAGCTACCATGCTTAACCCAATCATAATAAAACCAAACAAAAATTCTTCAAAAAACTATGTATTCACAAAATGCTTTAAAAATAAATAACAAAAAACTAAAAATAATGGCTTGTAAAAACACATCTATATTCAAAAATCAATCCCTTGAGTTAAACGTGCATGGTTGCATCTGTAACAATACAATAAAGTAATGTTAGAAATCACAAAGTTCATTAAATAAAAATGGAAATGGATGAAAAAGGTAACAAATATAACAATACTATGTTCTGAAATTCCAGTTTTATGAGTGGGAAGATGGATAAAAAATGGGAGTTGTGCGAGATAAAGTGTGAGAGTTGTTAATGATGAAAAATTATATATAATTTTTTTATGAAAGAAAAAGAAAATAATTAAATTAAAAAAGAGAAAATTAAAAAGAAACGGCCATGTTTCATCTTCACGAAAGCTGATATGCGATTGTGTGGGAGGAAAGATAATGTGCAGTGTTATTTTGGAGGGAATGGTGATAGGGTGCAGTTATTTATCTATTGTTTTCTTGAAGAATAGTAAAGCGGATACCAGTGAGAAGTTACACGAACAAATGAGAATAAGTTGGTTATTCTTTAAACACGATTTGGATGGGTTATTTATTAGATAAAATTCACTTTTACTGTATATTTTTTTCTTTTTATCCTTAACTAAAAACATGAATTTATTTATAAAGATAATTATACATGGACATAAAGGTCTTATAAAAAGAGAAATAAAAAAAAATATCAAAAGTGACATCTCCTTTATCTATTGTTATAGATTTAAAAATAAATAAAAAGTTATAAAAAATAGTGACTCATAAACTGACTTATCAATTAAACATAAACAAAACCATATATAATCCTTATATAATCATTAACTAGTCTATCAAAGCTGTAAAAAAAAATAGTCTATCAAAATATTCAAATACTTGAAATATCAAATACATTAACTACTGAGTTTAAAAGTCCAAAACTATAAATAATCACATACTAGTTCATTAACACCCGATAAATTTAGAACTACAAATAAACCTTGTACGTTACAGTAAATATAAAAAAACAAATAGAAGAGAAAATAAGTTAACCTGGTGATGGACCCAATCCAACTTTTTTTGTTTTTAAGAAGGACCAATCCAATTTTGTTTTTGTTTTTCAGAAGAACCCAATCAATCCAGCCTCAAACTATGAATTGAATTAGATTTGACCATTTAAGAATTTGTTAAAAATATCAACCAAACCCAGTTAGCAGCGTTATTAGTTTCATTCTGAAAAACATGTATTGTCCACATGTTCTTAAAGTTGGGGAAGTAATGGGAAGTTAATTTTATGTGATGAGGTAAGACTGGAGACTTCCACATAGTTGGATTTTTTATTTTCTTTTGACAGATAGTGAAATCTAAAAGACCTTTTTCTATTTATTTTTTATTTAGTTTTGGTCTTTTTTACTTTTTATTTTTTTTCCCCTTTTGGTCCTTTTCTTTATTTGTCAATTGTCACTTAAGACGTCTTCATCAGATTATAAATGGATGATTCAATGACTCAAAAACTTCTAATGCCGAATGATTGGATCATTATAAGGCTATTAATAAATACACCAACACAATTTTTTAAATACACCTCCTTTTATATTTTTATCATTCTATTTCTCAAAATGACCCTTTTATGAAACTTAAACCCTTTATCTAATTCCACGTTTCTAATGCATTACACTCCCCTTTGAAAAAGAAATGCAGCGAAAACGTAATTTGCAATTAAGCATGAAGGGAAAGCACACATCCCACGGTCCTATGGCGTGTTTCAGAAGCTGTAACCATAAACAACAACACAAGGATGATGAAGAGAATCATTAGAATCTGAAATGATTGCGAGAAATTAAACCGCTGCAACGACATGAAGGCGAAGAATGAGAGGTTAAAGAGTTGAAAAAATGATACCCTATGACATCGTAGGACGGTGAGGATTGTCCTCAACATATGGAGGAACCGAGGGGTAGTACACGTTGAACCAAAAGAAGACACGACCAGAGGGATAGATTTTAAGGGGGAAACAGAGTAGCTTTGGAACAGGGTCTTGGACCACCACGAGTCACAAATCTTGGTGGCAACAAAGATTAAGATTCCATTGAAGATAATTCTACATGTCATGATAGCATTGTTGGTTTTATTTTGAATTACAAAATATCCATAACCAACCTGATAGTGGTCAACACCGTAACCAATCTGATAGTGGTAAACACTAATTCAGGAAACTAACTACTACCCACATCTCCTATTTTTTCTGCAACGTTAAAAATCCAAATTTAACATTTGGTAGCGTCCCTTAATTTTAACACACCCTAATTGACCCTTTGATGACAAGGGATCTATATATAAGTGTGTTTACAGCTTTCTTAGACGCCTGAACTCATTCTATATACATCAGCATACATGTAATCTAGGGCTTTAGAACCAGAGTTTGGAAGACTCAGGAGAGATTTTCAATTTAATTCAAAGACTCAGAATCGTAAGCAATGACAAGAGATATTTATATCGATTTAATTCTACATTGATCTAATTGTTTGCTGTTTAAATGTTAAACATGATTAGATCATAAGAATTTAGAACTAACAAGCATGTTGCAGTCTTCTTGTCATGAGTTTTATCCACCATACGCAACGTCTCCAATAATAATCATTTGTGGAGGGATTTTGAGCTTGTAAGTGTTGGTTTGGGATATGCGAATTGGAAGTTCTTGAACTGACTAAGTGAGGATTAGATAGTAAGACATTACACATTACCGAAAATTTTCCACAACATCCCAAAGATGCTCCAAGAATTAGATTCTGGAGAAGAGGTAATTTTGTGAGAAAAATACTAAAAATAAATAACGGGGCGTGTTTAATAAATAGTTTGTGTTAGTAATTCCCATTATAATTTTACTCCGAAAAGCCAAAGGTCCAATATTTTGATTTTGAAGTCTTCGGGTCTGTCCTCAGATGTTTTCCACTTCAAACAAGCGAGAATAATAGAAAGTAAAAATACCACCAATAATGCAAAAATAAAATAAAATTAACTATTTTATAAAGATACATTGATAACGGATGTGATACTTAATTTTGTGAGATCTTTATTTACAAATTTCAATTAAAATTCTTGTACATCATTATTATTGGGCCACTACCATGGTCTGGATCCAATTGTACAGTATTCTTTGGGAGTTGTTATTTGGCACTACCACAATCCACATGAGTGTCTTTTATCATATCCCAAATGACCCTTTTTGACTTTGACAGAAACACAACTGTCCTTTCATTGCTTAGATAAGAGGTGAAAAAATAAAACAGAAACACATTATTGTATAAGTGTGTAACAAAATTGTGTTTTAGTTGTAATTATTTTTTCATTTTCCATGTAGGCAACAAAATCATATTTTTATTGTTGAATGGGGATAAATAAAATAAAATAATGAAAATATGATTATGTAATATAATATACAAAAGAATCGTATTTTTTATTATTTTATTATATTTTTACACTCTATATATGTAACAAAAATATGATTTTATTATACATTATACACCAATAGAATTGTATTCGTTGTAACATCCCAAACCCACCACCCCAAAACTCATTGACAACAATAACACATACAACATATCTTCCTTTGTTGCTCAAATAACTTATAATTGAACTGGTCAAAAAAGTTTATAAATTTGTCAAAAGTCTTACTTTTAAATAAGCTTTTGATCAAACATGCTCAACATATAGTTGTATATTCATAACTCAAATTTAATATTATTAAAAAATTAAAATAAACTCAATAATTGATTCACGTACTCCATAATATTTTACCTTTCATTTGGAACAATTAATAATTCATGGAATAAAATCCGAAAAACAACAATACATATATATTTTCAGTGTATCATATACAATGCTGAATTTATGTTGGAGTACAAGTGTGAGTTAAAGTCCCACATCGGATAGAAATAGAAAAGTTGAACACCATATAAGTGAGGAAAAGACCCATAAACCTGAGCCTTAAGGTTTTGGGTTAAGGTGTGGTGTCTAATTCACTTATATGGTTACTCAGGTATAAATCTCCCCGATATTTACCCCCCTCGGTATCCCAACAATTGGTATCAGAGCTGATGGTTTGATTCGGCGCCCGGCTCGGACAAGTAAGAAGGCGTTTGTGGATCCATGAACATTGAGATCCGTTGTATCGAAAGTCTTCCTGGTGGATGATCCCAGGCAGCGAGTCCCGCAAGTGTTGCGGCGGTACAAGCCACTACTTGTGAATTGAAAAATGACTTCCGCTCGAGGGGGGAGGCTACCATGTGGAAGAGACTCACACTTGAGGGGGAGATTGTTGGAGTACAAGTGTGAGTTAAAGTCCCACATCGGATAGAAATAGAAAAGTTGAACACCATATAAGTGAGGAAAAGACCCATAAACCTGAGCCTTAAGGTTTTGGGTTAAGGTGTGGTGTCTAATTCACTTATATGATTACTCAGGTATAAATCTCCCCGATATTTACCCCCCTCGGTATCCCAACAATTTAGGCATATGAACTAGAGTGTATATGTTCACAATGTCTTAATGGCGAAATGGTAGACTCGAAATATGATTGTGATTGAGCATCCTCCTCCACCCACCACCCCCATATGACGCAGGAGACAAGAAGGTCCGTGACATTAACTTAAACACACTTTCTATTGTTGCTAGTTACGTTCTATACACATGTAATTGTGCCCTAAACTCGTGGCCAATGAATACGTGCACACCACTGGCACGTCGCAAGCAACCAATCCTGCTGGAATCGATAAAGACGACAGCATATATATATATATATATATATATATATATATATATATATATATATATATATACACACATGCAGGTGGATGTTGATATGTATTATTTGTTCTTAATTTAATTTTTGATTTAAAAAAAACTTATTACAAATTTGAATCATAAATGGTTCTTTGGTGTAAAACAAGGTAATGAACACAAATTATACTAAAATAATTAATTAATTATAATAAAACAATTAATTATATTAATTCTCATAATAAAATAATATATCTTACTAAAATGTTCTTATTTCATAAATAATAAATTATAGAATCATCTTTTGTGTTTTTCTTATATTGCATCCGATATCTCTTCCTTTTTATACATTATTTTTACCCTCTTTTGTAATGTCGTTAGCTAATGTCAATTGAAATATTTAAGTAGATGAATTTTTTCGTTAAAGAAATTTACACTCGCACTCCCCATGTTTTTCTCAAATTGCACCAATATTTCTCCCTTGAATCTGACTATGATGAATGAGCCAAGGTTGTTGATGTCACTGGCTCCGATGGCACCAATGTCCAGGGAACCAAACGTAGCGGTGATGATGGTCGAAATTGTGACAGGGGACGAGGAGGTGGTGGAGGTGGATATGGCGGTGATGACGACACCTACTATGGTGGCGGTGACTACAATGGAGGTGGTGGTTTCTCTGGGGGGGAGTGGGTATGCTTAGACGCCATGTTGGTGGGTGAGGACGACTATAAGGAGAATGAGATGATGTTGTCGTGGGAGAGGGAGGAAGAGAAGAATGAGGTGGTGGTGGTAAGTGAAGATGAGTTGTTGAAGAAGATGAGGGTTTGTAAAACCCAATATGTTATTTAGAGGATGAAGATAAGGATAATTTAGACATAAATTTTCATTAAAAGTCATGTGACCAACATGTGCCTATTTTATGTTAAATTATTAAACCGTGTTTAGGAGGGAGGAGGTCTGAGTGTAATGTGAGCTAAACAATTAATGAGTTTTTTTAGGGTGCAAAAAGGAGAAATATCGAGTGCAATTTAGAAAAAACATAGGTGTACAAATGTAATTTACTCTAAATTATAATATACAGTTGTAGTTATATAACTATAAGTGTATTTTTTTTTCCTTGAGAATATCATTGGAAAAATGTTAATTAATACTTGTTTATATTTTAACATTACAAATAATTTGAATTAAGGAAATATTTTAGAAATGACAACTAAAATAAGAAGGGGAAAGTGCATTTTTATTTATTTATTTATTCTATTAATTATGCTATTATTGTTATTATTATAGCACAATATGTGTGTGTTTCTACAATTTAAGTAATGACTTAATTAAAATAGGATCATCTTCTTTGTATTCTTTTAGTATGAACTTGTTGAAAAATTAATTCCTAAATTCTTATGGTAAAAACCATCACCCAATAAAATCTTAAAAACATCATATTTGATCATCAAAAAATCTTAAATAAATAAAGCATACATGTTTCCATTGAAGCAGTAATTTATCCTTTTGTTATTATAGTCTTTCCTTATGAGCTTTAGTCTTTCTTAGTCAAATAACTTATTAGAGGTTATTCTTTTTAGATGAGAAAAAAAGAAAGAAAGAAAGAAAGAAAACTTGATTTGACCTATTGAGAATCATAATCCTATATATAGTGTTTTTCTTCTTTATTGTTGGGCCAATAAGCTCTCATTAAACCTAATTGACCCAACACTTGTATCCACCAATTTATCTCATATTTATTTAGGAATCTATTTTGACATATTTAATTGATTACTTTAATTTACCCAATATATATTAAATAACATAATATAATTATTAATACAATATGTAATACATAATAACTTTTCAGAAAATTTAATTTCCTAACATAACTATCCTTTTTATATTTCATTCATGAACTTTCATCATTGAATTTTCTTTAACACAATTTGTTGTAGTTTAAATAAGATTTTAGTTCCTAAAAAAGTTCATGAGTTTTTCCATTTTGTCCTCCATTTTTAATTTTTCCCATTCAAATTCCTAAAAGAATCTTTTAGTGATTTGTTAATTTACTAATGTGACATTCGAGTAGGTTCATATCATGTGACTTGGAAATGACATGGATGATGATATGGCATTAGCAACCTTTCCCCATTTATATCCTCAAATCCTTATATCTGAAACCACAACCTTAAATCCAAATTAAGATTTCATTTCTATATTTTTGTAATATACTTACTTCTCCATCTACAAGTCGTTGTGTTTGCTTCATCAAGATCAAATGTGTGTTTGAATAAGAGATTAATTGTGTCACTGTGGGACATGAGCAATATAACCCACCACGTAGATGAATGAAAATCTAAGGAGAATGTCCTTACGATACCCAAATTTGATGCTGGTAATATTTGTTTGAAAGTGACTAATATTTCTAGTTCCCTTACTTGTCTATTTGACTTCATTTGGTTCATTTACGTGCAGAAAAGAAGTCATCATCTTAATTTTTTTGAACGGATGATGGTGATTACTTTTTAATGTGTTAGAAATGAGACTGCTGATTTTAACGAGATTCTAATTGAAATTGATGATCGAGATGAGCTTAATTTTGAACTACAACATAATTCTTTCATTGCACACCAAAAAAAAAAAAAAAAACAAACTTCTTTCATTAATTCAATAGTTAGTCCATGGCGATAGTAGCTAGGTAGAGCTTGTTGGCTATTATGTTTGTGAGAGATCTTGATCTTGTTAATGATTAATAATTATACTATTATATATAGACTTACATTTGCCAACTAGCCAGTAAGCATCAACAAGGTTAGGTTTATAGTCAACAGATAAGGAGAAAGGTGCTCAGATGTCGATAGCCATTGTTGATGGTTTCCCAATATATCACATAAAATTGGACAAGAATTCTATAATGCATATATGGAATAATGTTAAGGCTAGTCGCGTAGAAGCAAAACGTGTGATTTGATTACGGGTAGTCGTGCGCAGTCGTGTGGATTATTTGAAATAAAATAATGTTTAGTATGTCACGTGTATAAATAGAACATAAACTTTTTTTCCTTGCAAAGCGGAGTATTAACGTGAAATATCATTCTATATGTACCGAAATGTCGAAATCTCAAGCACTATACATTTGTACTGAAAAGTCTTAATCTAATTAAAGCCTATATCAATTTGTCTTTTAAGTTCCCAACCCGGAAATGACTTGAGTTCTGTGCAAATCTGTCTCTTATTTAATCCATTGTTCATTATTCAAGAATTAGTGGCAGAAAGCTTATGGGAAGTAACACTTTTTTGGGAAATGATTGTTTAGATAGAAGAAAACGTATATTTTCTTTTACCATGTTATTGCACTACTAGAAAAATCCAGAATAGTGACCAAAACTATTGGTCACAAACAGCGACCGGTTTAGCGACTGACACTATCATTGTCCTAATAAGATATCAGCAACCAGTTTTGCAACCAAATTATTTCAGTCACAACATGGCTTAAAACTTATAAATTATATTTAGGAATGGCAACAGAGTGGGTAGGGGCGGGTATTATATTTCTCATTCATGCCCCCGACTTTAAAATCAGTCACCAATCCCATCCCCGATCCCCGTTGGGGTTAAAAATACATATTCATCCCATCCCTATTGAGGGTCAGGTTTCCCCTCCCCGCCCCGCTAATTGATTAAAATTTAAAAAAAAAATAGAAAAATAATTTGGAGCGGGTGACACCATCATAGGGAGCCAGGAACTCCAAATTTGGAGCATATTTTTTATAATTGTGATCTTGATTATATATTTAAAATAGTTCCTAAGGCTATAAAGTGAAGATATGGGACAATAAATTAATTAAGAGAAGCACTTATTATGGTAGAGGGCTGATATTAACTCTAATTCCCAACAACTCTTACTATTAACAATTGGAAGCCCCAACATTTGTTTAGTTAGCTAGGATATTGAATAGAAACAAAACCAAATTCCCAATATAAATAACTACAATAACATTATAAAAATCATAATAGTAATTTATTTTGTAATGTCAAAATTATAATTATTAAACAAGTTAATTTGTGACAGTGTTGATTTGTAAACAGGTCACAATGGTGTGGTGTCTATGTTCCCTGACCAAATTCCCCACATTTGCCTAAAAACATTAAAAGGAATTTCGCAACTTACTTTTCTGGCTTTTGTTATCACCATCCAGACACAGACACACTTTCTCTAGGGAGCTTTACTAGAAATTTGTCCTAGCGTTGTATAGCTTAATTGTAGTACCCTTGGTGTCCCTTGAAGTTTAGAGCCATAAGCATGATGGTGTGAAGTTGAAACAAAATAAAGATGCAATGAATGTTTTGATTGTTTCCTATACAAATGAAACATAATAAAGTTTGTATAGGAAACACTAGAAATAAAAATGAAATCAATAAAAAGTTGTTTTGATTGTTTCCTATACAAACTTTTATATAGCCAAATCTTGTCATCCACTTCGTTTTTCCCATCTCATTGCTTGCTTAAAAGTTATAAACCAAGTGATGTTGGGGGTTTAGGAAGTTATTGAATGGGAAGGAACAAATAAAAGTGAAAACAACAAAACATTCTAAAATGGATAATAAAAAGTGTAAGTAATTCGAAACACTGGAAACTCTAAAATAATCAGAGTTAGTGTGAAAACAACCAAACATAGTTGATTAATGAAAATCTTGTCATCCACAAGTTTTCATTTTGAAACTCTAAAATAAAAACTCTTCCTAAACTACATCCACTGTTGATTTACATTTATATAATTTGGAGATGTTAGTGTGATCCCATCACTATGTAATTAAATATATAAAATTTCTGAATTTCTCACACAGCACAAAACCTAATATTGGGCATTTTACCCAGACTTGGTAGGCAGAGCAACACTTTTTCCCAAGCACACGACACTTTACCTACCACATGCATAGAAATACGATAGGAAATTAGGAAAAGTTGCATCCTATGTAGGCACCCTTTTATATCTAATTAATTATGTCCTTTTACAATACCATTTCCATTAATCATGATGCATAGTTCTTGACTAAACAGGAAAGGAAACCACATAACGAACCACAATAGATAACCGACATTAGTTGATGGTTCATTTATTTTCAAATAAGGCGACCAACAATGCTATGAATAGAAAAAATCACGTGGGAAAGAGTGCTGATATATCTAATTGTGGGACTGCATTGTCCCTTAATTGCCTATAAGTTGGACATCAACTTATATTGATGACAAGTATGAAAGACAAATATTGATGGAAAAGAAGGATTAGGAATAAATAAATTAATAAAGAAAGAGATATACCCTTTACTTAAGCAATCACCAAGAAACTAAATCATACCGTAGTTTTGGAATGGAGCATCTCAAAGTACTCTTATAAAACAAAAAATACATCCATAGCTATATATCCTCTAAAATAACTAGAAAAAACTAAAGAAAACAGTATCGACAATACCCGACCAAAAGAGAACAGTGCTGATATATCCACAGTTGGTGTTCTTGTCAACAATGCTAGTTATTTTGGTTTGGCAAAAGAAAAAACAAGAGGTGGTTCATGCAGAACAAAAGAGGGTCCTAGTGGTGTGTTCAGCTGGCAATGATGGTCCTGATCCTTTCAGAGTTATGACTAAAATATGTTTTTTGTATATTTTAATTCATTATAGAGAGAAAACGAAAGAAAAAGGGAAATACCTCAAGAGAGACTGAGAGAGAGGTGTGTTGAGAGAAAGAAGACAATGGCCATCACCCACAGCGAAGAAGACAGCGACAGGTTGACAGCGGCAGCGACAACGATGGAAGGGAAAAGACTTGTGAGACTGAAGTGAGGAGTGAGGACTCGCGAAACGGAAGCGGCGCGACAGTGTGACAGTTAGTTTTAGGTTTATAAGTTCTAAATGGGCTTTTTAGTTTCGGGGCGGGGTCGGGGCAGATATCGCATTTCCTATACCCACCCCCGCCTTCGCTATTGGTTATCGGGAAAAACCCGACCCCTACCCCGAACTTGGTCAATTCGGTTTTTCCTCGTCAAAGTTGGGGCAGGTTCAGTTTAGTCCCTACAGGGGCAGGTTCCGCTGCCGTGCCTAATTCTATTAAAAAATAATAATGGCTGATATGGTGACTGGTTTTTTATTCACATCAGAGGCTGATTTCATTTTGGTCACTAAAATATAATAACGGTAGATATGGTGCCTGACTTTTTATTTGTGTCAGTGATTGTTTTGTTTTATTCGCTAAAATATAATAGCGATTGATATGATGATTGATATTTTACTCACCTCAGTGACTAATTACATTTCGATCCCTAACTCTTAGGAATACCAACTGAGTTTATTTTAATTACTGGTTAAGAAAAGAATTTTGTTGCTTAGTAGTTAGTGATTAATTATGACCCAATAAATCACAAGTCTAAGGGGGTTGAATCCTACACCAACAATGATGGACACCTTTTCAATGTAAAGGCAAAGGTTAAGAGGGATTAATAGAAAAATTAAATTGTAGAATAATTTGATGCTTTTTATTTCCATAATAGATGCCTTAAATAAAGATTACAAGGAAGATTGAAACCATAAAATGAGGAACTAATCCTAACAGGATGAGAAACAACCAATACAATGAAAATGTAGAAAAACAGGGAAGGTGCAATTGTGCTATTACGTGCTTATGGACATTGATAAACCATGACTTCTATTGCTACACGTAATCTGATAAATATCTTGGTGGGACATGTGTGTGTGGTTCTAGGGGAATGGTGGATGGGTATTTCAGAGCACCTATTTCGGAACACTAATTTTGGAATAGGTGTTCTGGAACGCCTATTCCGGAATAGGTGGAGTTGGAAGAGGAGAAGGACTTCTGCACTGGAACCTTTGATGGCTACAGGAAGAAGAATTGAGTTGGAGCATAAGAGAAGAATTAGAAAGCGATATGCGTTGCGAGAAGAGGAGAAGAACAAACGGAAAGGGCTAGGCGTCTGTTATTGCTGTTGTAAGAGAAAGAATGGGAAAATGATAGAAGCGTAGGTTAGGGTTTTTAAAAAAATGAGAGATGTAGCATTTGAGTCCCCAAGTCTAACACTGATGATTGGTCAAAGCTCAAGTGTAACACTTATGATTGAGCAAGATTCAATAAGGCCAAGTGCAATATTAGTGATTGGTCAAGACCCAATAAGATCTAATGTTGCTTTCAAAATGATCATTTCAGAAGCAATATGGGAATTGCCAGAAAAAAACACCACTTATGATTGACTAAGGCCCACTAAGATCCAATTGTAGTACTATTGATTCACCAAGGCCCAATAAGGCCCAAATTTAACACTGATAATTGATTATGACCTAATAAGGCCCAAGTGTAACATTGTTTATGACCAAGATACAATAAGACTCAAGTATAATACTAATGATAGAGTAAGACCCAATAGAGCCTAAGTGTAACACTATTTATGACCAAGATACAATAAGGCTCAAGTATAATACTAATGATAGAGCAAGACCTAATAAAGCCCAAGTGTAACACGATTTATGACCAAGATACAATAAGGCTCAAGTATAATACTAATGATAGAGCAAGACCTAATAAAGCCCAAGTGTAACACTTATATCATTGACCAATGTCCAATGAGGCTCATGTGCAACATTGATGATTGACTAAGACACACAATAAGGCCTATGAACTAATAATTAACCAAGGCCCAAGTGTAATACTGATGATTGACCAAGACCCAATAAAACTGAAGTATACCACTGATGATTAATTATGACTTAATAAGACCCAAGTGTAACACTAATTATTGACAAAAATCCAATAGGATTAAGTGTAATATTGGTCATTAAAGAAGGCCCAATTAGACTCAAGTATAGAGTATTAGCAACTTTATTGATGACTAATCTTCGTCGGTAAACCTGGCTGACCACTTTTAGTGAGATTCTCCCCTCTCAACCACATTTTTTTCATCCACAAGTCTCAAACCCGAGACCTTACTTAAGGAGATTGAGTTCAATATCATTCAAATCAATGAAATATTGGTAGAAAACACAAACAAACACACACACACACACACACACAGACACATCATAATGTATATGCCTATTCTTAAAGATTTCCTTGTACTTAAAAATCTTTAAAAAATAAACCTAAGTATTAAATATATTTAATTTGTACTTTGCATTTACTTTGAATGTTAAAAACCTATAGAAAAATACTTTTTTTAGTTTTAAAAGTTGTGATATTATATCTTTTGTCTCCATGGTATATATGCAGAGTATCTATTAACTTTGCTGATAATTAATTTTTGTCATAAAACCTTACTAAACACTTTAAGTGAGATCTCTTTTTCCATAAATATTTTTTAGCTAACATGGCTTGACTTGGAGCCTTTGCTTAAAATATTTGAGTATTGTGACATTATCTTTCTTTAATATTATTTTATAATATTTATTTATTACTATTATTCTATTAATATCAATTTAATTAATCATTTGAGTATGATTGAACCACTAAACATTGAATTGATAATTGGTTCAATTGAAATATCCAAATTTAAAAAATGTTTTTATTATTATTTTAGAACTCTTTTATGTCAAATTATTTATTGCTTTGAAAGTTTTATTTTAATTCATATTACAATTTGAGAGCTTGGAATAGTGGGATCACGTGGCTTGAGAGTGTGGTGGCAAAGTGGTGGTTGGGAAATTGGCAGTGGTGGTAGATTGAGGATGTTGAGTGAAGGCAATTTTTTAGAGTGGTATTTTTTGAAGTGGCTTCAGTTCATAATGAATAGGTCGATGAGGGAGGTGAGGATGTTAGTCTCAACGACTAGGGAGCTGCCACATTTTGGCAATTGGATGTGTACACAAGATAATATATAAGTTGCTTGAGTATAGATTAAAGGGGTCATTGGTGACATTATATAAGAGGAACAAACAACATTCATTCTTGATTGCCAAATGCTTGATGGGGTGTTAGCTACAAATGAAATTGTGGATTGGGCAAAAAGATAAAAAAAATGGTTGTTTCCTCTTTAAAATAGACTTTGAAAAAGCCTACAATTCTGTGAATTGGGATTTTCTAGACTATATGCAACATCGGATGGGATTTGGAACAAAATAGATGGCTTGGATAAAATCAATGGTGCGTTCTTGTCAGATTTTTGTCCTCATCAACACCAGTCCAACTAGAGAGTTTGAAACACAATGGCTAGAACATGGGGACCCCCTTACCCCTTTACTGTTTCTTTTGGTGGTTGAGGCACTAAAATGCTTGTTTAGGAATGTTGTGAGTTGTGGAATCTTTAAAGGAATCTCTTTGGGTGATGATGGACAATATTCTATTCTCTAGTATAAAGATGATTCCATTATTTTTGACAAAAATTTTCTTTGAGAACTTGTGGGTTGTCAAGGCAATACTTAGGAGTTTTGAATTATCGTCAAGCTCAAAAGTCAATTTTTGTAAAAGAAATCATTATTGGATAAATGTAAGGATGCTTTTGTGGGTGCAATAAAGTCTTTCTTACATTGTAAGTTGAAAGTGACTCCTTTTAAGTTCTTGGAGATTCCATTTGGAGTCAACCCAAGAAGGTCTTCATCTTAGGAACCTTTTATTCTGGAATATTAGAAAAAAACTTGCAGTTTAGAAGGGGAAACAATTTTCGATTAGGGCAGGGTCATTCTTATGAATTTCGTCTTGAGCAACATCCCTATATTCTTTTTCTCCTTCTATAATGCCCCCAAAAAAGTCATTCAAAAGCTGATAGCTATTCAATAAAGAATTCTTTGGAATGGGATAAGTGAATCCCACAAAATTGCATGGGTAAGTTGGGTAAATATGTCTCCCAAAGGATAAGGCCAAGCTAGGTGTGAAGCATTTACAAGGTTTCAATATCAGTCTTCTTGCAAAATGGCATCCAAGGCTAGTTGTTGATGCAAGGGGAGTTTGGAGAAAAATCAACCAACATAGATACAGGGAGTTCCTTAGTTTTTATGGAGAAACAACATCATTGTCACATCATTCCATACAGTGGAGGGACATATTGTCTCTAAATACTCATCCCTTACCCACTCCATAGTGGCTTTCAACAAACATTATTAGGAAGGTTGGTAATGGTACACAAACATATTTTTAGACTGTTAAGTGGTTAAGTGAAGCTTCCCTTATGGAAATGTTCTCTGTATCAAATTATAAGGGATATGGCAACACTGATTTGCAAAAAAATGGGGAATGGGACATTGAAGGTTGGTCTTGGATTTAGAGTTGGAGAAGAAGATTTTTTTTGTATGGAAGAATGAACTTCTTGCTAGACTCAAAGATAAGATGGAAGAGCAATATTCTTGGTCTTGGAGGGGACATGCTTTAGGTATTTTCTCAGTGGCCTCTACATACTCTTTGATTATGGAGAAAGACTTGTTGGACTTTGTGAACGCATTTATGTCCAATTTTGAAGCACTTTTGGTATGTAGTATTTCCTTCAAAAATACTTGTGTTTTCTTAGAGGTTGCTTTGAAATAGACTCCTAACTTGTGATCAACTGTGTAAGAGGAGAGTGGAAGGCTTTGTGCACCACTGTGCCTTTTCAAAAAGCTTGATTAAGTGTTTTAATTAGATTGCAACAGTAATTAAATTTAACTAAGTTCATGTAATTAATTAATTAGTTATAAGGGGATGGTTTATGGTGTTTATATCCATGTTTATATTCATGTTTATGCTTAAACCATGTTGCATGTGTGATTAGTTGGTTTTTAGAGTGTTTGAACCTAGGTGGGTGGGCCTTGAGTGATGGGATTGGGTGTCTGAGTTTAGTGAGCTATGGAGTGAAGCGAGGGAATGAGAGTAGTCATAAACCTTCTGAAAACCCTTGCACAATTTGAACCAACCTCATAAACACACCTTGTTGTTTCTTTCTTTTTCCCCAAGAGGGCTATCTCTTTGGAAGCTTGGATCCTTGATTTACCTTGTTCAAGAGAGCATATTTCTTACTCCTTATTGTTGTTTGGGTTGTCTACAATGGTAATAATCCTCTTCCCCTTCCAATTGAAGTTTCATTTTCATTTTCCTTCATAGAGCACCCATGGGGGTTCATGAAAATGCTCATTTTTGGGGTTTTAATGTGGTTTCTGTTTGTTGATGGGTTATGGGTGGTGACTTGTTTTGTGGTGGTTGAGTGATAATGGGAAAACTCTCATCTTGGACCCAAAGTCCTATCCTTTTCCTTTTCTTCCTCTCAAAGATTGCTTCTTGGTTTATAGAGGCAAGGGAAGTTTATCTCTTTTCTTAATTTATGATGTGTTTATGCTATGAGAATGCATATTGATTGGAGTTTATTGATGAATTTGTTGCCATATTTTGAATATTCGTGATTTGTAGATGAAACCCTTGAACCTTTGATGGGATTACATTGATTTGATTATTTGAATTGTTATAGATGAAATTTATTGCTTAGAAATATCTTAAAGGTGATTTGAATTCGTTATTGAGGCTTTTTGGGTTGGAAGGAATGATTTTGTTTTTGATGAAATATGGGAATTTGATGTAAAAGTCTTTTTTTCCAGTTTATAACCATTTTAATCGATTACACTATATGGTAATCGATTAAAACGAGTTATTGGGCCTGATTTTTTAGTTCTATATTTGTTGTAATCAATTATATATATTTGTTATCGATTTCAATGGTCCAAACACAATTATAGAGTCCGAATTTAGAAATGTGGTCTTCATAAAAGTTGTAGCCTTAGATGTAAGTTAACTAATGGTTTTGGTTTCACTCAAAAATATTTTGTATAACTCTAGAAATGGTTGAGTTAGTGAACAAAGGTCAAGCTGTCGATAATAAGTAAAAATTTCATATAGATTGTAAATTTTAATTTGCATAATATGATTCCAAACTACGTCTTTGGATAAACATTAAAGTTGGAGATTCTTGCCTTAGCTTTCAAATGAGAGAAGAACAAACTTGATTGAGTTGGTATATCTTTATCTATCATGTTTATAAGCTATGAAAGTCATTGATGCAAAATAGAAAATGAAGGAGATAGTAACCTAAAACTTATAAGATGTTTTGATAACCTTAAACATAAAGTGTAAAGTTTTTATAATGATATAATGATGCATAATTATAAGATTTAATTGGTCTATGCTCTTATTGTTGATGAAATGTTATATTGATGATGAGATATTTATGTTAATTAATAATGTCTTAAATTGTGTTGATTGGTTTTTTGATGATGGTATGAACATCATATGATGAGGTGAATGTGGTTATGTTGATAACATAATGATAATTGATAATAATCTTGACTCGTAACCATCCATATGTGTTGGAAGGGTTAGCTATGACCTTTGGGAAAGTTTTTGTTGAAATGAAAATGGCATACTTAGTAGGGTGAGTTCCACATCCGAACATTGCCTCACTAAAGCAAACCAGGGGTTTTTCCTAGTAGGGTATCTTTGCAAGTACCACCCCTAGGTTTTCACTTTGAATGACATGTCAGAGTGGTGATAACTACTTTCCAAGATGTTTAGTGACTTTTCAGTGTATATGGGATGGATTGTTCTTGATGGTGAAACTTGGATACTTAAGATTGACCATGAGTGAGATGGTGGGTAGGAATGTGTCGTATTTAAAAATCTCAAGTAATCTAAGTGTAGTTATTGTTATGAGTAGGCACATAAGTTATGGTACTAGGAAGGGCCTCAACGCAGTGTTGGAGGTTGCCAATGGTGGCTAACAGTGAAATGATCTATAGGTTGGATGTGTAGGCGAATCCCTAGATAAGTTAAGGTCATTGCAAGCCTTACTGGAGGTAAACCACTATTTTTGCTCATCCATTTTTGATAAAATCACACTTCCTCCATAGGGTTAATTTGAATATCCCCAAATGGTCAAGGTGTGACCATGTTAAGGATATACTTGGGTTAATCGCTCAAAAGGTGAAATCTTCATGGAGCCAAGTTTGTCTTTGATGTTGATGATTGATGGACTGATGATGATGATGTTAGAGGGATGAATCATGGTAATGATGATTGATTGACTGATGATAATTGAATCTTGATGTGATGGTTGAATGAACTAATAATTATTGTGAGATGCTCTATTATATGAATTTCTAAGACTTATATCTTAAGTATGAGTTCTAAATATTACGTTCTATGTATATTGTATACTATTTTAGTATGCTTGTTTTTGGTAAGTTTACCTTTGCGTTGTTGCGCATATGGTTTATGTATGTGATGATCCTATATCTAATGTACATGAAGAGCATATGGATAAGAGGTGATCTTGTGTCTTTGGAAACTTCATGGATACACATATCTGAATGTGAATACGTGCTATCCATTTTTGTTTCCTCTTTAAAGTTATGTATAATATTGATCGACTTACAGTTTATGTAGTTTATCCTTATACTTATAGTGCGATTTATGTTTATATGCATGTACTGAGGAGATTTGAGTTACTATGATGTTGTATATATATCATGTGATGTTTTATTTTGTTGTTGTGTGTTTTAGCCTTTGGCCTTTGAGTGTGAAAAGTTTACAAATACTTTAAATTAATTAATTAATTGAAAAGTTTTAAATGGATTAAAATAAAGTTTTCTACTTGAGATAGTTTTTAGTTCTATGTAACGGCGGGGGGTTGTTACACTTTGATTTGCAAAGGTTGTGTGTTTTTTGCAAATCAAATATAAAATATACCCAACATATGTTTATTAGGTGTCTTGTGATTTTGATACTTAGATGAGGGTTTTCAGGTGGTTCAACTTCATCTTTGGCTTTCCAAATGATATTAGGCAGTTATATTTATAGTTGAGATTTTGTTCCAGTAGCAAGACAACTAGAAGGTTCAAATATATCATATGGCACACTATATGTTGGAGCATTTGGTTGTTGTATAACAAAGTCATCTTCAGAAATGGTGAAGGAGATCCCTCTCTTATGTTGGCACAAATTCAATCTTTACCTTGGAGGTGACTTTTGTATAAGTTAGGGATCGAACCAAGGACATTTTTTTCAAGCTAGTGTAACAATCCTAGATTAGGTTTCAACTTTTGAATCAGGGGTTATGATGGTATACGATATAAAGTTACTTATTGGGGGAAACATCTTTTGGAAGGACTTTTTGTAGTTATACACATGCTTTGTTTTGTTTAGTGTGTACAACTTTTACAAACTCTATAACTATATATATATATATATAATACTAACCTATTTGCCTAAAAAAAAATATTTTGGGGGTTGAAAATTAGTCATAATTTGGAAGATTTAAGAGACATAATTTTTTATTCCACAAAAACGACATCATCATTTTGGAAGGAAAATGAGGAGTGGAACTTTATTGAAGAAATGTGGGTTTAGTTTAGGTTAGGAATAATAATAGGATTGGAACATTGTTTATAGGATAGAACTTAGATAGGGAAAGGCCAACGTGGATTGTCCATGCTTGAACTCATAGTAATGGGTTCCAAGGTTTTATACAATCTCAGAAAAAAAAATTCATTTTTGTTTTGTGAAATTGGTTTACTAATTGGGATGATATTGAGTTGTATTTTAATTTTGAAGGTGTTGTGCTGGTTGCAGAAATGATATTGAAGATTCATGTTGGGGATTAAGAATTCTGGGGTTTATAATTTTCAAAAATTTAATAAAACAAATTGTGGCATTTAAAAACTCTATGCTACTATGTTAAAATTAATTATTAATTATTTTAAATTTAAAACACTAATAAAGTTAACATCAAATTGAAAGAAGAATCATTTTGCATATCATTGCAAACTTAAAGAACCAATTTTTATTTTAAAAGATAAAGAGCTAAAATGAAAATTACTAAAAAAAACATAAATGATCAAAAATATATTTTAGACAAATTAATATTATATAGTTAAATTGGTAAATTTAAATAAGTATATAATTACAATTAAGATATATACCATAATATATGTTTTAAGATCAATAATATTAATATAATATTATTTTCATTATTGGATTAAAAGTGATGGCTAAGGTGGGAGGCCAAGCCATGTCTCCCACAATAGGAAACAAATTTGCATTATTAAATTGTTTTAACATTTAAATTAGTGACCTAGAATTTTTTCTCTCTTATTTTTCTTATTTATCCCTCTGTCTTTTTCTCTCTCTTTCTTTTCTTCCTCTCCTTGATCACTACGGTCCACCTCTTTTGTTGTTCCCCTAGATCTGAAAGTAAATGGAATAAAGGCACAACAGAGGGGAGCAACAAGAGAAGACATAAACACGAGAGTGCGACTTTGAAGATCCTAAGAGAATATTTTATATTTCTATACATAACTATATTGAACATATCTAGTAACTATTATATTCCAAGAAATCAAATTAATTTCATTGGTCTTATCAAATATTCTCTCACTTTCAAAATATAAGATTCTTTTAACTAATTCACATCCTTTAAAAAAGTTAATTAATGTATTTAGTAGCATTAAATTTGTTAAAAATTGTATTATGTTGCCAAAGTTACCCTTAAAATTATTGGAACTCATACTCTATTTTTTTCCACTTAATTACTTTTCCGCCTAATTAATTAATGTGTGCTAGTCATTTTATTCAATTCTTATTAGAAAGATAATTCATTTATGTTTTTAGTATATACTAGTAGCATTTATTGTAAAGTAATTAAGGATATTTGGGTGAAAATAATGTCAAAAACAACTTGAAAAAAGTCTTATAGAAAAGGATACACAAAATTGAAAAAGAGTTTTATATTTAAAGATAAAAGAAGTACAATGATACACTTAGGCCCAGCCCCATGACTAATGTGGGAAAAAAAAAGTCTCTTTAATTTGAAGAGGTAAAAAGATTTTCCAATTACGACAAGAATTCAAAAATCTTTCAATCACTAATTTTAACTTATCCAAACATTGAAGTTAACAAAATTTTAATTTCTTCTAAAACATTAAATGTCTATTCATATGTAATATTTTATATTTGTATGTATTTTTTTCTGGGGAAAATAAATATTTTGTATGTAATAAAATATAGCATTTTAATAAATTTACATGTCTATTTTAACAAAATGTAGCTTAAATATGTTTTTCTTTAATTCCTCACATTGAAATTTTTGTTATTTTTTGTCTCCTAAATTTAACTTTGTTTTTTCAGTTCCTCATAATGAAATGTCCATTTGAAAAATGATCTTTCTAATTCCTCCTAATTGATTTTCTATTGTTTGGATGTATAATTTGTCACAATTTTATTACCATAGGATGGACTAAAAAAAGTATTACATCAAGGAACCTAAAAATAATAAATTTAGGGCTCATTCGAGAGTGGTTGCAAGTCTTTGGTTTTTATTTTTTAAATTCAATTTTTAAAACATATTTGAGCCTGTACAATACTTATATATAAAGGGTCCTTATATATTGTTTTGCTTTAGGCCCTAAAATTTCATGACCGACCTAATGATACTTGGATCCAAGTTACCACACTTTGCATATTCTAATAATTAAGTGAGTTTGGAGTAGCAATATCCAACAACCACTACTATATGAAAACCTTTTTAATTACATCGATTATCGAATGCATATTATATCAGTTTTGGAACTGATGTTGTTCAACATAATGTTACATGTAGGCATATTTAACATTGGTTTTTCTCAACTCCAATATAGAAAATGTGACATTTAAACAGATCAAGTCCCATCCATCATCAGTTTATTGACAAAATTGATGTTGAAAGTTTCTTTTACTATAACGGTTTTTGCTAGAACATGTAGAATCTTAGTTTTTTAAAAATAAAATAAAAATTATATTATATGTTGTGTTCATTGTCCCATATTTTATACTAGTAATTATGTATCTTTTTTATACATCATGACCTATAAGCTGTCAGTTTTAGAATCAATGTTAATTATAATAATCAGGATATAAGTTATAATCAATGAAATTATAAAGTTAAAACGCACAAGACACAAAAGTTTAACATGGAAAGTAGGATAAAAATCAATGTAATCAAGACCAAAGAGACAACTCCAAAATAAAATAATACAACAGAGTCTTTAAGTGCACAAACAGTGTATAAACAAATGATTAAAATAAAGCTAAACACAAAACTTATAAAATGACAAATATACAAAATGAAAAAACTTCAAAATATAGCCTGTGGTGTGAGCAAAGTGTTCTCCCTCTCTAAACCTTTCATCCAAACAATTGTTTTCACATAGATCTTTTCATCTATCCTTCCTGTGTATAAAAATACTAGAATCAATATTCAAGCAAAATAATTAATTTTATTTGTTATTTTCTTGCTAGATACCCCTATCTCTGTAATCTGTAAGCATGTAGAGGTGATAAAATGATTAAATATTTTTTTTTTTGAAATATATGAAAAATGTAAAATTTCTAGATAGGATTTATTAAGTCCGTGACTAATATGGTTTATTAGGCTAAGTCCCATGTTACTAATCTTTTTTTAACGGCACTTGTTTTGAAGACAATAATAAGAACATTTTTTTTTTTTGAAGGACAATAATAAGAACATTAAACACCACAAAGTATACATACCTATTAACAGCGGATACACGTACACAGACCCACCACGAGTACGTAATCTTTGCGAGTCCAATTTCAGCATACTGATAATTGGAATGAAATAAACGATTTCTGTTTAAGGGTGCACCACGTTCAATAGTAATTGAACTTTGGAAAGAGAAGGAAGGGGAAACAGAAATAAGGATGATGAAATGTAGTTTCAAAGTCATAGACAGCTATCATCAATAAATCACCCAAATAATTTGCTATCATGTGCTTTCATCACACGCGTTTAATTAATTAGACCATAACCAAAGGGAAAATTATCCACCCTCTTCCTTTTATTCTCCTATTGCTCCGGGAGTTGCGGTTTGAGAGTTAGAGAGAGAAATAATGTAAATTATTAAGAGTAAATTAGACTCGTATTTTTTTATTTTTTTTATTATATTTTATATTTCTTTTTTTTTTTGCATCTTATATAAAATTTCATAATTGTTTAGTTTCCATTACACTTATATTTATTTTCAAATACTGTTTAATAAATAAATAAAAAGTAGACACATGTTGGTCAGATGATTTTTAATGAAAATTTATGTCTAAAATATCCTTATTTTATTCATCAAAATCACATCTTGAATTTTACAAACCCTCATCTTCTTCAACAATCCTTCTTCACTTACCACTACCACGTCTTTTTCCTCCTCCTCCTCCTCCTCCTCTCTCCCACTGTAACGTCATATTTTCCTTCTCATTGTCGTCCTTGCCCACCAACACGACGTCTGGGAGCACCCACTCCCGTTAGAGCAACCACCACTGTCGTACCCGTCATATCTACCTCTACCACCTCCTTGGCCTTGCCGTGGCAGAATCACCGCTGCGTCTGATTCCTTGTACACTAACATCATCAGGTAAAAGTAATGTATAAAAAGAGAGGAGTATTAGATATAATTTAAAAAAATAGAGGAAGTACGAGTGTAATTTATTCTCAAAGGACAATTTTGTTTACTCAAATATTTCAATTAACGTTAATTAACTATATTAATAAAAGAAATTAAAATAATGTATAAAAAAGGAGGAATATTGAATGCAATTTAAATAAAATACTAGATATATGAATGTAATTTATTCAATTATTAACAATAATGGGGTATTCTAATATTGAAGGACATCGCATCCTACAACACCATTTTCCCTAACTCTCCTTTAGCACGGGCTTCTTTCGTTTATATTGTTATCATTAGTTTATTACATTTCCACACACGTCCATAAAAGAAGACAATTCCTTTTGCTTTTGTTTTCATTAAAAAAAAAACATATGGTAACTTTTTAGTTTACAATTATTTGTGTAGGAATGTTACTAATTATAAAATCAATATGTGGATGTTAAAACAAATTTGAAATTTTATCTATAGCCCGCGCTCATTTTGATAAGCAATTGTTTGTTTGAGTACACAAAAGTGCTTTTAAGACTGTATATAAGTAATTTATTATTTTTTTCAAAAATTATTCGCTATAGTTTTTAAATAACCTAATTTTTTCTTTTTATATTTTATTATTTTAAAACTTGCCCAAATATATTGGAATTTATATTATTATCAAAATAAAAAAATAAGAAAAAAATCTTAAACAAACACATTTTTTTTTGTTTTAATCTAAGATATCCTCCCCGACAATTTTAGTTAAATTGAAATAATTTTTACGTCAATTGATATACTTGCTTAAATATTAATATAAGTTATTTTTTGGCTCATTATCCATCAATTCTTTCAATAATCATCTTCCTCATGTTTTAATGTTCAAATTGAAATTGAGTTACTTAACACTTTAATACGATCTCGTATCCTATATATATAAAAGAAATATAAGATTGAAGAACAATAGATATTAACTTTATTTTTTTATTAAAAGATTAAAACTAATATCTAAGTTATCAACAACACTGAAGATTTTAATCATCCATTGAATTTCCTCTCCCTTTCACCTAAACATTTTAGATGTTTTTCCGTCTTACCACTTAAAAATAGAAGAAATCCAAGGTGAATCCTGTCAAGAGAGAATTTAATCAACTAACACATTCCCCTATCTGTATCCTATTCTCTCGTTCTCATCTCGTCTATATGTATGTTCAACAAATAAAAATTACACGCAAATCCAATCCCATCCCAATTAGTAGAAATAGCAAACCCCACAAACATAAAAGTGGCAAATCCACCATATATTTAGAATAAAAACATAATAGCAGCAAAAGTACAGAAGAGAGAGAAAGGTAGTCAGAAAAAGAAAACTGAGAAAGAGCGTGGCCGTTTCAACGGCCACCTCCATCTCCACCTCACCACACCTAGTTGGCCACTCCTCCATCGTTCCCACCTTCCCTATTTTCTGCTTCTCTCCATTTTCTAACAAAAATAAGAAAACCCTAAACAAAAAAACATAACAGGATGGGGGGAAAAGAAGAAGAAAAAAACAGAAAAGAAAACCTGGGTTACCCAAAATCCAATCCACACCTCACCCCACCCCACAAAACAACACAACACAATCCTCAAAAATCAACCTATTCCTTCCCCTTTCCCTCCCAAACCAAAAACTCTAATCACATTTTTTTCTTCTTTTTTTCTTTCTCCTAATGCCACCTCCTTCGAAATTGCTTAATCTTTTATTCATTCATTTACGTAACAAATTGTTAGAAAATGCAACACAACATCTTCGCCTCAATGCGTAGCTTGAAGATCATGGACGGTTGCAAGGGCACTCAGGTCTACGCCATCAACCCCTCCGGCGCCACCGGCGGTGGAATTGGCGAGAAGCTTCTCCAACAGCTTCACGACCACATCAAAAGCCAAACCCTTATAACCAAATCGGTTCGGAACTTACAACCTCCGAACATGACGACGCCGTCGGAGGTTTTCGTCTCCGACGGGTCGCTCCTTCCTTACGGCCTCCCCATGACGGACCTCCTGGAGCCCAAAATTGAACCCTTCTTGGTGTCGTTGGATATTGTCGAAACCATTGCCGGAGTCCACCGCCGCACCGAGGACCGCCCCCAGTTCGACCGCTCCGAGGTGTACCTCGAACAATGCGCGGTGTTCCGGATGCTGACCGACCCGAAGCTCTTCCGCCGCAGCCTCCGCGCCGCCCGGCAGCACGCCGTCAACGTGCACGCCAAGGTCGTGCTTGCCGCGTGGCTGCGCTACGAGCGCCGCGAGGATGAGCTCATCGGCTCGTCCTCAATGGACTGCAGCGGGAGGAATCTCGAGTGCCCCCGCGCCACGCTGGCTCCAGGCTACGACCCGGAGTTGGTGTTTGATTCCTGCGCGTGCACGCGTGCACGCACAAGTAATGGTGATAACGATAATGATGATGCAATGACAATAGTGGTTGATGAGCAATGCTCCATCTCGGAAGAGGAGGAGGAGGGGGATGGTGACATGTATTTTTGTGTTGGTGATGATGAGATTAAGTGTAATAGGTTCAATATAGCCTCACTTTCAAGGCCCTTTAAGACAATGTTGTATGGTGGATTCATAGAGTCAATGAGAGAGAAGATAAATTTTTCGCGGAATTGTTTTTCTGTTGAGGCATTAAGGGCTGCTGAGGTGTTCAGTAGGAGAAAGAGGTTGAGTCATTTGGAGCCCAAGGTTATTTTGGAGTTGCTATCTTTGGCAAACAGGTTTTGTTGCGAGGAGATGAAGAATGCTTGTGACGCACATTTGGCATCACTGGTTTGTGACATAGATGATGCCTTGTTGCTTGTTGAGTATGGACTGGAGGAGACCGCGTACCTGCTGGTGGCTGCCTGCTTGCAGGTTTTTCTCCGGGAGCTCCCTGGTTCGATGCAAAGTTCGAGTTTTGTGAAGATGTTTTGTAGTTCGGAGGGTAGGGATAGGCTGGCTCTGGCGGGGCACGCGTCGTTTGTGTTGTATTATTTTTTGAGTCAGATCGCGATGGAGGAAGAGATGAGGTCGTACACCACTGTGATGCTGTTGGAGAGGTTAGTGGAGTGCGCAAAGGATCGTTGGGAGAAGCAAGTTGCGTTTCACCTATTGGGTGTTGTTATGCTTGAGAGAAAAGAATACAAAGATGCACAATATTGGTTTCAGGCAGCGGTTGATGCAGGGCATGTTTATTCTTTGGTGGGAGTTGCAAGGGCAAAATATAAGCGTGGTCACACATATTCATCATATAAGTTGATGAACTCACTTATATCTGATCATAAACCGGTTGGGTGGATGCATCAGGAAAGGTCTTTGTATTGTGTTGGAAAGGAGAAATTGATGGACTTGATGTCTGCAACTGAGTTAGATCCAACTCTTTCCTTTCCATATAAATTCCGGGCTGTTTCTTTCCTGGAGGAAAACAAGATTGGATCTGCCATTGCAGAAATCAATAAAATAATTGGTTTCAAGGTTTCTCCAGATTGCCTTGAATTGAGAGCTTGGTTCTTGATTGCCATGGAAGATTATGAAGGAGCCCTCAGGGATGTCCGGGCAATTTTGACATTGGATCCAAATTATATGATGTTCTATGGGCATATGCATGGTGATCAGTTGGTAGAACTTCTCCAACCTGTTGTTCAGCAGTGGAGTCAGGCTGATTGCTGGATGCAGTTGTATGACCGATGGTCCTCTGTTGATGATATTGGTTCTTTGGCTGTTGTACACCAGATGTTAGCAAATGACCCAGGGAAAAGTCTTTTATGCTTTCGGAAATTTCTCCTTCTGCTACGGTGAGTGTAATCCCTACATTAATTCAGTTATATCTTATTTCATTAGTGAGTTCTGATATAGATTCTAGTTTGACTTAATAATTTTCTCCATGCATGAATTCTCTGCGAATTAATTGCCTACTGTGGGCTGTTTTATACTTTTCCTATTATCAGTGACAAGAGTAATAGCAAAGTCTGGCTAGAAATATTTTGTTGATCCTTTTCATTTTTAACTGGCCATATACCTGCATGGGATTCATGTCTCTATTTGCTGCGAAACAAACTAGTTTATAGTCACATTTTATTATGTCAAAATTAGAGAAAATTGTCACATGTTCCACCCATCAAAGCAAACTATGGCAAACTAATGAAACTGTAGATCATTTTTATTGTGTACTGGCCAGGATCTACATTGAGGTATTTATTATGTAATTTGCCAAAAGCTACCTACATTTTATGTATGGTTTCATAATTATTAGTCCAGGAGGTGACTTCCAGTTATTGTATCTTCTCTGCTTTCAGAATGAATGGAAACTGATAAGTACTTTGAAAAACTGGTTGGCTGTGTTTTAATACGTATTCTATCTTTTTTACTTATGTACTTTTTGCTAGTTTTTCTTTTTAGAAAGTGTTGATACTTGATTGTTATCAACTTAGATAGCTAATTTGTCTTAGTCCTGGTTCATTTTAATGCCAGAGCTTGACTATTGTGGATGTTGAATTTTCTGAATCTTGTAGGTTGAATTGTCCAAAGTCTGCCATGCGTAGTTTGCGGCTGGCTAGAAATCATTCTACTTCTGATCATGAAAGGCTTGTGTATGAAGGATGGATACTGTATGACACTGGTTATCGTGAAGAAGCATTAGCAAAGGCTGAGGAATCTATTTCTATTCAAAGATCATTTGAAGCTTACTTTCTCAAAGCTTATGTGTTAGCTGACTCAAATCTTGATTCAGAGTCTTCAACGTATGTGATCAGTCTCTTGGAGGAAGCTCTTAGATGCCCTTTAGATGGTCTTCGGAAAGGACAAGTGAGTGCTAAGTTTTGGATTAAACATTTTATGCTGATATCAGTGCTGATGTAATGTATTTATATTTGTTATTCTTTTAAATTATAGGCACTGAATAATCTAGGGAGTGTCTACGTAGACTGTGATAAACTGGACCTTGCTGCTGACTGCTACATGAATGCACTCAACATCAAGCATACACGTCCATCAGGGGTTGGCACGTGTATATCATCTTAAAAATCACCGGAAAGCAGCATATGATGAGATGACGAAGCTAATAGAAAAGGCTCAGAGTAATGCATCAGCTTATGAGAAACGTTCAGAATCTTGTGACCGTGACATGGCAAAGAGTGATCTTAGTATGGCATCACAATTGGATCCTCTAAGGACTTATCCTTACCGATATAGGGCTGCAGGTGAGTCTCATACGAGTGGTTCTATTATCCCCTGTTTTCTCCTGATTATTCATGATGCTAACTTGGTGAGGGAGGGGAATTGTAGCTGTGATTGTAATTTGCAAGCCATTTTTGTGTTTCAAATATTGTTTGTGGCATTTGTATAGCCATGATGGTTTTATTACTGTCTTAGATTCCAGGGTACAATCTTAAATGCTGTTTTTTTACCAAAATATTTTCCTATAAACTGATTTGTCAGCATAACTTCATAAACAGATATTTTAGTTTTCCATGAAAAAATAGTAGTTGATAACTTTCCTTCAATTTACTATGTAACATTTAAATGAATGAAAAATCACTGTGTTCATCTTTCTGCTTTCTTTGTTTACTTGTTTATATACCCCAACTCAAATGTCAAATGTTTATGTTGACCACCTATATGATTTATTTAAGTTTCCTCTCTAAAAATGCTTTTTGTCTGAATTTGTGGCATTACTCATGCAGTTACTCAGAGACATTATATGCATAAGTATTGCAGGAAATGACTTGTGGAATTTGCACACGTATGCAATAAAAACTGAGCATCGTTGCTTTAAATGTTGACAGAAAATCATGGCTGTTCATAGGTTTCCCGTTCATAACACGCCTATCAAATCATACATTATTGTAGGGTGCATGTTCATTTGGGTTTGTTTTATCTTATCAAGAGTGATCAGTTATGAAGAGATCTTTTGAGTTTGTGCCTATCCGTGTAGCTTTGTATGCTTTTGTTCTGATTTTTGGTTTTGGTTCATGCTGAGATACTTTTGTTTGCCATGAGCATCTTGATAGAGCAATATGAACACAATATATTAGAACCTCTGCAACCTGTTAGGCAATGTGTTTGCATGCACAGACCTACCTTATCAACTTCTGACTCAAACTCTGTTTCCAGTTTTAATGGATGATCATAAGGAAGCTGAGGCAATAGAAGAGCTTTCAAGAGCCATTGATTTTAAGCCAGATCTGCAACTATTACATCTTCGAGCGGCATTTTATGACTCAATGGGTGATTTTGTCTCTGCAGTCCGGGACTGTGAAGCAGCCCTTTGTCTTGATCCTAATCATAATGAGATTCTTGATCTTTGTAATAAAGCTCGGGAGCATATTCGAGAACCAAAGTGACAATCAGATATTTGAAAAATATAATGTTTTCCTAGTGTTCCCTATAGGGACAAGCCTATTCTTGCCAACCTGTACTTTTTCTACTCATTAAGGTCTAATCATCAGTGTCATTCATCTGTTGTTAGATTTTCAATCCAGAAGCGGCATGGTCTATATCTTTCAGCTGGCCTTCTGGAGAGTGGAACTATAGAAAAGGGAAAAGAAAAATTAGAAAGCTCATTTGCATTGAAACCAAAGAGGAATTAGAGAAGGATAGTTTGTAAATATATGTAATGACTTACGTTTTTGTCAGAGAATGGTCTAGTGCAAACAACTGCTGCTGCTATGCTCCAGTATGCCACACCAGCAAATTGGTGATAAGTTACTTGTTAGACAAAAAATGTACATGAAAAAACCAATTTGTTATGCAAGTCCAAGATTTAGATAATTACCATTATATTTTTGGCTGAGCAATTGGCCAATTCACATTGTGTTTTAACATGTTCCACTTTTCTCTGTTGTATAAGCACAATTTTCCCTGATGACCCTTTGAACATATATTGATGCTGAGTTATCCTTGGAGAAGCTATACCCATAACTAGTTATACAAGTTTTCAACCTTACATCTGCTTAATTCATCTGTACGTCTGTTCCCTTATTTTTCATTATTACTATTGTTATTGTGGTTTTTCTTTTTTTTTTTTTTGTTTTAAAACTTCACATCACCTTGTAAATCGTTATTGACCATGTAAAACCCAAGCGTCTATTGAGAGAAGCACACCTATACTCTGTTTGGATAAATTTTTTTCATGGAAGAAAAAAAAATGAATTGAATTTCTTTTATTTTTTGTAAGTTAAGAACAAAGTATTTTTTTAAAATTTTTTTATAGTTATTTCATCTAACTTTTTAAAGAGAAGCACACCTATACTCTGTTTGGATAAATTTTTTTCATGGAAGAAAAAAAATTAAAATGAATTGAATTTCTTTTATTTTTTGTAAGTTAAGATTAAAGTATTTTTTTTTAATTTTTTTATAGTTATTTCATCTAACTTTTTAAAAAATTGAAGTGGATGATTTGATTTTAACTAATTTAAACTATTTTATCTTCTTATTTATGAAAAAGTTTATGTAAGGGTGACACTATTACCTGATTTTAAATGTCAGTACTTTTTCCTTTTGTGCTACGTCTGCAACCCTCTATTTTTAACCTGTTTTATGAGACTTTTTTTGCCTTTTTTTTTTCCAAAATACACTCTTCCTATCCTTTTATTCTCAAAATACACTACTTTTAAATTTAGAATAAATTACACTTGCATCCCTGGATTTTACTCAAATCTTATCTTATATCTCTCCCTTTTTACATCTTATCAAAATTTTTTTAATTATTTAGCTCACATTACACCTACACCTTCTCCTTCCTAAACACCATTTAATAATCTAACAGAAATTAGGTACATGTTGGTCACATGATTTTTAATGAAATTTTATGTCTAAAATATCATCATCTTCTTCCTCTCAACCCGAAAATATTTTAAGACTTTTGTTTTTTTGTAATTGGACGTAAACTCAACTTTTGGTTGGATGTAAACCCACTTTGTTGGTACGCAGTGTTAACATCATTCCTCTCATCCTTTGTCCTATTAACATACATATAAACTAAATTTTTATTCTTAACAAATATTTTCAGCACATCATGATCAGTCTTAAAGGAAAGAATTTTACCACTATCTATAGAACAAAACCACAAAATAAAAAGGTGACATGGTGATAATTTTAAATCATTAGCAATGTTGTTCACACAGTCATATATTACAAGTATTCTAGTTCATCCATTGTGCTCCTATAGTCCCAAACATC
>CM023941.1:28111645-28193596 GCA_013407115.1 Glycine latifolia
TAACAACAACTCCAGTACTACCACAATAATATCATCACAGGGTAACAACAACTCCAGTACTACCACAATAATATCATCACAGGGTAACAACAACTCCAATATTACCACAATATTATCACCGCAAGGTAACAACAACTTATAAATCATATTTAATTTTCAACATACACAACTTTTCCACTTAATCATCAACATTTACAACTTTCTTTTAATTAATAAGCTTAACCATATCAATAAAGTATTAAGTTACAAATAATAAACTCAACCACATAAATGAAATATACATATCACATACAATTTCTAAATGACATAACATGTAACTTCTTTAACTTTAATTATTTTCTTAAAACCGAATATTGATTTTATAACAAATAAATTTAGTGTTTGTAGGTAAATCCTTGAGAAAGTATATTCATCATTTTATCATCAAAATAAAGTGATATAAAGATTCATAAAAGACTAGTGTACTTACTTTTAGTAAAATATGTTCATAGAAAAATTAATATAAAAGTTCCTTTAATTGGTTAACCTTCTACTTATTACCTTGAATTCCTTAATCAATTACATCAAACTGCAAGTCCTTAGTCTTTCTTATCTTGGATTATATTAGGTTAGTTCTTCACTAATCATTTATTAACTAGAATTATGTCACCCAAAATCCTAAACTTTTATGTCACCATCTTGTAGTCTTTTTGCTTTTCCACCAAATTCCAACTACATAAGCTTGTTTGTGGTTAATTAATGATTCAAGAAACTTAAACAAATAAATATTTAACTAGGTTAACCATAAACTTCCCATACCTAGACTTTCTCTTGAACTCTTAAAAGCTTTTCCCTTCCTTCCTTGCTTTCCACGTGAAGTCTTCTAGGGTGTGGTCCTAATCTTTTGCTTTTTGTGTAAGTGAAAGTGGAAAATGATGGGAGATGGCTTAAGTGAATGGCTTGCACGGTTTTTAGCTCCTTTAGGGGGTCAAAATTTCCAAAATCTAAGCCTTTTTATAGGTAGTAAATATTAGTTTTTTACTACATGAAATCCAAGGCTAATGATGGCTAACTTTCCTAGTGTTTCATTCTTATTGGCCTTGGTTTTCTAACCTTCCAAGTGGCTTCATTCTCCACCTAGTCTTTTTACTTCTCCCTTGGCCATTTTACATGTGGAAAGGAAGATTAGATTTTATGATGAAATATCTTGGAAGTCATTAATGGCTAGCTTTATTCTTGGTGGATTTTTATTGGCTAGCTTCTCTAAGTCTTCCAAGTGGCCTAAGTCTTGAAATTTCTACACTTTTCTTCTCCTTTCTATGTGGCACATTGGAGCTAGGTCAAGTGGAGGCTTGGTTTTTGCTTGCAAAACCGTGGAAGCTAAGGGATGCAAGGACATTCACTTGGTTTTCACCAATTTCTAAGTCATCTTCACTACTTTCCACTTTCTTAAATCTTATTGGCTAATGGTTTCTAACCATCCAAGTGTCCTATTTCATGATTCTTCTACACTTCTCTTTGCTTTTATCTTGTTTACCACGAAATTAGGCTTGTAGAGCAAGTCTTTAATTGCTTTCTTATGTGAAAGGCTAGCTTAGTTACCAAAATCTCCTCCCTAAACCCGTTTTATTAAAATACTCATTATTAATTGGTTCACCGTTGGATCTCTTTGAAATTTTAAGGGTATACTCCTATCTCATATATCTAATATTTTGACCGTTGGATCTTTGATATAATTCCTAGAAATAGCTACGTGATTCAAGGAGTCAAGAAGAAGTTTTTCTCTTAAAAAAATCTTCTTATCTCATGATTACCTTCCTTGTGCTAAAATGCTATTGGTTACTTAAATCCTATCTTTACATGACTTTCTCTCCAAGACTTCAATTTATCCCCCCCCCCTTTTAAGCTTTGTACGTTGGATATGGACTCCAAAAGGGAATTGAATTTGATTTTTGTTGACTAAGCTTATCTTTGAAATCATGATTACTAACTTTCCTCTTGGTGTTTCCTTATTGGCTAAGCAATATCCACCCTCCAAGTGGCCTAAAGCTTGAAAATTCTTCATCAAGCCTCCTTATATCCCCTTGGCACGTTGGAAACCAAACTTGAGGAACAATCTTCACCAAATTTCCATTTTACAAAAGAAATAGCCTAAACTTAGTGTAAAGTTCCATAATTATTTATCTTGCTTCCTATTGGTCCTTATGACCTTTAATTGTAAAAATTACAAGCCTAGCATATTTAAGAAATCCATTCCTTCCATAATTAATAGAAAACTCTAAAGATTATAACAATTTTTCTATACAATTTTAATGTCCATAATGACCTTGAATTGAATTCTTTTCCAAACATTTATCAAAATTTCTAGAAATTTCATTTTATCTTTTCTTGTCATTTCCTAACTTAATATTCCCTTATCTAAAGGTATTTTATTCATCCTACATGTCCTACAAAATTTCCTAAATCATCTGGCCGTTTTTAATAAAAAGGGCATTTCTGTAATTTTCCATCTTAGGGGCATAATGGTAATTACCCATTTATTCAAGGGTATTTTGGTCATTTTTCTTAAAATATCTTCTTCAAAATATCTAAGACATGTTGGTCATTTCTACAATTGTCTAAGGGTAAAATGGTCATTTTCACCTTAGGGGCATATTGGTCATTTCAAAATTACACAGGGGTATTTTTGTAATTATTGCCTTAAAATATTCTTGTAATTTCTATTTTATAGAAAGGTGATATAATCTTTATTCTGCCCATATTTTTATACAAAATCATGAATATTTGAATATTGGCTTGAATCATATATTTAATACATATTTGTAATTATGGAAATATCGGGGTGTTACATAATGTCGTGCCATCCTTTCTCGTCCAAATCCAAGCATCTACCAATGCCAACGTCATCACCTTCCCCCGTCCAGATCCACAACCCAACCCCATGCCATCAAGATCCTATCAGCATCGTGCTTTATTGATTTTGGATTATGTTGAGGGGTTTATGGTTTTGGGGTTTTTTTTATAAGAAAAATGTATTAATAGGGTACAAGGGGTACCCAAAACCCATATACAAAAGACACTCCCTAGTTTTGTTATAAAATATTTACCCCAAAAATAAAGTAAATATATCATAACAAATTAAGGAAGGCACATGAGTTAAAATAAACTAAAGTAAATGTTACCAATTAGAGAAGCCTCATTTTCAATCAATGAAATTCCTATATTGTCTGCTACCCCACCAATATATATTAATTACGCCCAAGGTAATAATTCTCACCTACCTAATAAGCAATTCTGAAATAGTCATTATGACCCTCTTGAAGAAGCGCATGACCATACAACACGCCCCTATATTTACAATACTTGTCCCTGTAGCTTCGAGAGTCATTGTTTCCAAGTTGTAAACTCATTCCAGCTTCCAAACATTTTACTCCCTTGGTGATACTATTAAAAAATGCTCTGAGAATCCAAAAACACCTCTACCCATGAGTTCTAACACCTTGATGTTCTATTTCTTTCATTACAACACCATGTACTTGAGTCAATGTGTTGCTAAAACTGCTCTAATGTTGGTTTCCCATTGGAAAATAGGGCAACTTAATTCTTTGAGGAAAGATCTTCCCCACCGCCATGATTTGAGTTTTATCATATTCACTGCTTTGTCAATACGCATAACTGAGTGATTGAGAACAACTTCGTTTCTAATGAACCATATTGTCCAAATCGAAGCCATCCAAATGATTTGTAACCCTTTACTAGCTAGTTTCCCCGGTAGCCACCCTTCTATCCATGCAAGAAAGTCTTCAACAACGTTTGATAAACCTTAACAAATCTCGAACCATTTCTCCAATTCACACTATATCACAAAAGAGTACCTGCAAGCAAAAAAGAGATGTGAAATATCCTCACCGTACTCAACAAACATTGGACATCTCTCACTTCTCATCAGGACCCTTCTAGAGGCCAGGTAAGTTCTCATTTGAATTCTACTTGGAACCATTTTCCATACCAAAGTCTTCACTTTTAAAGGAGCTAAAACCTCCCACACCTTTTTGAAAACCAAATTTTCAAACAGGTTATAATTATTTGTACTTTGCATCAAGCTATGGTATGCATCACCTACTAAGTAAACACCTTCCAAACCTTGATCCTACCACCATTCATCTTTAACAGTAGACCGAGGTGATACCTTTTAGTAAGTCCATCTTTTATTCTTTTAGGCTTTCCTCCCATACAAACAATTGTCTCTCCTATGACAATTGTCACTGCCAGCTACCTAGTATCCACTGACCACATTCTGCCACTTTCTGTGTTTGTTGATTAAAAATGGAATAGAGTATGCTAAAACGGCTCTTTAAATGTTGTCCCCCCAACCATGTATCATTCCAAAAGGAGATTTGTTCACCGCTTCCCAGTATCTTTCGTGCATTTTTCCAAAACCATCCTTGTTCTGTCTGGCACACCTTGGACACTTGTTTCCACCATGCAAATATTTTTGGTCTGAAGCACATACCCTATCTAAGGCTTTATCAATTTTTCACAACCCTCACCCACAGTGCCTGTTCATTTACAATGGATCTCCACATCCATTTTGCAACCAACGAACGGTTAAAATTGGCAAAATTCCTGATCCCAAGTCCACCACATCCGTTGGTTTACACACTTGCTCCTAGTTAACCAAGCATAATTTTTTTCATCATTTGATCCCCACAAAAAGTCTTGTTGAATCCTAATGATCTAGTTAATAACAGCCTTCGAAGCCACATGGAATGAGAGGAAGAATAGTGATATCGCGGATATTATTGACTTAATCAAACATATTTTGCCTCCAAATGGTAAAAATTATGCTTCCACGATGCTAACTTCCTTGCAATATTATCCAAAACTAGATTCCATGTTTCTACTCTATTGAAATTTGCCTCCACTGGAATGCCCAAATATTTGAATGGTAGTTGCATACCTTGGCAATTAAGTATTGATGCAATTCTACTCATCCTATCATCACTAACTCCCACACCCAACACCTTGCTCTTGGGAAAATTGACTTTCAGCCCTAAACTTAGCTCATAGCACCTTAGAATAGCCTTCCACACAAACACATTTTGTATTTTTGGTTCTCCAAAAAGAAGCACAAATGCAATTTTGATTTCCCCCGTAAAACATCCTTTAAGTAAGCCCTTTGAGATAGTTGATCTAACTAGTCCCTCTAACCCCTATTCTGCCAAAAGAAACAAAAAAGGTGCAATTAGATCACCTTAGCGTAGGCCCATTTGATTTTTAAACTATGCAGTGGGGATTCCGTTGACTAAGACTAACATGGTTGATGATTCTACACAACCTTTCGTCCAATTAACCCATTTTTCACTAAAACCAGTCATTCTCATCATATAATAAAGGAATTCCCACCTAATGAAATCGTACGCTTTTTGGAAATCCTTTTTGAAAACAAGGCATTTTTTCCTTTTTCAGCTTGTACTCTCCAATTATTTCATTAGCAATAACCACAATGTCCATCATTTGTCTCTCGTTTAAGAAAGTTGATTGTGTTTCATCTATGACCTTGGGAAGTACCTTCCTTAACCTCCCTATCAAAATCTTTGAAATAATTTTATAGATGCAACCCACCAACGAAATTGGTCTGAAATCCCAAAATGATTGAGGATTTTCCAGCTTTGGGATTAAAGAGATAAAAGAGGCATTGCAGGTTGTTGGCAATTACCCATTTCTGTGGAACTCTACCATCACCTTTACTAGATCATCCTTTAGATATTTCCAACTTAACTTAATAAAGTTGAAATTGTACCCATTAGGTCTCAGGCACTTGTTATCTTCACAATCCCACACTGTAAGGTTTATCTCCTCTTTTGAAAATGTTTCCAGTAGCAAGGCATTATCCTCCTCATTAATAGAATCAAAATGCACTTCATCCAGCAATACCATTGGAACCTTGTCTTCCTGCTTGAATTTCATCTCACAATGGTGCTTCACTTCCTCCTCTACTTTCTTTGGTTCTTCCATGCATTCCCCATCTATGTGTAGCCCCTTGAAGTTGTTCAACCTCCTTTTCCAATTTATTATTGAGTGAAAGAACTTGGAATTATTATCACCTTCCTTTAGCCCATAGTCTGCGATTTTTGATGATAGATTGATTATAACAAATTGGATGATAACCAGAATTCCTCTTGTACTTGCTTTCTGTCATTAATTTGAGCTTGGTCTAGCCTTCCCAAAACATCTAGTTCATCAAATTCCTATATTCTCATTTTTGCCTTCTGCTATCTTTTCTGGATGTTTCCAAAGGACTCCTCATTCCACTTTCTCAGTTCAAACTTCAGCTGCTTTAATTTTTCCTTCAGTGCATATGCTACCTACCCCTATACTTGAAAATTTTGGATAAAGGATGCAACTAAAGAAAGGAATTGCTTATGTGAAAACCAATCATTCATAACTCTAAATAGTTGAGGTCCCCAATTTTGGACTCCATTCTTGATCATCAATGGACAATGATCGGAGAATGACATGTTCAAAATGTATTGAGCTTGATTTGGCCATTTATTAACCCTGCACATTCATAAAACATCTATCTAGCCTACTCACAACATCTCCCCTTGGGTTGAACCATGTAAAACGCTTCCTTACCAGTGGTAGCTCAATGCATTCCAAAGAATCTAAGAAGGAATTGAGCTCCTTAACCTCCACATTTTCCTCAATATGAACCCCATGTTTGCCCCTCATTTCCTCCACACAACGCACTGTATTAAAATCACCTACCCAACACCATAAATCATCCTACTCTCCTGTTTCTACCACATGTTATTTTGATGCGCTTACCTCCATATCTCTATAAACCCCTTGCATTGGAAGGATTATGTTGTTAGAGTTAAGTCCATCTATCTCCCCAGGCCTAATTTGGTCCACAACGGCTATATGTTTACCTAAGCTGCATTTTGAATTGCTAGTCTCCCCATTCTTTGCTATAGGTCTATGATAGTACATATCTAGCCCTATTTCCATGTTAGTGAAAGAGCTTTGTAGGTTTACTACCCTAATCACCCTTTTTCCTTTCTCCTTATCCCTAAACTTCCTTGATTTATGAATCCCTATCTGATTATACCTTTATGCCCCAGCCTAAACCCCTTCCAAACAACCTTTTACAACCTAGAGACGTGTTTCCTTGTCACCATCTGATTTGTACCCTCTATCTTACATCACCTCGACTCCTGTACACTCTTTCACAACCCTCTACATCAGGGTCAGCCTCCTCTTATAGCCACCCCATTTGAATTTCACCGCAATCAGAAAACATATCTAATTTATTTGCCACCTCCTAATCCGTCCTTGAAGAAATGTGTGAAGCTTCGTCTTTGATCCTCCTATGGTGGCAACCCATATTTTCATCCTTCGTTCGCCTTTCCTCCACAAATTTGACCTCCACAATCTCCTTATTGATACGAACTCTCTCACAAAATGAGATGTCTTGGCAGATTGGTACTTCTACCAATACTCTCACGTACACTATTTTCAACAGAGCTATATTATCCTCATCTATTATAACAAGTTTCCCAAATGCACTCACCAGTTTGGCTAAGCATGTCGCTTTCAAAAAATGCAAGGATAAACTATAGCATCTTAGCCACACAAGTATGCTTCCCCAACATAGTTTTGGAGACCACGACTCATAAGATTCGAAAAATGTTGACAGCCATTCATCATCCCCTTGAAAGATGTCTTTAAGATTGTCTTCATCTTCACCGCCCAACAGAACCAAATCCTCTCCCAAATACTTGAGAGATATTGTTGTAAATCCCTCTGTTAAAAAGGCCTTATGTATGTCCATGAACTTGGTTGGATCCGTGACTCTTGTCGTCATGCACTTTTTAGCCAATGTAAATTAGTTTCCTCCACTACAAGATCCCTTCTAGGCCATGACCCACCATTTGTCCTCCAACTTCTCTCTTCTATCAAACTCGATTGGGTGGTTTGACAACATTTGCAAACAACACTCTGAATTGTCCATGCTTGCTGAGCACCATGAGTTGCGCCCTTCCTTGGTTCCAACTTCGTTCTCCCTGGTTAATTTTGCCCTGCCTCTTCTCATGGTACATGCATTTGCATCCCAAGTATTCTTCCTTGTCTTCAGTATATAACAAAATCATTTTTTTTGTTGAGTAAATGGGTGAAAAAATTTAATGAAACATAATTTTATTAAGAAATCATATTTATGTTATTTTTTTACCCTCTATGTGTGTAATAAAAATATGATTATGTTGTACAATTCTACAAAGAACCATATTTACATGTGAAGGATAATTTTGAAATAACATTAAAATCCACCCGATTGAGTAGTTCAAATAGCATTTCTGTAGCTCCCACCTTGTGCACCCATCTAGTATCGTACAGTTCGGCCCGTTCCTTTATCCTCTTCTTTACCGAAACACTCTCTCACTCTACTATTCCCCTCCTTCAATTTTCATTCTCAATTTTTTCTTCACTAAACCTCTCACTTCTTCCAATGGCTTCCATCAACTTCAACCCCTTCGGTGGAAACTGGTTCTCAAAACCCCCTAATCCCCTCCCTCTCCCTTCCCTCCCCAACACCCTCACCGACGCACCCTCCCTCCCTCCCAACTTCGCCGCAATCTCCCTCCCAAACCCCTTCCGCCGCAGGCCCAAGCCCAAGCCCAAGCCCGCCGAGCCCACCGAACCCGGTCCCTACGAGCAGCTGGCCCGACAGGTCCTCTGGGAGTGCGAGACTCTCCCGGACCACCGCCACACCCCGGAGGTCGACAAGATCCTCGCCGACAACGACGCCGCCTTCGGCGGCGACGATGACTCCGTCTTCGTCCGCCGTGAGGACGCAACGGACGAGGAGGTACGGGAGAACGCGGAGCTGGTGGAGCGGCTCCGCAGCAGCCCTGTGGTGCAGTTCATGGCGCGCGCCGAGGAGATTCTGGACAAGATGAACGAGATGGAGCTGAAGGAGAACGAGAGGCCGTACCACAAGGAGGATTGGGAGGTGTGGAAGAATGTGCCCAATGTTATTGGGCTTGACGGGAGGCCCATGCCCAGAAAAGCCCAGAAGACCCGCGAGGAGGCTGATGATAAGTTTTGGGATTTCGCTAGGCAGTTTTTTTTTGGGCTGTGGAATTTCAGGCAGAGGCCCTACCCTCCCGGGAAGCCCATTGACGCGGCCCAGTCTATTGGGTATAAGAACCTTGAGAGGCGCTACTATGACTGTGAGTTGCAATGACTTTCCAATCATGTTGTATTCTGTTATTGTAACTGTTAGAGTAGCTAGATAATAACTGTGGTGTCATAGAATTGTAGAAAGGTCTCTACTCTCTAGTAATCTTTCATCAAAGGATAAAACCATAGGCAGATGTTTCGTGGACTACATGAAAATTATAATTCATATCACTCTTAGGTTGTTATAATTGCACAACTTTTTTTTACCTTGAATGACATTTTGAACAATTATAATTTATAACAATTGTTGAGGTGTCACATTTACTAGAGATATGACCAATATTCCACCAAAACAAAAAAAAAAAAAAGACAGATGACCAATTTAGTCTGGATAAGTCTTGGACAGTCTTCACCATACAAGCTGGTTTTATGGGTTTGGGTTAATGACTATGCCAACATTCTAAGATTGTATTAAAGCTTAACCTAGATTTGTTATTGGGCTATCTATGTTTGTTTATGCTCTAGATGTTCTTTCCTAGGTGTCAAGGGTCTTGTTATTTTTCACTTGATTTTGTCTGCAGATGCCAAGTTCTGGGCTTGAGGGAGTGTGTTGAGATCATGAATTGGCTAGAGATATGGGCAATGTAGTTTTTACAAGTCCTGGACAACCCTCATCTTATAAGTCGGTTTTGTGGGGTTAAGTTAGGTCCTAAAGCCCAAATTCTAAGAACAATAGCCTTATTTCATTAGGTGAAGTTGGCTGGATTACGCAATGCCTTTAAACTTGTTTAAAAGCCAAATTCTCAAGGATATTAATACTGCATGAAGTGACATTTAAACATAATAAAAAGGGTTATGTTAAAGTTTTTGGAATTCAAAGAGACGCAAGTTAACATGTTGCAAATGGAACTATATATCAAATGCTAAAGATATAACTTAGTGTATCAAACTTATAAAACATTTAATTCTTAGATTAGATTCTTCTGAAGTAATGGTAAAGTAAGTTATCTAAGTCATCGATAGGAAAAACAATGGTTGATATTCCAATACTTTCAAATCTGTTATCCATGTGCTCATAATATCAACCATTGTTTTTTTTATTAACGATTGAGATTATTCACTTGATCCTCTAAAGTGAGTTGCTTACTTTAGAAGAGGTGAATCTTTAATTCTTAGACTTAATGGAAAAATACTAACCATTAATAATTTCTTCGTCAATTACTCAATTTACTATGAATTATATGGTTCTTTGCATTTAATATGTAACTCTTTTGCAAATTGAATTATTTTCCATAGTTGAAAAGATTTTAAATTGTTATGTTAGAGTCAGAGATGGGGTTAAGAGCATTAAATGAACATAGGTAAGAATGTTGAGTGGGAGTTTAAACTTTAAAGTCAAGTGTGTCAATGGTGAGAAGACTTAGAATAGCAGAACAGTTGTTGAAATGAAATGACATTTAAAAAGGAGTAAGAATGTTAAACATTTGTTGTGTGGTTAGGAAAATCCTTTTCTAACACGGTGACTATGTTCAAGCCACTGTTGATTTACAGAAGATGATTTTAAGTTGTTTTGAACATAAAATAAGCTAATCTAAATGCCAATGATGGGTAGTTCAATTGGTAGGCTGATGGCAATAGCACTGTCAAAAAAGGTGTTTAGGTTCTATAAGGTCTAGAGTTTGACTCTTGGTGAAATATGTGCTTGAATATCTGTGTTGAAATATCTAGTCTACATTGGTGATGGGGTTAATTGGTAGGAACGAATAGCCTGATAAAAATTTACTGATTCTTGTTCGTGATCCCTCATTGGTAGGCATCCACCAATTTTGGTGCTCTATGCTTGGTTGTGGAATGTGAAATAAACAAGCTATCCGTCTCTTTAAGTTTTAATTTGCTGGGAATAATATTTGATAAGTTAGAATGGATAGTTGTGAACAGTTTGTGGTTATATATTAATTACTATAACATGAGCTGAATGTGAGATATCCAATCAATATTATCTTTGTTTTTTGAAGGTTTTGCAATAAAATATAAATCTCTTGATGTAAATATTTCATTAATTGATGTGTCTGTACTTTGTTTTAATTTTGCTTGGTTGTTGTATGATGTTTCTGTTTTCTTACTGTTTTAGTTATCATGAGGAGTGGTGGGTGGTACTATAAGGATCGGCTGGGTCGCACTCGAGGACCGTTAGAATTGATTACGCTTAAAACTGCATGGGGTGCTGGGATTATTGATAAGAACACTTTCATTTGGGGAGAGGATATGGATGAATGGGCGCCCATCCACATGATTTATGGAATGGAGCGTGCAATCGCCACTTGGGAAGGTCTGTTGAGTTTCATCCTTTTTCTTTGTTTAATATTTATACGTTGATAATTTATTGTTTAGATCTGAGCAGGGTCTATGATGAAAGTTATAAACTTACAACATTTACATATGTATTTTGACCATTTTGGCACCGTTCTTTATGATGATCAATGAATATAGAGTTAAATAGAGTGTATATCATTATTTCCTGCAAAATAAAGCATTTGGGCATCTCATAATAAATCAATGGGTATGTCTTCTTACTTGGTATTTTGTTTTTGGTTGGGGGATTCTTTCTACTTAGTTCAAATAAAGCAATGTGTTGAAAGTACATTCATGTGCATAAGTTTCCATACATTCTTAAATGAACCTCAGTAAAACTTTTCACTTTCCGTATTAAAGAATACATAATATGAATCCAGGCCCCTATGCTTTTGTATTTGATTAAAACTGATTCTTGGTTATGCAATCCTTTTAGTTAGGCTAGCTGCTTCCGCAACAGCATTGCTTCACAAACTACAGAAAGGTATACCACCATGGGTTCCTTTGAAAGGATTTGAAAAGAAGACTTATAAGCAACTTCAAGAAGAGGCTATAGAAAGCAAGAGACGTGATTTAGCAGTATTGGAAGCTAATGATGGTCTTTGGCCTGGAGCTAAAATTCCAAGTCATGCCCTATTTCTTTGGGCTAGTGGCTCTGAACTGACCACTATATTGGAACAGGATCACATGCCCAACAAATACATTCCCAAATATCTTAGGTATGTACACACTGGGACTGTTACTAGAATAGCAGTGAATTGTGATTGCTTTACTATATTCAGCAATTTGTTATGGTTCCCCCCTCAGTTCATTTATTTATTTATTTATTTACTTTGGGTTGGGGTGGATGGCTGTGTGAGACAGAAAGAAGTTGGCTGAAATTATTCCAGGGTTGAGGCCATGGGAAGTTCTGAGCATAGAACAAGCAATGGATCGATTAACATTTAACGGGGAATGGTACCGTGAACCACTTGGTTCATTCACCACGGGTCCCCCATACCTTGAGCACTGGAATAGAGATGTTATGGTATGCCTTTTACTCAAAACATTTTGGATTCATTTATTGCATATATTGTAGTTTTCTTCTGTTTTTTTCTTTCATTTCTCCTTTTCTTTTATATGGCTATAGTTATGACCCGCCTTACCAATTACAACTTTTCTTTTTTATTTCTCTCCTCGGTAAAGAGTAAATTTATATTTGTATAACTTTCCCTTCCCTTGCCATCATTACTAGGAAGGTTGTTTATCTCCTGGCATACAGCCTTAGCACTAGTCTCTTTTCTCCTGGCATGAGTAAATATCCAAACAACAGGAGGTCAGCTGTTAACTACTACTCTCCGAGGTCCCAATTCCCATTCTATAGAAGCCTTTCCTTCCTCAACAAGATCTAAAACATGATGATGATACTGTCCAATTTCTGTTAATGGTTGCCTTTTATGTTAACAAATAGATTTTGCCGATGATGTGTTTCATGTGCATGAGATTTTTGCAAATACCCTAAACAGTAAACACACTGTTGGAGTGCTAGTACACAAGGAAAGGGAGAACAAATCTTTCATTTCTAGTAAATATTCTCTAATTTGATGATTTTTTAAAATAAAGAAATAAAATGCTATATTACTAGCTTAAACTTAATGTGTTAATAACTTAATATTATGTTTATTTTTATAAACATGATATAACTCTTAATTTAAAAACAAAATATTCCCCCTCCCCCTTTTTCCTCCAAAACTCAACTCCCAAACATATCCTTAGAGTGCCTGTACAACTGCAAGCTAACTCTTGCCATAACTTGCTTTTTAATGTCTTATGGAACATGAATTTTCATTTTCCCCAACTGTTTGCAGAGGTTGTATAAGATATTTGATGATCTTAATACCGAGTTGTACGAACATATGGAGAATTCAATTGCTGGCTTTGATAAAATTATGGAGAAGATCAGGGATGATTTTATCGCGAGAACTGATAAACTGTTGGAGAAGAAAGACAAAGAGAAAAGAGAAGCTCGCAAGAAAGCTGGGTTGCCTGAGTATCAATGGCCTGAAAAACCATATGTTCCTTAGCGTCATTGCTTGCATGATTTCTGCAGTTCATATGGTAAGATTCTATTGTGAGTGAGCAGGTTAAAAAATTTAAATTTAATTACTTTGAACTGACTAATGTAGCATTGTTGTCAAAAACTATTTATTTAGTCGCATTTGACTAAAATGGTAAAAACGGAATTTAAGGGGGGTGGGGGTGAGGGTAAGGTTTTCCTCCACCAGTTATTTGAGCTATATGGTTGACATATTATCGATGTATGAACATGCTCTTCCAGTTCAAGGAGTGCTAATAACACGTTCTCAACTATTAAAATTTGTTGCAAACTACAGAATCATGAGTGAGATTCATTAAAAAAGGAGCGTGATTTTCAATAAATGTCAGCTTAGAGTAAAGAGTGCATTAGAGAGCATATTGCTAGCATTTCTAGACACATTAATTTGGTTACTGTCATGTGAGATTCATTAGTTTGTTGCCTTTGGTAAGTTGCATATATCTGGTTAGTTCATCTTTATGTGCATTGCCTTATTTTGTATGGAAAAAATAAATCTAGAGATTTTAATCTAGATGGGCTTTCAACATCTCAACTTTAATGCGTGTCGTTGAGTCATGTTGTCGCAAGATTGGTTCTGGTAGTTACATCTCTAATAGGTTCTCAAATATTTTTCTTCGGCCAATATCTGATTGATTCATTAAACACAATTGCAACAGGATCTTTTGCATTACAGGGCAAGGTTGTTAGATGGTGAGAAGTGTAGGGAGGCTGATCCATTTATTAAGAATGCAATCTGGGATTGGCTATAGCAATTTTTGTCTTTCTTGGAGTTGGTTATAACGTCTCTATTGTTAAATATTGGCATGTATACATCAATGGGTAATGAATGAAAATATTCTTTAGCCTCTTATCTGTTCTTTGCTTTTCGAGGAGGTGCCTGAACCCAAATCGGGATTCTTGCACAATCCCAACCTTTAAAAGCTTGATTAATGGTGTTTGGTTCCACTCTGGGAACCAAAATTCACGGGAAAAACTCGAAAACCTTGTCATGTTTAACTCACCAGCTGAAACAAACATACACTAAGCTGTTGGTAACCACTTCAATGAAGCTTAGGGCACGGTGAAGTTACTTCCCAGGCATTTCTAATTTGTTGGCAAAACCAAATTGTTTCGGTCCTTCCTTGAGTCACATGGCGATGGCAAAGAATATTGCAATACTCATTTAGCCTTATTTTTGTACTTGTATTTCGTATTAGCTTGCAACCATCTGGTCAACCCCATCTTATAATGTTTCACTGTACTTAAAAGCTAGAAATAAAATAGCAGGAGAAAAGTAAATATAATATAAATTACTAAGTACATAAAAAAGATGAAATAATAGAATCTAGAACTCAAAAAATGATGAGAATTATAAGTTGATATAATCTATTGCTAATTCATAATAAGGTTGATATTTCATTTCAAATGAATGTCAAGATGAAGGACAAGAGGAAAGTGATGATCAGAGAGCTATGGAAATTATTTGGATAGCATAGTTAGAAAAAAAGTTTATAAAGATAATTATAGCAATAATTATACTGATAACTAATAACAATGACTACATTGAGAATATATTTCTTTAGAAATGATTTAAGAAAGCTAAATACTCAACCATCTAACTTAAGATACTTTAAAGTTTAAACAACGATGAGTAACTGCCATTGGGCCTAGTTGATACAAATGCCTTTGGTCAGAGCAGATTTTAACATGGATGTCTACAATGAAGTCAAAATTGAAAGTCATGGTATAATAGAACACCAAACTATCCAAGGTTTGCTATTTCAGTATATAAAATATAAAAAAATAAATAAAATAATAAAATAATGATGATGATGATGATAATGATAATATTAATATTTTTTTTTAAAAAAACCTTGAATGTTCAAATAATAAATGTTGCTTATTGGAATCATGACCATGACTGTAATGAAATTAATATGTATAAATTTATGAGATGTTGTCAAGTAGTATTAGCTTATGTGACCAAATAAAAATAAGCCGTGTAATTTTTTAATATAAATAAAAATATATATTAGTGTTATGAGTAAATAGTCTGGATTGGATCGAGTTTTGTCTATTTTTAAATTTAATCTAATTAAACTTAATTTGGTTGGATTAAATTGAGTTTACTTTTTTTTTCTCATCCCAATTCAATCAAATTCAACTTTAATTGGATTGGAATTGGTTATCGAGTTGAGACATTAAAAAGTTGTCAACTTAAATCTTGGGAAAAAAACAATTATCAAGCTCAAAAAATAGCAAAATATTTTTTTTGACAGAAAATGAAAAAAATATTATTCATATGATAAATAATCACAAAACAAAACATTTTTTTATAACTCAAAATACTTATGTCAACAATAATCATAAAACATAACATTGTTGTACAACTCAAAATACTTAAATTAGTAATAATCACTAATCATCAAAATATAAAAGTCTTAAACTATATAATATCTCAAAAGTGTAAAAGTGTAAGTGTGTAGTGCTTAGTACTTACTAAATTTAGGGTTTTTAATATATGGTGACTTATACAATTTGGATTGAGTTTTGGTTGAATCCAAAGCTCCAAACTCGCCACCCAATTAATTATAATCGATGTCATTAAATTAAAATTAATCTAATGACTCAATTTAATCTACAAAAATTTTAATTAGATTTGACAAATTTGCAAATTGGATCAAATCCAATTATCTAATCCAACACATAAAAATCTGATTGAATTGACAGATTCACTAAATCCAATCCACTTACACCCTTAATTAGTGTTATGAATTAATTTAGATCAAAATATATATTTTATTATCAATTCAAATATTCATTTAACAACTTATCATTGTAATTTAAAAGATTGAGTAATTGGTGTGTGAATTATTATAAATAATATTGTATTCTATTTTCATGAATAAAAAAATTAGCATTTTTTCCTAAAAAATCTTAATTTTGGATTTTGGTTACGAAACGGCTCATGGGGTTTCGTATGTATGTGTATATATATATATAGAACCCTTAACTTTTAGGGTTTTAGTTTTGGGTCTCTCTCATTCTTCACCAGCTCAGCGCAGAGGAGCAGAAGCCTAAGTCTCCAACATGGTTAGTTCTTCGTCTTGAAACTAATTGCATTCAACTTATCATGTTGCTTTTACTTTTTTTTTCCTTGGTTTCGTTTTTATCATTAAATGGAAATGAAAGGGTGAAATAAGTTGAATTTATACTTTAGCATACCATTCCTTAAGCCAAAGTTTTGTCTTCGGTTCTGTCGTTAATCGTTAAAATTATGGTATGTAGTCTATTGATGTGGTTGGTTACTTTCTGAGTTGTTCTCTGCTTGAACAATTCAATTATTTTGTTTTTTATTGATGAAAATTGAGTCCTTAGCTGAACCTACATCCCCCTCAGTTATATAATTGGCTTGAATGTGTTGAAATTCTTACAGCATGACATGTGGATTTTTTTTTATGTTTGTCTTTTTTTGGTTTTTGGTGGGGTGCACCTTGACAAGTTTTGTGATGTTTTTTTTTTTTAATTAGTTTTTGGGATTTTATTTCCATCAATGCTTATTTAATTGTCGAACTGGTGTAAATACTACCAAGGTTTTAAATAACGATTCTTGACTGTAATTATGCCCACAATGTCAAGGTTTGTTGGGATCCCTTGTGGTCACATTAGTTGTATTTGTTTGCAATTTTCCACAACACACTTTAATACTGTTGGAATACAAGTGTAAGTTGAAGTCTCACATAAGATAAGATTGAAAAGGTTGAATACTGTATAAGTGAGAATAAGACTCATAAACTTGAGCCTTAAGTTTTGAATTAAAATGTCATGTCAAGTTCTCTTATGTGATTGCTCCATGGTCATTGGTTTAAATCTCCCCGGTGTTGACATGCCCAGTTTAATACTCAACTGTGGTTGAACTGGTCTGTGTGTAAATCTAGGGGTTGTGTTTGGCTGTTGCATTGTCAATCTCTAGCATTTTTCAGATGGCCAGTTCAGTCTAGTTTTTAAAACACTGGTGTACAATGATTCATTGCTTGGTGTAATTGTTAGGAATATAGAGTATAAGTTCTGACCTCAAATTCTAATTTGTAGCTTTTCTCATGTATTTCAGGCGAGAGGGTTAAAGAAACACCTGAAGAGGCTCAATGCTCCAAAACATTGGATGCTTGACAAGCTTGGTGGTGCCTTTGTATGTACAGTACTCACAATTGTCGATGATATTATTTTACTCAAATTTATTTGTAATTTTCATTTGAACTCATGCACTCATTTGGCCTGGCTCTGTAGGCACCCAAGCCATCATCTGGACCCCACAAGTCCCGGGAGTGTCTTCCTCTGATTCTTATCCTACGAAACAGGCTAAAGTATGCTCTAATATATAGAGAAGTTATTGCCATCTTGATGCAGCGCCATGTTCTTGTTGATGGCAAGGTTAGGACAGACAAGACATACCCTGCTGGTTTCATGGGTATGTACATTTTTAAACTTGGTTGCCATAGTGCTGCTTGTTATGTCCAAATTATTGTTTATTTGGATATTTGGACAATATTGTCACTTTTGTATATTCATGTCAAGATTTTTAAATTGAGATTTTGACAATTTTTACCAGATATTGTTTCTATTCCCAAAACAAACGAAAATTTCCGTCTACTGTATGATACAAAAGGTCGATTCCGTCTCCACTCTGTAAGGGACGAAGAGTCAAAGGTTTGTCTATTCCTGCATAATCTCTCTATTGTCTATTCATACAAATTTGTGCCACGTATTGGTTTTGTATGTAGTAAATTTGTTGTTTCAATAATGTATTTCGCATCACAATTTCTCAATGGCATATTATCACTCACTGTTGAATGTGTATCGTTGGATGGTCAAATACTAAAATTTAGGACTATAAATTGGAAACTTGTTTGGACATATCTTAGATTGGTGCTACTTGATGCTTTTGAGCTATATAAATTTGTTTTGCTGCATCTTATTTTAATGTTTTTCTGTAGATTTTCTTTCTAGTGATTTTACTCTAATTTTTGCCTTGTTACAGTTTAAGCTCTGCAAGGTTCGATCTGTTCAATTTGGGCAAAAGGGTATCCCCTATTTAAACACATACGACGGGCGCACCATCCGCTATCCTGACCCACTAATCAAGGCCAATGACACCATCAAGCTGGACCTTGAAAGCAACAAGATCGCTGATTTCATCAAATTTGATGTGGGGAATGTTGTTATGGTCACCGGTGGAAGGAACAGAGGCCGTGTTGGTGTCATCAAGAACAGAGAGAAGCACAAGGGAAGTTTTGAGACCATCCATGTCCAGGATGCAACTGGTCACGAATTTGCAACTCGGATGGGTAATGTCTTCATCATTGGCAAAGGGACAAAACCTTGGGTGTCTCTTCCCAAAGGCAAGGGTATCAAGTTGTCTATCATTGAGGAGGCTAGAAAGAGGCTTGCTTCACAAAATGAAACAGTTGCCTAAATGATTTTGTGGTAAAATTTAGCTATTTTATCTCTTCGGCTGTCTGAGCATAGGATTTTTGGTGAGATGCCTGAGCATAGTTTTGTATCAAACTTTATATTACAATTTTGAGCTGTTGATTTCAGTTTTTATTACCTTGTGATTATTAATATTTTGGTATTAAAATTACTTAATCTTTTATTTTAGTTGCAATTTTACCTCAGATATTAAATTCAGTATATATTCTCATCTATATTCCTAACTAATGTGGGACTTTCTTTATTCATCACTCCAACTTTATATCGAACCCGAAAGAATATTTGTATAACAGGTATAAATCAAGTTAAAAAGTTGTTGATCTATCTAAATCCAATGCTAGCTTTAGTTTATTTGGGCTATTTCATTGGTTTGTATTATTTATTTATATATAATCACAATCCAGAAATATAAACTTAAAACATTATTTAATTAAATTATATAAATACTAAGTTAAAGCCAAAGATTTACAATCTATTATCATTTAAAATAAATCATTTTTATTTTCGAATATCATTATGATAAACTTGAAAAGGAGAAATTCGTTAACTATAGTAATTGATTATGTAATAGGTCAATGGCTTTTTGATAACTTTTTTCGCCCCAACTCTGATGTTTGTTAATTGGATATGTCCACATTACCTTACCTATTCAATAATAATCATTTTAGTTCTTAAAATTATCGCAATAAAAAATAAAATAACTGGTGTTTAAGAATTTTAGGAACTAAAATGTCTTTTTTATAAATTCGTAAGCTAATTTAGAGTATTACTCCCTTGAGTAGCTTAAGATTTTAACGACGTGACCAAATAAAATATCATATAATTGTGTCAGAAATTATCTAAATTAATATTTTTATTTTAAGAGAATAATTTGCTTCTATGCAAATGTTACATAAATTAAAAAGGTCTTCTATATAAATTCTTTCCAACTCCAAGTGTTAAGGGGCATATTATTTGAGGTGGTTGTGACTTATGACTTTTTTTTTTTGGATTTTAAATGTAAATTACAAAACTTAATATGTTTGGTTAAAATGGAGATTTTTTTTAAATTGACTTTTAAAACAAAAAAAATAATTTGGGTTATTTATTTTTTTGTAAAAAATTTATCTTTAAAAAAATTTATAGGGTATGAATATTATCATCATTATCACCATTATATTTTTACTATCGTTATCATTAGTCAATTATTGTCATTGTCATCACTAACTAATGACATCTTTGTCACTGTCTTCATCATAATTATTATTATCATTGTTATTACCATTGTCATCACTATCATTATTATATTATCTTGACCATCACGTCTACTAATTAAAGTTATGATTATAAAATCAACCGTCATCATTATTACTCTATGGTCAATACTATTATTGTGATTACTATCATTGCAATCTACCATTGTTACTAGTGTAGTAACTTAATACTATTACCCCATGTCCACCACAGTGTGTTTTCATTGCCACAAGTTTACTTACTATCATTGTTATACCCGTCCTCTCATCACCACCAACCAATAACATTGCTATCATTACTTTCACAATAATAATTGTCATTATCATTACCATAATCTTTGTCACTATCATTGTCACCCCACCTAGTCCACCATCACCACTATAACAACCATCTTTACCACTATAGTGATTGTTGCTACTATCATAATTATTCCATTGCCATAAGTTCACCACCTTGTTGCCACTCCTAGGCCTACACCAAGGTCCAATAATTTAATATTTTTATCGATCAATATTAATTGTTAATTTTTGTTGGTGGAGAAATTTAAATCCACAATATCTTCCTTCTCCCTCTACCATCAAACCAATCTTATAAGCTCCTTTCAGCCTAACATAATGAGATGCTAGAAAAGCAGAAGTAATTACTGTTTGCTGTGAAGAATCATCAATTTAGGTAATATATATTTTAGAATTTACTTTGTTTGAATATTTCTTGTAGTATGACAAAGGGAAAAAAATAAAACCTAAATAAAGTTATCCTATATATATTTTTATGAAAAGTTCCCATCAAATTATAGAATTTGCAACACATTTAATGCAAGTTATTCAATATTAAAAATGAACATCCATTTATAACAATATTCAATTGAAGAACTTAACAGCCAGAGTAAAGAAAAAATAATCTAAACTTTGTAAAAATAAAAATGCTTATCTGCCCAAAAGTGATCACCGAGTAGTTGAGACTTGAGAAGACCATCGCCAAAAAATAGTTCACGAGCACATGCAGTCTATAATTTTAAAATTGTTGGACCAAAATAAATGTTTTTAAACTTGCATTGACCTGAAACGATTATGTTAGCATAAAAGTGATTGCAACAACTCTTCCAATCCAATTCAGTTGTGCCTAGCAATCACCTTTTGTTTTCAATATTAATGATATATATTTTATATACAGTGAATGTTAACTCTCTTTACATATATAATTAATCTTTATATTTGCACCGAAAAACACTAGAGAAAGCACTATTACTACACAAAGACACTTAAGATAAGCCAACCAAACGCTTGACCAGGGCCCCATCACCACTCTCGTGTAGATACCATCAAATTGTTGAGAATATTTGGTAACAAAGATAAGGTAGTAAGAGCAAAATCCAAAACAATTCCCCCTACTCACAATTTATTTACTGTATCCTGCATTATATTCATATGCCATGGACACGTGAATATCTAACACTACCTAACCAATGGTTTCACACACACAAATGTTACTAAACTTGATTTTGCAATCTATTCCAGGTTGTAATTATGTTCTTCCTTAACAAGTGATAACTTCTAGGTGCGGTGATGGATTCAAAAACATGAGTCAATGAGGGCAATTTATTTTTTAAAAAGTAAAATCATAAAATGAAATGAAATATGAGATGTAATGAAATGCCCAATTAAATAAAATGTCACGTATCCAGATAGATAAAAATGGAATTAAACGTGAGAAAGTAATAAAGAAGCCAGCTAGCTAAGTGAAAAATTGGAAATAATGGATTCAAATGTATAAAATAACGGCATACGTTTGCATATTCTCACTTCCTGCCACTATGTACATGAAAAAATAGAGTTTAATTTTCATGTATATGATTAATATAAATATTTTTATTCTATTAATCAATTAAAAATTATCTTATATATAAATTTTAAAATATTTTTTTATAAATTTCATCAATTTTCTCATACATAAAAAATTACTATCATTGTATTTTAATTAAATTCAACAAAATATTATCATTTTCACTTTATCAAAGGGTCAAACGGGGTCTTGGAGATAGGATTAGGAAGCGAAATCCATATATTTTAGGAGTCAAAGTTTGTTTCAGAACTTAAAAGGCTGAAAATCAGGAATTACACGAAGGCCTTTGCTTTTTATTTGTTGTTTTCTGTTGTGGCAGGATTCACCTACGGTTTTATTTTTTTAAAAGGGAATGATGCATATAAAACATGGAGGCTGCAAGGAAAGGAGTTGAAGAAGGGGTGTGTTTCTACTTTGAAAAATGGGGAAGTGGAAGGACTGCTGCTACTTCAAGGACTTGTCTATCTATTCAATAAAGAGTATCATTAGGAAGCTCAATTTACTCTTCAGGTTCAAACATGAAGGTAAAGTAGTAGGCTGCTTCAGATTATTGTTAACTAAGTTGTGTGAATTTTATGCTTAGTACACACATCCTTGATGGTTGCTTAGTTAGAATAAGTAATTAGTCTGTTTCTTGTGGTAAATAATTAACGTCTCTTAAACTTTCCTTCTTAATTAAATTGAATGATGTTTTCTGATTCATGTAACTGATTCGATCTAATGGTAATTTGTTTCTGATCTTATTTTTTTAATGTGTGTTTGTTTCACAAATTAAAAGTTCATTTTTGAAAATGTAAACATGTTGAAAGTTACCAAACTTATGTTTTTTACATGTCTAAGATAACATTTTTTAATAATAATATTTCCGTGAACGTGATTCTTAAAAACTCAATGTCATACTTTCAAACAAATGTTATAGCTTATTTCATTGTGGTGTTGACTGCAGGGCACAGAAATGGGCTTGTTAATCTTTATATGGAGATGGAGCCTTTTAAAGAAAATGATGATATACAAGTTATGTGGAAAATGATTCAAGTTCAATCATCAACTCCTCAATGCACCTGCACCGTCGAAAGGACCAACTGATGTTTATATTGGACACTATGTTTTCGACCTACTAGAAATTTTAAAAACACCATCGCAAAGTAGTCCAAAAGTTTCTAGATTAATTAACTAGTCCTGGTTGAGTGTGCTAAGTAAGAGTGGTTATGGGAAGGGTAGAGAGAAATAAATAAAATTGGCAATGTGGCACAACCGCAACCATGTCTATAGACTCTATATTCAACAGATTGTCAATTTCCATTTTCTACTTGATCCTCCTTTCTACTTTTTTTCTATATAAGAAAGTGAATGTGTTAGTGCTGTTCAGTGTACAGCTTATATTTTGGGTCCGAATATCCTATTTTTTTCTTTAGGAGGAAATTTTTTTCTATCATAAGACAAAGTGAATGTGTTAATAATGTCTCTTGAACTTTTGTAGGCTATCAAGTTATCATAAAACATCATAAAACAGTTGATGTAAGATGAATCTAAATATGAACAAACTAACATAAAAATTGAATGTGAAAGAAAATAGTAAATTCGACAAAAATAATTACATTGATTGATTGTTTTTAGTTGAAGGTCTCTACAAACGTTTTTGATCAAAATCGTGTCTTGTCCATGTTTGTATACTACTTCATTTTTCAACTGCTTTAGCATTTACTCGCATTTCAGCTAAGCAGAGCAACGCATCGCACCACCATAGTTTGGATTTTTTAGGAACTGCTCCTAAATCATGGGGTTTTTCACGTACATAATCATTTTTTATCCAATATCATATGATCTTAGCTTCAATTTTAATATCTACTTGCAATTATCTTTGAAACTTTTGATTTAATCCTCTGCATTTTTTTAAATGCTCGAATTATTTCTTCCAACAGTTATATCTTATCACTTATTCGAAATAACAATTAGTCTCCTTTGGACTAAGTTTCTAGTTTGATTCCTCTAACTCACTAAAAATATTTTAACACTTAACATAAATAAACTTTCTTTTGCATGTGTATTTCATATTTGCATCAATACTAAAAAATAAGGCTTTTAACATCAGTTGTTTTCGACTTTCAACATTGATCTTTAACTGATGTTGAAACCATCAATGTTAAAAGTATCAATGTTAACATCAGTTTTTAAAATCGATGTTAACATACACTACACAACATCGGTTTTTAAGAAAATTGATGTTAATAAGAAATAAACAAAAAAATGTAAAATATGCAAAAATCTACATCGATTTTCAAGAAAAATGATGTTGTCAGGTGTAAAACAACATTGATTTTTAGAAAAATCTGTTTTTTGTATTTTCTTAATATCCTGTATGTTTTTTTAATATTATCCAACTTGCAAATTAAAAAACATACCAATCCAAACAGTTTCATAGTACAATTTTTTTATATTATTATTGAATAATTACTATCAATTATAAGAAATAGTTAAAGAAAGCAATAATGTCAATATATAAAATTATCTACTATAATCGATTCTAATTAAACTATCTATACAATTGTAAAATTTATTAAATACCTAGTGTTTCATTTTGAACACTGAGATAACATCTTGCCCATTGAATGTGAATTGTAATTATTCTCTCTAGTTCCAATGGTCTCTGGTTCCAAACTATCCAGAAGAATCATTCTATTGAATCTCAAATGAAAAACTAAGGTTCACTCATAATGAACATAACTTGTATATAAAGCAATAGTCATCAATCACATAAAACAAATTGTAAAAGCACTTGTAAGACAAATTAAAAGAGCCTAAAAAAATTATGAAAGACATTCATAACTGTGATGGTGATCACTAACAATCTTCAACAATAAATGTTATGATCATGATGTCGAGTGTTGAAGGAAAAGTGACAATAAATGACATTGAACATTGAACATTAATATATATATATATATATATATATATATACCTTATATAGTCAAATGACAGAAGATTTACTTACATAAGAACACAAGGAACATGCCTGTAAATATATAGTGAATAATCAAGTGTAAATATAGTCAGAAAGAGATGCTCACACATGGGGAATTCATTAAAAATTTCAATAAGAAAAATATTCTACCTAATAAGTTTCATAATTGTATAGTAAGTTTGTACAATTTCTATATGATATTCTTTGAGAAATTCTGACTTGTCAGCCTCCTAATTGTATAAAATCTTGAACCAATGGTTCACATTACAGACAAGCACCCCATTTATGGGTCTCATTTATGAAATCACAAGTCATTACCTTACATTTACACAAATATTCGTCAATTCAAAAGAAACTCATGAACTGAAGGCAACTTCTGGTTGACTACTTGACTAAAAACAATCCCCCCAATACATGCACACTGGTAAAGAGCTCAGGCAGTGAGATTAATCGAGTTAGAAGGCAAAGCATGTCCCAAAATTAAAAACAATTTTAAAAATCATGGATTTTAAAACTATTTTTCTCTCAAAAATCAATTTTAAACATTGGTATTAAAAGTAGAAAAGTGGAAATAATATGCCCTATATTGAATTTTTACAAACCAGATTACTATAGAAAAAAAGAAATTGTTCAAAACAGGCCAAGCTTTCACAACATATATAATTGTCAATTCAATATATTCAAATCCAAGGAAACTAAGCACACAATTCAAAGCACCGTATTTAGAATTTCTCATCCTTTTATGCTATTTATTGGAAATTATAAATCAAAATGCCTGCCATTTACCGATATAGATAGTTCCTTTCATTTATCAATCCTAAATATATAAATAAATAAAAATAGATTGAAACCCATCTAAGTTTGCCTTTGTGGATGCATATTACTTGCAAGATTAAAAGAAAAAAAAGAATACGAATAGGATGGTAAAGAGTTCATAAAACTATGGAGCGGAACATATCAGAATAGAGAATGCAAGTATCTAAAAGTCATATACATGCTAAAAATGTGAAAAGTGCACGCATTCACGTACACTCACAATAGATTGAAAAAACATGTAATATAATGTTCCAGTCAAAGTCCTATTAATTTCAAATGTACTATGTACATGGTCTTCAAATCTTGAGAAGCTGATTAACATAACATATTTGGCATCCTTCTCAAGTTGCCCAATGACATGCAAGCTTATTAAATTGCACTACAACAATACAATCAACTTCGTGAATGCTCTTCCAAAACTTACAACAATCTAGGCAAAAAAGGCATTATAAGTAGTAGAATTTTATATTTAAGAGTAAAATTAACAATGAGGAGATAATAAAAAGCAACCAAAAGTTGAACACAAGTTCTAATATGTAAATAAAGTTAATGGCTGATTTAGGAGGCTAACCTTTCGTGACTAACAGTGTAGACGCCCTTGTCACCACCACGGAGAGTGAGACTTGAGAAGTGCCGCCGTGGAGAGTGGGAATGAGGATTTGAGGTCTAGAGTGGGACTTGAGAAGTGCTGCTTTGGAGAGTTGAATGGTTGCCATAGAGAGTGACAATGAGAGTCAAAGTGACAATTTGAGGTCCAGAGTTGAAGAGCGAGTGAGAGTGAGAGTGAGCTCAAGATGAGGGAAAATAAATTCTAAATAGGACAAACACAACATTAGTTTTTATGAAAATCGACATACATCAAACCACAACATTGGTTTTTGAAAAATCAATGTTAACAATCCTAAAATAACATTGATTTTTCAAAAACCAATGTTAACAAACTCGTGTTATTTACAAATATGCCACCGCATTTTTATTGACATCGATTTTTGAAAAAATTGATATTAACTTAGAGATGTTAAAACCATTCTTTCTAATAGTGCATGTGCATTTCTTATTGAATTTTTATCTCAAGGAGAGTTCCAAGATGAACCAAGCAAATAAACTACCAAAACTACGGACATTTTGATTGGGAATGCAAGCGGCATACATAATGAACTTGATGCTATTGGGGAAACTTGTGCATTGCAGCTTTTTTCATTTTATTTTTCAAATGCCCTATTTGGAAAAAAATATTTTCCATTCTTTTGGTCAATAGTGAATTAGTGATTCATTAGAAATGTCCTGCAACACTTGCATAAGTATACAATGGTGTTACAATAATACATAAAACATCAAATTGGGCCATAGGCTTCTCTGATGTGTTTGATGAATCTGATTCCAAATTTGTTTTTAATCTCATTATGAAGCGGTGCTCGCCTATGTATGAAAGTTCTCAACTTTTTTAACTCATTCATGAAACAGCATGGCCCTCTTTTGTTTACTCTTGGATCCATGTTATTAGATAAGCCAATCAAGTGGTGGACAATTTTGCTAAATAATATCTTTGTATGGTTGATTTTTTGGATTTTGGTTGGGTGCTTCCTTTGTTTTTTTAAGATGCTTGTCGATGTAGTTTCCATTTGTTACCATCATATTTTTAATGTGATATTCTCGTTTGGATTTAAACTCTTTTACTTCCTACAAAAAAAATTCAAAACTAGGCATGCATACTCCACTAATAAAGTAATAATCGTGCACTTACAAAATAATAATAAAAATCATAAGACTTAAATGCACTTTTAATTTTATAAGTATAGCATATTAGCCATTTTATCCCCAAATTTCAATTAATCAATTTTAGTCTCAAGTATTATTGTGTAATTTTGATCCCTCCTTCAACTAATATGTTAATGATATGACTTGATGATATGATATATAAAAATGAAAAAATAAATTATTAAAATAATAAAAAATTTTCAACGACTAAAAATCAAAACAACAAAGATGGGAATAGAACCCCAACCCTAAACTTCAACAATAATACTTAACCTCTAAGATAATGGACTTCTTTGATATGTAAATAAAAGTAATAATATATATGGGAACAAAAATTGTTCATATATCTACTACTACTAAATACAAAAAAGAATTATAATATATTATACTTAGATACATTTTTAATCCTTAAAATTTAATATTTTTATCATCCTTCAATTTTTTTTTGTTTTAATTAGTCCTTACAAATTATGTTGGTTATGTTTTTTGTTTTTATAACATTTAAGATAATGTTTCTTTTCATGATTCAAAGCAATGTTATGAAACCCTGCTCGGTCATTGATCCGATCGAGGTAGTGAGTCAGTAGGTCAGTGGTCCAATCGGTGGATTAGTAATTGACCCGATTTGACATGGTATATATTAAAAATTAAAAATTATATATGTATCTATTATATATAAGTCTATAATTAACATTATTTGATTAAGAAATGTCCATTCATACTCCAAAATCCAAAATAACAATTGAAGTATTAAAGTGGATAACACAAGTCCACAAATAATAATTCAATAACAGTCACACAAGTCCATGAATAAGTTTTGAAATGAAAATACAAATAGCATCAATATGACAACATCCATAATTTATATTCGATGAGTCAATGTTGGGTCAACTTCGAAAATCCTTCTCCATCAAAAGAATGATACTCTTCACAAATATTGCTTTCATTTGGATTAACATCTTCCATGATGTTGTTTGGTGGTTGTGGCACATCATCATCCTCATCTTCATTGAGATTTAATTTATCTATGGAAATGTAACGCCCCGTATGCATCTGGTTCATTAACATTCATTTATGGTCGTTAAGTGCAGCAATTAATTAAAGATAATTAATTCGGAAGCAATAAACATAATGACGTCATAGAGCGTCATCAACAATAACATATTTACATTATGTATGATAATTACACGCTTCATACAACCAGAGGACCAAATAAGCCATATAGATATATCAAAATAATGGCTGTACAAAAAAAATAAGGTATCATATACCCTGTCCTCTCAACATACATCAATATCTCTCAAATATACAACATGTGCAAAAAGCACACTAACTGTGCATACTCCCCTCAGGGGTACAAATATAGGCATAACAAAAGAAATGAGCCAACATGCTTTCAAAATATATGCCTAAGGTTCACACAGAACCATATCACTACTCGGGCCTCTTGCCCTGGGATCCACCATCCACTCTCTGAGTATCACCTGCAAAATATAATCCCTACACACGGTGTGAGATACAAATCTCAGTAAACTCAGGGTTCTTGGAGGTCTTTCCTCCCCCTGGTTCACTTCCATGACATACAGTATTAAAATTGGCATCACACCATCTAGCCATCAAGGTTCTCAAAACACATCACATGTATATCACAACACAGGTGTCATTCTGTTGGGCGCTACCAACATCAGGAATGCAACACAGATATAGAAAACATATACATATAAAACATTGCCTGAGAGAGATCATCCATTGAAGGGCACATTCCCTCAGGACTTTATGTCAATGCCTGAGAAAGATCATCCACTGAAGGGCACATTCTCTCAGGACTTACTCTGACATATACGACACTTCCGAGGGAAGATCATCCACTTAAGGGCACATTTCCAAAGGAAGTCCATAAACAATCTATTCTACTGGCCAGAGAATCTCATCAATCACACAACATATCATCACAGTGTATATCATATGCATGTCCTCAATCAAAGTAGTAACACACAATCTCAATACACATGCATCATGATGTACAATAACCATCACTCCCTCGGAGTATGGTGGAACACAGTCAATGGGAAACACTCCCAAGAACAAAGAGCTTACCTGCTCTCCGTGCTACACCGGCTCTCCCGGCTTTGTGGTCACAACCACCAGTAACCTCTGTATCACGCCCTACAAAAGGTATATAATCAATCAATAATGGTCCTCAACCGTTAGAATGAAAAGAAATGCAAATCTTTTCCACATAAACCCCTTTTACTCTTTTCTCTAAGTTATAAGGGCTAGTCACCTAATTGGTGACTTACAAACCCTCAAAAAGATTTGTCTTGGCCTAACCAAGGCACTAGAGTCTCCCTAAGGCTCTACATAACCCAATTCAAAGAGTTCCATACTCTATTCATGCCACATAGTCTTCTAAACACATCATGTGTAAGCTCTAATGTTCATACATACCATAACCTCATCAATTCAGCCCACATTATTCCTACACATACATTTCTCAGAGCCAAATTCCGAAGTCCATAAAATTAATATTTCAAGGCTAAACATTCATCACAACAACCTCCTAAGCATACTTTTCCAAAGGACCCAAGCCTAATTTCAGCTCTAACTCAAATGGGTCACTATTCACCTCAAGAGCAAATTTCTAAATAATCGGTAGAATTTGTGTTTCTTACCTCTAAATCGACAAGGAAGGTTAGGGGATCACTTCTCCAAGCTTGGGTGTCCGTAAATCGCCTCATTTCCCTGCCAAACTCAAGTTTGGTGAAGTTCCCTAGAGAAAACGATCTCTCTGTTTGATGGTTTTTAAGGAAAATGGAGGTTGGAATCTAGCTCATTGGATGATTTCCTTCAAGTTTCATGTTGGTGTGAAGTGTTTTGGTCAAGAATGAAGAAGATATGAAGCTCCCCAAGCTCAACAATGGCAGAAAACGAAGAAGGAAGAAGAAGATGAAGCTTTTGGCCACAAATTCATGAAAATGGCCTTTTATAAGCCCTCAGCCCGTGTCCTGGCGCTAATCGCGCCAGATTCCAGTGAAAAATGGTTTTCTGGAGCACTTATGGCGCTAATGGCGCCAATCTCACGCTAACGTCACCAATAACTGGCCGTCACAAAATCCGTCACTAGCACTTTTTGTGATGGAATATAGTAAATTAAATTTTTTTTTTTTAAGAAAACCTTGGTTATTATAGGAAACATCATTATAGATTCAAATTAGCAATTAACATAAGTACATAAGTGGTACCTAACAAATACTAATGTTATTAAGAAACATACTAATACCATCTGAAGTTGATTGGATGGACATATTTGCAAGATCATTACGTAAAGCCTCCACCTCTTCACAAGTTAAAAATGGTGGTGACTCCTCTAACACCCAATTAGAATGGTCATCAAGGGTTTCCAAATTGATTGGGTCATAATTTTCCTGCCTTAGTCGATTCCTAAATTGATCAAAATGCTCATATATCAACAATAAAAAAATCCAAGCAAACTAGGTAAACAATCAAAGCATAATCAATATAATAATACCTTTGTTGTAACCTCAAGTTATAACGAACATAAACAAGGTCATTAAGCTTTTGATGCTCTAGCCTATTCCTTTTTTTTAGTGGAAGTGTTCAAATACACTCCAATTTATTTCACAACCCAAAGTACTACAAGTTTGGCTTATAATATGAATAGCCAATTTTTGCAATTGTGGAATACTACATCCATAATAATCCCACCATTAATCTAAAATATAACATATAAAGAAATAAATCAATATAATGAATATATTATGACTCGCTAAAAGAAATCACAAATCAATAATGCTATAAGAGTATCAAACACTAAATTTACTTAGCATGAATGTGTATCGTTCACGTATTGCAACTCGTCTTGCAAAATCTCCTTCATAATTTTTATATATCCTCATGTCTTCATTTAATTTATCTTGCAACTCAAGATCTCCATGTGTATACCTATCAATGAGTCCCAAAATGCCAGATTGTGTGTTCCTATGCTTCTCGAATTATTCAACATTGAATCTACAAGTTGAATTTAATCAATAACCAGCTACATGTAGATCTTTGTGAAGTTGTGAATCTCAACGCCTATCAATGACCTCCAAATAAGGATCCACTTTCCTCTTATTTCTCTAAAACCTCCTAACCACCTCCTCTCTGACCTTATACATAGTCTGGTAAAGAAAACCCATGGCAGGTTTATCTTCATTGTCAACAATACATAACGCACAAACTAATGACTCTGTAAGCTTCATACTATCAGCACACTGTTTCCAAAAACTAGAGTCCAAGATTTGTCCCACAATTTTTTTAGCCTTGGAGTGTTTGGCATAAGTTGAGCCTATCCAGTCCCTAGATGTCACCATAGCCCTTAATGCATCATTTTGGGCCAATATGTTTTGCAAGACAATGAAATTAGTTGCAAACCGAGTTGAAGCTGGACAGAGTATATCTCTTCCATCTATATGTTGTCTCATCAAGAATAATGCATAACAATGATTATATATGTACTGAGTAATTTTTGAGGCATGTGAAATAATCTCACTTAGTTCCTCAATTTTTCCAAAGTCTTGCAACATCAAATTAATGCAGTAAGCAACACAAAGAGACTAATATAATTTAGGATACTTTTTCCCCAATAACCTACCAGCAACAACATAATTTACAGCATTATCGGTCACAATGTGAACAACATTTTCTGCTCCAACATATAACACCATCTCCTTGAAAAGCTTAAACAACATTTCAACAGTTTTAGAAGCATAGGAAGCATTAAAAGACCATAAGAAAACTATCCCTTTAGGACAATAAACAAGAAAATTAATGAGAGTTCTCCTAGAGCGGTCAATCCACCCATCAGCCATCAGAGTACATCTAGTTTCCTTCCAAACTTCTTTGAAACTTTCAACAAGCTTCCTCACTTCATCAACCCATTTATTTAACAAAGGACCACAAATTTTATAAAACTTTGGGGCTTTATACCTAGGACTCATGCTATTAATAGCATCAATCATAGGTTGACAACATGCCAAGTTAACTGCATTAAATGGCAGTGAATCATTTATCATCCATTTTGCAATGGTTTTGTCACACTTTTCTACAATTTTCTTATTTTTCAATACACTCTTCAAGCTAGGTTGAGCTCCAGGAGTTGTTTTAGGCATGAAATAGTCATATACATGAGGAGTGTTCTTCCCTTTTTGAGACTTGGAGAAACTAGTTTTGGAGTTCCTCTTAATTCCTCGACTATTCTCACAGGGTCTTCATCCATTTCAAATTTATTACTTTCATTAGATTGTTCCTGCACTTTTCTTTTCTTGTTTTTTCAAACTGTTTAAGTAGTTGCTTCATTTGATGTTGGACATTGGCAGAAATCTTCTTGAAAACCTCTACTTGGCCTTTTTGTCCAACCAAGTGAGCCTTAAACCTATTAATACCACCTCCCTTAACTTGTTTATCACAATAAATACACATCATTGTCACTTTTGTAGCACCCTCATCAATTTGTTTACAATGTCCCCAAGTTGGGTCATTTTTCCCTCTAACATTCCGAAAAGTATTTGGAGTAGATGCTTATTGAGATGATAGAGCCTCAGTAAATGACATCTTCAAGTCTAATTGCAAACATTAACTTCATTAGTTAGTGATCATATCATCATATATAATATTCAAAGAAATCCCAACAAGAATATACACAATGAACCAAACTAAGTGAATTTACTAATCCCAGATTCTCAATAGTCAACAACATTAACTCAGATGATATTTTGCAAGGGCTGAAACAAATTCTTTTTTTGCAAACTCATGTTCACAGAATCCCCCCGCCATGTTGCTTTGCTGCTCTCTCCATTTTCTTGTACAAATTTTTCAATATTTATTTGTTTTTCTATGTTATTTTCTTTGTGAGAGAAAAAAATGCATATTGGTATTGTAAATCAAGTTTGCTTTACATTTTGCCACATTTTCAATGTCTTGTAGTGCAAAATCGTTTGTATTAGTTTCAAGTTCTAATTAAGCTCTCATCTTCCTGGCTGCATGTGCAGAAAAGACAAAAAACATTATTCTCATTCTCGTAATAAAGTGTGATTTGATGAAGTGATTGAATAAAAGAAATTACCATGGTATTATATGTTGTTGTGATGAATTAATTAGCCTTCCCATGATCCCCCTAATAATAAGTGACAATAACAATGGCATGGTCAGATCATGCTCCAGACTCAACCTTCAAATTCTTCAACTGATACACCAAAGCTCTCCACTCGTTTTTCAAAGATAGGCATGTTAAAATGGAGTAACTTTTTGATCGACATATCGCTGCAAAAGTCCCTAATTATAAGAAACTTGTGTGAAACCATTTTTCAACCTGCTTGAACTCACCCAAATGCCATTTTTTCTCAAAATTTTGGGTCGAGTCAGATATGTTTACTCACCCCCAAATATAATTATCTCGTTAGTGCCTATGATGGTAGGTATCCTTCAATTTCATTTTAGGAGAAAAATTCCCTTGTGTAAAAGTGAGTTTAATGCAATAGAAAGGTTTGAATAAAATATTTGAATATTTTACTTTTATTATATTTCACATGTATTCTTCATTGAAAGTCTGAGAGCAATCATGTTCAAATTGGATAAAATAACTAAGAACGAAAACATTAGATCTTTGAATATTTAACAAAACTATATATCCAAAATTTAAACTCGAATCCATTGATTAATCTGATCTACATGCTCAGTGGTATATATTACTTTAATCACATTTTAATTAACAAAAAAAGTACGTACTTAATCATATTCAATTATCAGTTTATCTACTATCCATTGGTATGCTTAGTTGAAATATACTTGTTCTAATATGCCTTATTTTAGAGTATTTCTAATTTAACAATAAAATAATACTTATTATAATATATAAATAAAACAATGAATCAAGGTAATGATCACATACTTTTAATAATAGTTAGTATTTTAGCATATGCATTGCACATAATAAGCGTTTATTTTATATAATTAAAATTTATAATAAATAAATATTTGTTAATATATAAATTATATTTTAGATTTATGATATCAAGTTAGAGCTAAAGATACTAAAAATGATAGGTCAAAAGAAATAAGTTAATGAAAATATCATTTTAAAAGGATATTGAATTTTTGAAAACTATATATATGTATATATGTATGTATGTATGTATATATAGAGAGATCATAGATCAAATTATATTAGTGTAACTTAAACATCTATTACACCATTCAATAACTTGATATAAAATGTAATTTTTATCGTTCAAACTGTTGAATTTTATTTAAATATTATCAAGATTGATTATGCCAAATTTTTTGTCAAAATTAAACAATAATAAGAAGATAATCAAATGATTCATATTTTAGTATATTTGAAAAGTTTATATTATATCGATTTTAATCTATATGAATGAGACAACAAATAATTTTGGATTAATGTGAAATTTTATTAAAAAAAACATTAGTCTTGATTGTGTGTGGTTGTTGTTGGCCCAAGGAACTTTTGCACACGGTAAAAATCAAATACAAATTCTTCTGCTAAATAAATAATTTCCTCTACATATGAACCAGAGGCGGAACTAGGGGGCTAGGGGGGGCCCCTGCCCCCCCCCCCCCCCCTTAAAAAAATTAATAAAAAAATGAAAATGAAAGAAAAAAAAGAGGAAAGAAAAAATATTAAAAAAAGGTAAAAGGGGAAAAAAATATAAAGAAAACGTAGTAAAAAAGGAAAAAACTATTAAAACAATAAAAAGGAAAGAAAATGTAAAAGAGGAAAAAATATATAAAAAAGGAAAGAAAATGTATAAAAAATAAATTGGGAAAGAGAGATAACAGAAAAAGAAAAAAGGAAAAGAAAATGATAAAACGGAAAAAATAATAATAAAAAGGAAAAGAATAAAGAGACAGAGGGAGAAAGAACACTATAAAATGGAGAGGTCTGGACACAAAGGAGAAAAATGAAACACAAATTCCAAGATAACAGAAGGAGTCAAAAAAGTTGTTTCATTTGGTAAACCAGTGAAAGAGAAGAGTTTCAGGTATCCACTCATTCATTTCTTTTTCCCTCTTTTTCTCTTTCTTTTTCCTATTGTTATTCTTCTAAAATAAAATAAACTACTATTTGCGCCCCTTATTTGTACACATGCACCCCCTACCATGTTGGGCTGAAACCGTTTTTGTTAAATCTGAAATGAAATAAAAAAAACATAAACTACTGTTTTGATTGTTAATGTTGTGCAATGTGTTGTATGCATCTCATTCAAAATGTAATAGTGATTTACTTTACGCGATTGTCATTGATACTTGATATTTTTTGTGATTGACGCGCAGAAAAATTATGGGGAAGGGTGCTACTACCATTGATGCTTATTTTAAGATAAAGAATAGTGAGTCTTTGCCATTGTCTACTCCTAATGTTGAATTGTTGAATACCAAGACTCCTTCTTCAAAGTCTCCTAGAATTGAAGAATTTTGCATAAAACATGACATTGACATTCCAGATATAAGTGCAAAATATGTTGGAAGGAGAGGTCGTGCTCGAAATGAACAGGGTGATTTTTCTACTGAAAAATTTTATAGGTAAATATCTTTTGTGCTACAATTGATTATCAATTACAAGAATTAAATAGCAAGTTCAATGATAATACTGTTGAATTACTTGCTTTGAGCATGACTTTAGATCCAAGAAACAAGTACAAGTCATTTAACAGTGATGATATTTGCAAACTTGTTGATAAATTTTATTCTAGAGATTTCACATAACAGGAAAAATTGCATTTGAAGATGGAGTTACAACATTTTGAGCTTGACATTCCTAAACATCCAGATTTGATTAATTTATCAACTACATCTGAATTATGTCAAGGACTAGCAAGAATTGGAAAGTCGATCATTTACCCTCTTATTGATAAAGTGATTAGACTTGTACTCACTCTTCCAATTTCTACTGCAACTATTGAAAGATCTTTCTCAGCTTTAAAGATAATCAATACCAGACTTCGAAATAGAATGGAAGACCAATTTCTTAATGATTCTTTGATTACATACATTGAAAAAGAAATTGTTTTGAGTTTTAGCACAGATTCAATTATAGATGATTTTAACAATATGAAAACACGCATAGTAAGAGTCAAGTGAAGTGATTTTAATTTTTGTAATAGTTCTTTTTATATTAGGTTTATAGTACTTTTATTTATGATATAATTTTTTTTTATGTTCACCTCCTCTCAATAAAATTTCTGCCTCCGCCACTGATATGAACGTAATGTAACCTTATACCACTACACCAACTTATGAGTTAAAAAAATTTATAATTTGATTCCTCCTTTATATATATACATATAAAATACTTGAAAATGATATTTTGAAGTTTAGTTTATTGTTTGTTAAATCATTCGGTTGATATTAAAAGCAGGCAAAAAAAATTAAATATATCAATTTTAATAAAAAAATTACGAAAATATTGCAGTTTTGAAAGTAATTAGGGATATATAGCAATCAGTCACTAAATCCGTCTCTAATTCCGTCTCTAATTCCGTCTCTAATTCAGTCGCTAATACTTTTTGCGACGGAATATTGGGCTTGACACAATATTCAGTCGAAAAAGTATTAGCGACGGATATAGAGACCGAAAGTAGTCTACGCCTTTAAAATCAATTTTTTTATTTACAATAAATTTTTTTCAATTTTTTATATTAGTGTTGCGATTACAATATTGTGATTTTTTAATTTTTTAAACCGAAATCGTTAAAAAATTTGAAGTATTATTTTTTTTAAAGGTACGACTTTAAAATCAATTTTTTTTTACAACTTTAAGTTTTTATTATTATTAATATACGACTTCAAAGTCAGTCTAAAAATCAATGATAAAGATCGGTCTAAAATACTTTAAAATTAGATAAACATAACAATTAATAATATTATTACAAATTATAATAAATTCGTAATTAATTAGACTGAATATTGGCAATATTTAATTTTTATCTAATTTTAGTCTCTATTTTCGTCGCTAATACTTTTTTGACTGAATATTCTGGTCACGACCAATATTCCGTCGCAAAAAGTGTTAGAGGCTGATTTAGAGACGGAATTAGAGACGGATTTAGTCACGTCAGGAATGATATGGCTGATTGCTATAGATCCCTAATTACTTTCAAAACTGAAATATTTTCATAATTTTTTTATTAAAATTGCTATATTTAAATTTTTTTTGCCATTAAAAGCATAAAAAAATGTATATCAAATTTGTTAGGAGAGTAAAAGAATATTAATTAAATGAGAATAAATGTGAGAAGAAATAGAGAGTAAAGACATGAGAAAATAGATAGGCTTACACATTTCATGCTAGCTAAAAAAATGATTAATAATATCAATATCAACTAAAAAATAAATTATCCTTTATTAAAATGATTAATACAAAACTGTGTAAATTTAGTTGTTATTTTATTACAATGATTAAAATAATAATTAGTGTAAAATTATATAAAATTAATTGTGTATTTATTATTGTTATGATAACAATTAAAATTATCATTATTTATGATAAAAATTAGTTTTAATTTATGTGTAAATGTGTAAAAATAATAAATTTAAACAATTTAAGGAAAAAATGTCTAATTCCCCCTTTATAAAATTTATGGATCCGTTCCAGTCACCATCTTCAGCACAGACTTCAAGCCTCCTCCCTCTTCATCGCTGCCACAGCCATTGCACACTTTCATTTAAACAGGATCTTTTCGCCTCGGTGGTTCGACATCACCAACAGGCTCTCATATATCTTAGCAGGTGTCCTATTCATTATGACTAGTTAATAATGTAATTCATTTATTTTGTAATTATTTTAATTTCATTTAATTAAAGCAATAAAAATGATGCGACAAAACACTTAATTGTTTGGATAAGAGTGTCTTATAATAATGGTGCGCATAGATTTTTCTCGTTAAATATAACATCAAAACCAACATCAAGAAGGGTGCCGGAGGTAGTACTTAAGTAGTTAAGTCAAATAAAAGAACCACACGCACACTTGATTAAAACCTCCCGTAAAATTTTGCAAGTTACTCGGGATCCAATTCTATATCTAGATTCATTAATCATCCTTTTAGGACATTTTCCTAATTTTTTGTATACAAATTTCAAACCATCAAACAGAGTTGCACTTGAACCCAAGTAGCTGACGTCATTTTTTATTTCTAAACAAAATAATTGCACACTACAAACATATATGAGATTGCACATTTGCACATAATACTACTACTACCATTCTACCAACAACAACTATAATACAACACAAAGTTCTTACATTTTTATCACCTAGGACAGAAACACTTATTCCCTATTCCTACAAGCAGAAACACATATAACCTCACATAGGACCATATGTAGAAAGCAGAGGCAGTTAATAGATCATACATGATCTTCATCATGAAGAAGCTTTTGATCAAAGTGCCACACACCTGCAAGCAACAACAAAATCTATTAGAATTTAGAACAGAATAAAAACTATATCTTGTTTACATTTTGGCTAGATGAAGAGGATATTTGCATACCATGACCCTTTCCAACTAATCTCAGTTGAGTTACATACTCTGCAATCTTTTTAATAGATTTAACCTACAAAGGAAAACAAGAAGTTACAAACCAAGATGTTACTCTATGTAATGATGCCAATGTAATTCCCCAACACTTTAGCTTTGTTTATTAGTAGTTTGTTGCTGTTTCTTAAAAGTATTTTCAAAATAATAGTAACATGGTCTAATTAAAAGCTGGCCTCAACAAAAGCTTACTTGTTTTTATACTGAGGAAAATGCTTAAGAGATTTCTCTTGTCATATCATATACTCATCATTATAAATGGGTACAAAGATGTGGCACGGCCACAACATTTAAGATATAACTAAAGCAAAAAATGATTATGATCTACAGTGGGACAAAAAATTATGATCACATATAACTTGAGGAACTACAAAATCTAGAAATTACTTTTATCCACTTGTATTCTTTATATATTAAGGACAAACTACAAAATTTAGAAACAAATTAATGATGATGTAAGGTTATTTATGTAAAATTACTACTTTCTTTCTTATTATTTATTACTTTTTCTTATTATGTGTAAAAGAAGACAACAATTATTTTAGAACATAAGACGTATACAGTATTGTATTGCATACAATGGTCAAGGTGTCTTATATCTTAGTGAAATCCAACCATACTATGAATTCAACTGCAAGTTTTACCTGCTCATACAAGAACTCGCTCTCAATGAAGTCTGCCAGTTGAGGATCATTGTTTCGATCTGCCACCTGTTGTTTAAGAAAAACAAGGGAGATTACTTAAGAAGACACTAGCTAAGCAAAAAATAAATAAAAGCACAAAACTTAGAATGGTCCATTTAGCCTTGTGAACTATAGGTATAATAATTTGTTTTGTTAGAAAACAAATTCATTCCAAAGCTTGAGGCAAAGAGGCATTACACTGTGAACGTGCAGAAGTTTCTCATTCGTCAACTTTTCCAAAGACAAAGCTAGTTCCATGGCTGGATCAAGTAATAGTAGAAAAATAGAATAACAAGTCAACATACATAGATAATAGTTTGGACATGTTAATATGATAAGTGAAAATATATAGCACTACGTTACAACACTACTGTGTCAAGATGCAAACAAAAAACATCAATGTAACTCAAAACATAGAAGTTTGAGTATCGAAAACAGAAAACTCACCATACAAGGCATCCCCTTTTTCCGAATGCTCAAATTCTGAGGGAGGACTTGTGATAGGGTGCAGCACCACTCGTCCACCACGAATGTTCTATACAAACAAAAATTATATGCATGTCAACAAGTCTCAACTTGTTAAACGACAATCCTACTGAAAATGGGAACATTCACAAACAATAGCTTTTTTTCCACGAAAGGTATCTCCCAAATATAGTTAATGACTAATTTATTTCGAAACATAAAGATCATTTTCATTGAAGTGAATATTATTTTACTAACAAAGATCATTGAAGTGAATATTATTTTTCTAACAAAACCCCCTAGCCCAACAATAACAATAAAATTGTGTCTTGGTGAATTATTGAACATGAATTCCAATTCTGACAGTCTCTTTGTAGATACATGGTTAAGGTTGCGTATAATATATCTTCCCTTTATCCTCGCATAACAAGAAGTCTATGGATAATACTTAATTTTCAATTTTGTTATTTTAGGCTTTCTCATACACATAGACAGGAATCAAACTCAAACATGCTCATTAGAAAACTCAATTATCTATTAACTAGGCGTGATCTTGTGATCTTGTTGATTCACAAGGACTAACTCTACCAAAGAGTAATTATCCCCAAACACTCAAAGTCTTAAACTATTGAAAGAGTTTCCCCAATACAGTGAAAATTTTAATTAGAATGTGTAATAGTATAAACTTTCATTTTATGCATGTTAAAATTGATTTGTTGGTTGTGAATTTAAATCTAAAAATAGTCCTTTTAGATATGCAAGGATAAGACTTTCCCATTGGAGGAACCTCTGTACAGGGATGACAATAGGGTATATAGTTTAATTTAGTTTAGTTAAAATTGATTATTGTAATAATTATTTTAAAAGTACTTACTATTATAACAATTGTTTTAAAAAATAACTAATTTCTAATTAGTTAACCGTATAAACATAGTCTCTATCCCGCATCGAAATTAAACATAGTTTTAATAACTTAAAAGGGTTGCAACTTGCAACAGAGTTTTCAAGAGTAACACACAAACCTGATACTTCATAAGCTTCTCGGCATGCTCTCTTTCTTCTTCACTTGATTCCTTGAAGAACCTGTTCTCCACAAAACACCACACAAAATCGAAAACCCTTTAGAGAAACAGACGAAATAACAAAGATAAAAGAAGCAAAAGGGTTAGAAGTTAGTTACTTTGCAAGTCCCTTGAGAGCTATGTTGTCTCTGTCGAAGTACGCAAACAAGGAGTGGTACACATAGGAAACGTTGTATTCCACACTGTAACCAGATTTGAGAGGCAAAAAAACTTTTAGCAAAAAGACTTATAATTATTAATAAATAAAATGGCAAACAATTAACCATAATAACTACATAAAAGGAAAGTATGACATCAAACATTAAAGCTAGAATAATGAACATGCAGTTGCTTAGGAGCTTTTGTGCAATTAATTAATCCCTTAGCAAAATGACTTTCAATTAAAAAAAATAAACTATTAAACGTAAATAAATAAATATATAAAAATAAAAGCAAGACCTGAAACATTAAATTAAAGCTAAAAATTGAACATGTAGTTCTACCAAGACATTTCTTTGTTGATCTTTAATGTAAAGATTTATTACACAAATTATTAAGGTAAACACTCTACTTTTAATTCAAAAATACCATAAAAAAGCACATTAACAACTTCACTTAAGTTTTGTATAGAAAAGACCCACAAATAATTTATTATTCTCATTCTCATGTGTAAACAATGGATCTTTAGCATCTAACAAATACCAACCAAAAAACACAGATAAAAAAAGAGAAACAGAACAAAACTAATAAAATGTCAGACAATGAAAAGAAACACACTTGATCTGCTCATTGATTGCAGATTCAGAGTCATCTGCATAGTTCTGACGAGCCAAGGAAACATTGTGTGCAATTGGAACAGCAAGATAGTCCTTCTTGAGCTCTTGAAATGGTTCAAATATGACCCCAGCGAGTGGTGCGGGTGCATTTGAAGCAGCACACACCCTCAAGTTCCTGCTTCCACCAACACCCTTAGAAAGACTCAAAAAAGAAGAAGAAAAAGTGAGCTTTTTCGAAACATCACCACCACCCACAACGGGCGAGAGAGAAAAGCTTAAAACTTTGGAGCAAGAAAGGGCCATTTAAGAAGAAAAACGAAATGGGTCTGCAGAAAAAAGAGAAATGGAAGAAGAATTCAACGGTGGCTATGGAGGGTGAGATTGTGTGTGAAGGTAAAGCGGAAGGTCAAGGGTGATATAAGTAGTGGCGGAGAGGGGTAGTTTGGGGATTTTAAAGGGAGAGGATTTGTTCTGGCCCGTTGGATGGAGGGACACGTCGAGGGCTGAGATTTGTTTCAGGTACGGGCGTGTGGCGAGCTCGTGGCCTATCCAGTGTGAAAGTGGAATCTGTGGAAATATCCGGTCCAAGTCATGACCGAGAAATGATCTCACTCGCTCGATTGCGTTAACCTGCGGTACTCGCGCTCAGAACGTTTCAATCAATTAATATTTAATTTAATAAATATTGAGAAATCTTGTGTAGTTGTTTTGAATGTTTTATCTGAATCGTCGCCTTTTACTTTTCTATTTTACTATAATAAATAAATAAATAATAATAAATGCAAGTACCTATTTTTGTTCTCACTTAAGTAATTATTTTTTTTTCTGCACGCTTTTTAAACTTCTATATTAATTTACAAAGAAAATAATCAAGTTTATTTGGTAGAAGAGAAAATTAAAAAAAAAACAATTAACCAAATATTTTTTTCTGTTTGTTTAGAGAAAAAATTAAAAAAAAATCAATTTCTAAATATAAAAATTTAAAATTTTCTTCCTTCTCATTTTTTTTCATTTAAAATTTAAAATTTTCTTCCTTCCTTATTTTCCTTATATCTAATTAAACATAGCATAAAAGAAAAGGAAAACAAGAGCCGTGGATTAAATTTCAATCCGTGGTGAGTTGGATGAGACTGACAGAGGGAAGTGACTGAGGATGGGAACGAAGCAAAAACGCCAAAAAGTGTGGCTGACAAGTGTTTTTGTCTTTAGCGTTTCAGTTGTGACAGCTAAACCTTTTCCTTCAAAAGCTTTACAATTTTCTCATCGGCTCTCATGTGTACGTCTTCCCATTATTCCATATTCATTCTCAGTGTTTGGTTTCAGTTTGAATTATTCAGAATGATGTTAAAATTATTGGCTTATTTAATGTTATGTTGTAAATTGTGATGTTGAATTCTTAGTAATTACGGGTGTGCTGGTGGAAAGAAATCAAAAGAAATAGAATTAAGAAAAAATATTTAAATTAAAATAATATGATTAAAATGTGGGATTTATATTAATTTTTAAAATTTTCTCTTCATTTTTCATTCTATTTCAACATTATTAAATACAGACATTTTAGGTGAATTTTTAAGAGTTTGTTTGTTTTACAGATTAAAATCTTATTCCTGGAAATATGACCTTGAGAATCTAGTATTCTCATGTTTGTTTGAAATTTTAAAATAACATTCTTGGATACTGCTCACTCTTCATAAGTAATTACAACACAAAAAATATTTGCTTTTATTTTTTCCAACGGTGAGGGGTGGATAAGTTGTATTCTTATGCGAACATGAGAATTTATTTTATAACACATTTATAATTTTTATTTTTATTTCAATTATTTTAAAATTTAAAAATATTTCTAGGAATGCTATCATGTAACCAAACAAATTTTTAAACATTTAATAATACACTCCCATTCGTGAGAATGCACTATCATATATTGAAACAAATGTCCCCTAGACATTTAATTTTATGTTGATAATTTGATTTTGAGGTAAAATATTTTTAGATAATTTTTATATTAAATTTAAATTTTTATCAATTTTATTAATAATTAATTTTCAACAAAATTATAACTAACCAACTTTTGTGAGATATTTTTAATAATATTTTTATTTATAAGAGGACTGAACCTAATTTCACTCTATCCAAAGATATGTAAATTTAGATACATGTGTTTTTATTTTTTTGACAAAAACTTTAGATACACAGGTAAGATATGTAGCAAATTGAACATTGCATAGATAAGGAAACATGTAAAAATTTTCATAATGACATTTTGATCTTATTATAGGCAAAAGGATTTCTTCATAACATTTTGATCCTTTTTTTTTAAATTGAAATGCAAGTGAAGTGTGGATCTTCTGTTATCTCTATAGTCTTTATGGCCTAAAAATAATTTAATTTATATCAACACCAATAAAAAATGTATGACAAGTATAAAATTGTGAAGAGATTAGGGGTGGATAAAGGATCGGTTGGTCATGTTTAAGACTCAACTCGTGAAATTTACATTTTAGACATGTTGAATAAGTTCAGTAAGTGAAATAAATGATTTTTTTCAAGGTTTATATCTATCCCACAAAAGTCCAGGAATTAACAAACCATTGCCCATAACCAAATTATAGTTTGAAAAATACTTTTTATAAAATAAATACTTTTGAAAAAATGAAAATGTATAAAATTAGAATGAAAAAATTTGACTTCATTTTTAAGCTGAAATCTATCACACTATTACACTAAATACCAACATTTAAACATAAAAGTTAACAATAACAACCTAAATTAAAGATCAAAACTTTAATATAAAAAATTAATAATATTTGCACATTGGACTTGGCGGGTTAAACATGTAGTTTGCGAGTCCGCATATAAAATCCGCTAGGTCAGTAGAATTAATGGATCAGACTCAGAAATTCGATATAATTATGCATACTTTAAAAAAAGAGGTTCGTTAACTACGAGGTCCACGAATTTAACAGGTCGGTCTGCAAATCCGGGTCCGTATACCCACCTGAGAGACTATATAGAATTGCTTTGTTTATCAATAGAGATTCTTAAGATTAGAAGAATTACTCCACCTGACCATTTTATATGAGAGAGGGGTTATGTGAAGGAAGGGTTTACAAGTGTTTTCAAAATACTTGTAACAAAGATGAATAAAAATATTGAAGAAGCTCACCTACTTAAAATATCTTCTTTTTATTAAAAATATATCTCCACACACAAAAAATCATTACTGGTATCAAAGCTTTTAGTTGCTACGACCTAGTGACCAAATAAAAGAAGAGTATTGAAGCTTAAAGAAGTTGTCTTCTTGGCGATGTAGATATCAAGTAGTGTGTTTCATTGACAGTACAAGTCAACAAGTCAAGACCATCCAATACTCATGAAACATATGCGAGAAACATACCAAAGTTTAAACATTGAAGATAAAGTTCAAACAACTATGGGAATGATTGTTGGGAAATAATTCTAATTTCTAACTTAAAATATCTATGATATTGTTTAGATTTAAAAGATAATATCTTATCTCTATAAAGTTGTTTAGATTTAAAGATATTATATGAAAATTAGGGATTTATTTCCTCTTTTAAGATTACGATGTTAGATTTATAAATATGATTGTTTATGCTTCTCTTCAAGATTGAACCAAGATTCACTTGTTGTAATCGGTTAACCCAAAGGGTACTCGATTACACTATGTGCTCTTGTGCTTCCCAATTCATTTTGAACACATGGAATTTGTTACAATTGTTTTGTAATCCATTACTTCAGCATATTGATATGTGAAGCATTTCTAAAGGACTTGTACAATAAATGGGTAATCTATATCTATTTAAAAAACCTTTAGGCCCATGAAAATACACATTTACCCTTATCTAATATGTTGACACCTGCCCTCACTTTTTTGACAAAATTGGAATTTTAAAAAATATCCTCCACTCACCCACATGTCCTCACCTCCATTGTCATCATCTTTTTAGCCACTTGAAGTTATACCACAGACATCAGCTTTTTAATTTGAAATTAAAATTGACCCTCTCATTTTCCCACTTTCTTCCTATCTCTTCATCTCTCTTGTCTAATTCTCTGATCTTCCATATCTCTTGCTCCCTCAATCTCTTCTTTCTTTCTGTTTTTTCCTTCGATCCTTCCATTATGGTCCCATCTCTCTTCCTCTTCCTCTTCCTCTTCCTCTTCTTCTATTAAACCATTTCCGTTTGCTATGGTGGCTCTCCTTCACTTTTATATACCCATATCCTCCAAATTCTAGGGTATAAAAAGCCCCAAAAGTTTGAACCTGAGGAGAAGAAGCACTAGAAAAAGAAGAAAGCAAAAGAAGCACCAGCAAAAGAACAAGAAACAAAACCCAAACCACTCTAAACTCTCCAATGTTGCCACCAGATGGTTCAAAATGGCACTCTCAGCCCCAAGCTCGCGATTTAGGTTCAGTCCAGTTCAATAAGGTATGGTTTTCTTCAATTAGTTATGATAAATGCTTTCTGCTTGTAAGATATGTGAATTCTTTTTCAAATTAGTTAATTTTTCAAATTAATTTTCAATTTTTTAAAATAAAAAAATCAATGTTTTCTATATAAATCTCGATGTCTCTAATTTCTGTCAAATTATTAGAAATATTAGTTAGAGAGGAAGCACCAGTTTGGTTTCAAGTAGTATAGCATTAAGATAAAAACATAAAAAGGACTGAGTAAAAAAAATCATTTGTAATGTTTTTATAATTTTTGCCATAAAGGATTGAGTGATGTAAATGGAAGTTCTGATGTTTTAGGTCAACAAAATTGGGGCCCGAGAATTAGGAATTGTAAGTTAAAATTTTCCCTGGCTGTCTAAGCCTATACAAACATAGGAGATGGCAATACACAAGAGAATATCATCATTTCTACTAATAGTAGAGACACACAAGAGGTATGTATATTGTTTTTTGGAGCAGCAGTTCCTTTACCAGTGTAGATTTGACAAATCTGCCCAGCCTATAAACATTTAACATTAATGTTTGAGTAAGTTTTACCTCATTAAGTACATTGAACCTATGTGCTCTATATAAAACTTTAATGAGAAGATATTTTGGTGAAGGATGCCCCTGGATTGGATTTCCAGCAAAGATCTGCATTTTTTTTAGTCACCACTCACCATTCTTTTTTTGTTTTATGTCTTTGCTTTGCGAGGAATGCCACCAAAATATACTATGAATCTCATTTTATTTAGGTAAGGTTTCTTATAAGACCTTAATATTTTAGTCACCACTCTATCACTTTTTCTCATTTTAATAGGATGCTACTGGACAAAGGGCATTGCATGCCTTTGAAGTGGATGTATATATGAGCTCTAATGGTATGTGAACTTAAAAAAATAGTTTGATTTTGAAACAAATAACTAATTGATTGTTGTTGCATGAGTTTGCATACTTTTCAAATATTTATGTTCTCAATCATTGTCTAACAGTCATGTTCTATGCTTTATTTGTTTGTGTAGTTTTTCTTTGAAGGATTTAGGCCAGTATTAATAATGCCACAATTTAGTTTTGTAATCTTTTTCTTTTGATTTTCCCTTTAACAATTTCTATGAGCAGATGATTTTTATGAGAAATTCTAAATAGCTAATACTCTAAAGTTAGTCTTCATTAACATGAGATCATAATCCTTGAAATCCATTTGATATTCACTCAAAATAGGAAAAATTATTAGGTAGCAGCAATTCACAATCACTTTGTCATTATAGTTCTAAGTAATATTTATATTAGCCATAAATATATTTCTAATATAAATTAGTGTTTTTTATTTTTGTTCTTATAAATAAATTATTTTAGTTGATATCATCTCTAATTTGTTTGAAAGAAGTATGCTCTTATTGTATCACCTTGGCCAGAGACTCAACTTCCAAGGAACACCAGCTATGTTAAAAAGATTGAAAATTTCTAGGCTTTGGTGTATTCATATCTACATTTTCTTTTCTCATTCATCCTATTCAATACTTATTTGGAACATATGTTTTACAATCATCGTACTGCTAATTTTACACAACCATGACAACTTTTGATATGTTTTTTCCTTATTATTTAGGTTAGAGCTATGAGGAATGCTCGGGCAGAATATTCTGTTGACCCTCTAAAGCGGATATTAGCATATGTGGTTGCAAACAATGAAGTAATAGAATATGTTGCTGAGTAGTACAAAGCAGGTCAATTGTGAAAGGAATTCACAAGAGAATGATATAAATATTCACTCAAAATAGGAAAAATTATTAGGTAGTAGCTATTCACAATCACTTTGTCATTATAGTTCTAATTAATATTTATATTAACCTTAAATATATTTCTAATATAATTTAGTGTTTTTTATTTTGTTGTTATAAAAAAATTATTTTAGTTGATATCATTTCTAATTTGTTTGAAGGAAGCATGCTCTTATTGTATCACCTTGGCCAAAGACTCAACTTCCAAGGAACACCAGTTGTGTTAAAAAGATTGAAAATTTCTAGGCTTTGGTGTGCTCATATATACATTTTATTCTCTCATTCATCTTATTCAATACTTATTTGGAGCATGATTCTTTTACAATCATTGTACTACCAATGTTACACAACCATGACAACTTTTGATCTGTTTTTTCCTTATTACTTAGGTTACAACTATGAGGAATACTCGGCCAGAATATTCTGTTGAGCCTGCAAAGCGGATATTAGCATACGTAGTTGCAAGTAATGAAGTTATAGAATATATTGTTTTAAGTGTCATAAATCTTCATTTCTAACCCCCAATCTTCTTAAATCCTCATTTCAGTTGATTTGCAAACAAACTACTTTTGATATGTTCAATTTTATACTTTATTTATTATTTAGTTTTGAACTTTTAGCAATATGCTTTATAGTTGAATTCTATTATCTTTCTATATCCTTTATGTTCATGATTTTGCAACCCATACTTTACTGTTAAATATTGGAGCTTCAATGTTCATATCATGAGTAGTTTGTATGCAAACCCATATTTCACTGTTAAATATTGGAGCTTCAATGTTCATATCATGAGTAGTTTTTGCATGGAAGAATGGTTTTGATTTCAATTATTTTTTTAGTTATGATAAAGATAAAAATCAAAATTAATTTGTAAAAATGATTTTTGTTACAAGAAAGTTTTAAATTACTTATTCACTATATCATAATGTCAATTAGTTTAAATTTTATTTTTTATGATAGAAGCTACAATTATCATTTACGGGAAATAATTATTCTCTGGACCATCATGAGTGAACCGTTATGGGGAAAAAAATATTTAACACAGTTACATATCAAACAATCAACAATATTTATTTTTATTAAGTATATTATTTGTTTTTTTTTTTAATTTTCATCATATAAAATAATGAGTAAATAACAGTAAAATGATATGGTGACATTTTAAAAAAATAAAAATATTTATAATTTTATTATTTAAATTTAATCAAGATTTAAATTTTTTTAACTCTTTTTATTTAATTCAATTGTTACAATAAAAAGCATAATAACATTTAGTTAATATATTTATTAAAACGGGTTATTTACTAGTTAATAGTAAATTTAATATACTACAAGTTCAAAAGTAATTGAGTAATCAAAACTAAAGACAATGGCATAAAAAGTAGATATTTTAAAGGAATAAACTTTGTTCAGAAATTTTATCAAACACTTGGTGCATAGAAAATGGAGTTTGCATCAATGGTGGAAATTATCGAGACTTGATTTCATTGAATCAACCTAACATGCATTACCAATCATTCCTATTTATTTAAGTTTATGTTATCATCAACCCATAAATCATTATAACCTTAATCCCATAAGTGAGAGAACCTAAGTCTCTTAGTTAATCACATTATCAATCTTTTGACTAGTATAATTAATTGACTTACATTAAGAATGAATGTCTAACAATGACCAATAACCTTTACCCTATCCTTAGAAATATATTTTATTGGTTCTTCTCTTTAGTTTGCAATTCAATTGAATTTTCCAATTACAGTCAAATAAAAAAATTCATGCACTTAGGTGATCAAGCTAAGAGCAAACAATAAGTATGGTAGAGAAAAAATAGCAATATTTAATTAAATAGAAAAATGTAGTAATTTCATAAAAGGAGATCCAATTACATCAAACCCCAACAAGGAAGGAATAAGTTACTTATAGCCATAAGGAAGAAGCAACTGATGAAGAGACAATGAAAGATGAATCCCTAAGCATGAAAGTCATCACCCAATGTCTCTAACCTTTTTGTCTTTCAAAACTCAATGATTCAAAACCCTCGTTTGCACCTAGAATGTCTATTTAAAGTTAAGGTACCAATTAGGTTCAAAGCCCACTCAAAGAAAACAGAAAATACAACTTATTTCTAATTATTCACTATACACATGCCATGCCCATGTTGTCTACCATGGTTTGCTCATGGTTGAATATGACTTTTATAATTGGCTTCTTGAAGTCTGTCACGCCCATGATAGTTACCACACGCAGCCTGATGCACTTTGGTTGCAAAAATTGTCATTTTTCTTCTAATGTAGTTGCTTATGGTCTCTTCTTTGCTTGATCCAAGCTTCAACAAAGTTTACAAGTGCTCTTTCTCCACATTAAAAATCACTTCATGCATTCATGTCAATCTCCTCAAGAATCTACCTTTCTAAAACAAAAGACACAAAATAAACTTCAAAAAGTCCTTGGTGATAAAAGTAAAGGAAATAGACATGCAACTAGTCCTAAATGACACAAATAAATGTAAACCTACATGAATCAATATGCAAAAACATGGTTTAAATACCCCCCACTAGACTTCTTAGGAATCAAATTACCTAAGCTAAGATCTTACAAACCTAAGTAGAGAACAATTAAAAGAAAATTCTATAAAGACTACAATTGTTTGGCACCAAAACTATACAAAGATCAAAATCAAAATCACAACAATTCTTCATCTCATCATCTTCATCCAACAAAACCAAATTCACAAGGTTAGTTCATTCCGAATGGATCCTTCCCTCTCTAGGCCTTCAACCTTTATGGTTAAAGACTATCCATACTTGAGAGATCGTATAAAAATGTACTTAAAGTCCACTTAATACTAGATTTGGAATATCATCAGCAACAGAGATATCCCTATCAGTAGGCCAAAAGCATAATGGACTCAAGATTGATTATAACATTTTTTTTCAAAATAATTGGATTCAGGCTTTGACTATTGAGCTTCGTCGTAGAGTTTTTGGGGAAGTGTGCTATAACTTCTGGAATCTCTAGGAGCTTCACTTGAGCATGAACAGAGAACTTTTTTGAAATCCATATGATGTTGTCATATTTATGAAGCATTTCCCATTGTTGGAGAAATTGTTTATTGATGTGAGTATACTACTAATTAATCCTCAAGTACGATTAGTTGATTGATATAATTTTACAATCTAATAGGTAGTTATTGTTAATTAGTCTATGACTACTTAGTAGTATACTCACATCGATGAATAGTTTCTCCAGGGATGGGCAATGTTTCTAAACATGACAATATCTTATGGATTGCAAAAAAGTCTCTCGTCCATGATTAAGTGAAACTCCTGGAAATTCAAGAAGTTGTAGCACACTTCTCCAAAAAATCAACTACAAAACTTAACAATCAAAGTCTAAATCCCATCATTTAAAAAAAATGTCATAAGCAATCTATCAAAAAGGATAATTTTTTTATATACATATTTTTATTGTCATTATTCAATCAGGATCCAAGTTTCACATAGCTAATTCATATAATTCTCTTGTAATACCTTCAATACATATTATATAAGTGAAACTTCAATTTTAATTATAACATGATATAAATAACTTTTAAGGAATTATATTTGAGTTTTGTTCCATTATTTGTTGTTGTCATACCACAACAAATCTAACTTACTCGTGTTGTAGTCATTCCACCCATCCAAGTTAGTATAAAACCCATCCATATGTGTTCTTATATCAAGAACTTGATGGTGGGCTTGTTAATTAAGGAAAAACCAAATAAAAAAAACAAAGGGTTAATGATATAGTTAAAGAATTTCTTAACAACAAATGAAACTAATTAGAGGGTCAATTTTCATTTATGAAGAAAAGAACAAATAAGATAGAGTGATTGATACTTTTCCATTTCCCATGACTTTTGCATCCAATGCATTTCGAAAGACATGAAAAATTGCAATTTTGTAGAGTCCCACTAGGATCTTTGTCCTTTTCAGAGTTTAGTAGCCTCCATTAGCATAATATTGTAGATAGGTGCACCTCATAACAATGTAATAGCCCTCATAATAGAAATCTTCAATAATTTTTCTACTGAAAAATAGGACTTAAGAAAAGAATAATCAAAACAAGCGATAATCAATAATTTATAAACTGCATAATAGAACATAGATTCTCATGTCAAATATTAGAGAGTCACTTGCAAAACCAATTAATATAGAGAAAGAGATCAATCAATCAAGTTAGAAACTTTTAGAAATAATTTTCAAAAAAGTTTTTTGAAAAAAAAAGAAACAAAATTGGGAATTTATTGTTGCATATTTGAATCATATCATGTGATTACTTTCTGTAATTAGTCATGTAATCATATTCAGTAATTAGTTGCCTAGAATTTGTAATTAACTTGCACAGTTTCCAATATTCATTGTCGAATATATAACTTAGCAAGTACCTTAATGTATCTGCAATCAATTTAGAAAACATACAATAAAATAGATTATGCATACATAATGGGAAAAAGGTATGAAAAATACAAATTTTTTTAGATAAAGGAATAAGGATAGACATTGAAAAGAGTGAGAGTACCAATAACGTTGTTGAGTTGATGTTGGCTTGTGTGAAGTTCAACTTTGTGCGTTCATGATGAATGACCTCGGTGAAAAGGTCTATTGCGAATTCAATATGGTTTTTATGAAGGCCTCTTTGGATTTTGCTTTGGGATTGGAAACCATAAAAGAGAGAGAGGGAACAAAAATTTATAACAAGGAGATTCATAAGATGGGAGCAAAATAAGTTCCATGAGTGATTTGGGAAAAGAATGATTTTAGGGTTTGGATGTGAAAAGGGGAAAAACATAGTGCTAGATAAAAAAAATGAAGGTTGAATCTGGTTAATAAAACTTTTATACCTGTTTTTAAAAACACCGTCATATTAGACCTGATAATTCAATCAATTTGGGGTTTGGATGGGTGAAGTGTGTTAAAACTGAGACCAACCAAAGAAACATGTGTGAAATCATTTTTCAACTCACTTGAACCCACCCAAATGCCAATTTTTTTCTTTAATTTTCTCAATTTTGGGTCAGGTCAAATATGTTTGTTCACCCCTAACTATAATGATCTCGTTAGGTCTTATAAAGGTAGGGTACCCTTCAATTTCATATTAGGAGAAAAATGCCCCTATGGTAAAGGGAGTATAATGCAATAGAAATGAATGAATAAAATATTTGAATATTCTACTTTTTTCATAGATAACATTTATTCTTCATTGGACGTCTATGAGCAATCATGTTGGAATTGGATAAAATCATTATGAACAAAAAAATTAGTCCTTTGAATATTTAAGGCAATTACATACCTAGAATTTAAACTTGAGTCCACTGATTAAACTGATCTACACATTCAATGGTATATTTTACTTTAATCAAATTTGAAAATTTATTTCAATTCTTTAAATATTAAATATGAAAAATATAAAGTGTAAATGAATAAACAACAAAAGTAATCTTAGAGATCATTTAACAATTAAAAAATAACAAAATACTAAATAATAAGTCATATAATATATTTTATATTACCTATAAGATGAAACTTACCAGTACAAATGTTTATTATTTATTAGTTTATTCATAAAAAGTATCATACTCATTAAAATACATAGCCACCGTAGAACTTACCCCTTTTTTAAAACCTTAATTTACTCATTAAAACACTAAATTCACCACAGTATACATTTTACCTTATTTTCTTTTTTGGTTTCCTACTTGATCCACTTTTAAAGAAAATTTTAATTTGTTTGAAACACACTAGAACACTAAGAGGGTGTATTGGATTAGAATTTCAAAGAATTTTAAAAGACTTGTTCAATCAAATTTGTAAATAGTATAAATAAATTTTGTGGTATTCAATTAAGACTTTTAAGATTTTTTTTTAAAGAAGACAACAAAATCTAGTGATATTCAATTAAGATTTTTTATAACTTATATAAAAATTCTTTTGGTATTCAAAAATATACAAATTTCGATGGATTATTTTTTAAGAAGGATTTCGATGGATTCCATCAAACTTTTTAATATAAAACAATCCTATCAAATAATCTCATCCAAACTCTTAAAATTTTGCTAGACTTTTGTCTTTCTTTTTTTATTGGTTACTAGAATTTCTTTTTTCTCATCACACATACCCTATTCTCTCTCAATATTCTTCAAGATGCATGTGACATATATATTTCTCCTATTCTTTTTGGAATAAAAAAAATATCAAATATATTTCTCCCCTCTGCACTTTTTTCTTTGTTTTCTAAATTAAATTAATGTTTATCTTATGTGTCAAGGCTAATCATGTTTTCCTTATACTGACTATGTGTATCACCTGCTCAACACAATGTTTTCGTGACTGTCACCCTCTAGTCCATTTAAACATGTCATTAGATTTATCATGGAATAATTGTAGTAATTATAAAAATCAGAAAACTATCGTATAATTTTAAATATATTTTTCAAATCCAAAAAGTGAGAATGAGAAGATACTATTGTAAGAAAGATTAGTATAGGAGGACATAAAGGTAGAATCAATATAGCTATTAAAAGATTAAAAAACTTATATTGGTTTTATTGTTTTTTATCCAAACTTCACCATTTTTTATTATTTTTTCACTAACTCTTGTAATTTTGAATGCATTTTTAAAAATTTACATAATCCTTTCAAATCTTATAAATATATAAAATCCTTTCAAATCATTTAAATTATAAACCCATTAAAATTCAAACTATCATAAATATCTTCTAAAGAAATCTAATAAGTCATAATATTCCTACATAATATTTAAAATATTTTTATACTAAAATAGTCTTTTAAAATTCTAATATAATACACCCCCTAAATGTGGATACATTTTTTTAACAAAAATTCAAACCTTAATTTACCATGTTGCGAGATATTAACCTTTTGGCCAAATAAAACCCCATTATTACACTTTAGGTTTTTTTTAAGATAAAAAAGAAAATGAAACAATGTTAATGAAAAAAGAAGAAATGATAAATTCTTTCATCGGATTCATTGACCATTTCAAAATCCCTACTATACATTCACATGACAAAAGTGATGAGAATAAGAGGTTCTATTTCTTGGAGAATTGTAAACTTAAATAATTTTCATAATGGTCAAGTCAGATATAAGGTTGGAAAGTAATGGTGAAGTGGCATTGAATAAAGATATATGTGCTATGGTTTATGTATATCATTATTTTTATTCATTCTTTGACAATAAATTAATACACAATCACAAATAAAATAAAGTAATACAAAAATAAGGACAACAATATAGGTCAATCATTCTTGCTTTGCAAATGACTTGTCAAAAATAGATCAAGTTTAACGCATTTAATTTTAAAAAAAATGGGTTTAACCAACATTCCACTTATCTTAAGGGTGAATTAATGAATTGGAAAGTTAATCAATTCTAGAATTTTCAATAATAAAATTTATAAAACCAAACCAACGAGTTTAAATCAATTGACCAACTTTTGATTGTAGATTAACTAGGACAAATTAATCAATTAGATACAACTCACCAATGAGCCTTTGCTAAGACTAAATTAATTATGCAAATTAACTCATGATGTCAAACTCATTTGGTTATTTCAATGCAAAATTAATTGATATTCGAGGTGTGTAGGGTACTATTTAACATGCAACTCGTCTCTTTGATAAATTTTTTTTAAAAAAAAATACCAACATTCTTTTTGATACACTTATTTATTGATACTAAATATGAATTTTATGACTAATTAAATACAAAGTGAAATCCAAATAAATAATTTATTTAATATATTTTATATAAAATTTTAACTAATAATAAATAGTATTTTAAAAGAAATAAGCTTAAATATATTTTTAGTCCCTTAAATTTAAGATTAGTTTGGTTTTGGCCCTCCAATTAAAAATTTGAAATTTTTAGTTCCTCAATTTTATGAAATGTTGTTTTAAGTCTTTCAAAGTGAATTTATTTTTTGATTTGGTAGACCCAAAATAAAAATATCTCAAATTTAAAGGATTAAAAACATATTTAAGTCAATGAATTATGTTTTTAGCATTTTTTAAGATTTTAGGTTGACACAGTAAACAAATACTATCTTAGGTAAAATAGTTGAAAATCTAGCACAATTCAATATTGGCATCACAAGTCTTATAAGGGCATTGTTATTGCTACTACCAAAATTGCTATTGACACTACCAATTCATGGCAATTTGACAATCTTATCCTTTTCCTTTCCTTTTTTCACAACACCCCCAAGCCTTCTCTCTTCCTCTCTCATTTCTCCACCTCTTATCTTCTCTCTCATCAAACCACATTTTACTTAGGTAATTTTTTTTACACAACAAAATTATGATTCTATTTTTTTAAGAAAAAATTTAGACACACAACGGAATCATGATTCCATTTAATATTATTATTTTGGTTTTCCTTGTTGGAATATTTTTGTGTCATATTTCTGATTTCTCATGAATGGTTATTTGTAGTGAATATGATTAGGATTTGTCAATTGGAAAAACGTAGATGATGAGATGGTTCGTATTTTTTCGTATATATCCAAAATTTTCAATATTGGAATTGATAATTCACATTGTAAGACTTATTTGATCTTTTAATTTTTTTAAAATGTTTGAAGAATTGGAATACATTTTTTTTTGATAAATTACAATGCCTCATGGTTTTGAAAATATGTATGATGATAGCCAAAATGATTCTTACCATCTTAATAAATCAAATGAAATGTCTGTAGATCAATTAGATAAAATGCCTATAGATCACGATGCTTTGGGAAATCAACATGAAGATCCTGACAATGGGTTGGACATTGACCCCCAACATGATTACCCTAACTTTTCCAATCATTTCACGATTGATGAGGTATGCTGATTAGTTGGCGATTGATTTTATGTGTATAAGTGTGTTGCTTAAGAGAAGAAAAATATTTTGTTTTTAAGGTTTTTGAAAATTAAGATGATTTGTTGCACTGGGTTCGATATTTGGGGAAGACTCTTGGATTTGTTCTTATCATTCATAGGTCAGAAAATGGGAGGAAAATCTATGTTGTAGTTGGTTACAGAAATGGAGAAACATACAAGCAATAGAAGGGTAAGGTAGTTTGCAAAAGCATTGGAACTAAAAAGTGTGGGTGCCCGTTTAAATTAAAGGGGGAGTTTGTCAAAAAGGTAGGTTGAAAACTTTTTGTTGATTGTAGTGTTCATAACCATAAAGTTAGTGAAACATTGTTGGGACATGCGTATGTTGGTCGTTTAAGCAGTGAAGAAAAAACTATGATTAATCAAATGACCAAAAACATGGTAAAGCCTAGTCAAATTTTGTTGACAATCAAAGATTAAGATGCAAAAAATGTCACCACTATTAAGATTGTATACAATGAATGACAAAGATATAACACAAACAAAGGGGTCCAAGAAAGGAGATACAACATCTACTGAAGTTGATAGAACGCGATCCATGTGTATATTGGTTCAAAAGAGTGGACGCTCAAGATGTTGTCAAAGATATAATGTGGCCTCATCCAAATTCCATCAAGCTATTAAATTCATTTTCAACAGTGTTGATTTGTAATACTACTTACAAGAAGAATAAATATCGTCTTTCGTTGTTGGAAATTGTTGGTGTAACTTCAAGACAAATGACTTTTTCTATTGCATTTACTTATTTACAATATGAGAGTAAGGACAATTTTGAATGAGTTTTAAATAAGGTCAAAGAATTATTTGTGAAGGATGATGTGCCGCCTTAGGTGATTGTCATTGATAGAGATCTTGCTCTGAGAAATGCATTAGAGGTTGTCTTCCCTTCTTCAACCAACATTTTATGTAAATTCCTCATTTCTAAGAATGTCAGAGCAAAATGCAAGATACTCGTGACTAAGGTAGAAGACTAGGGGGCTATGATGGATGCTTGGGCAAGCTTGGTGAATTCAACTCTATATGAGCAACAATTGAAAAGCTTTACAAATATGTGTGCACGTTATTCGACATCAATAGTATGTTTACTATACATGGTTTCTGCAACACAAGGAGAGATTTGTATAAGCATGGATCAATCGTGTTATGCATCTTGGAAACACAACAACTAATAGGTACATTTTTAAATTACTAAATTATTTCACATTTATTTGTTATGTATCTTTTGTTTACGTTGCATTAAACTGCTTTATAGGGTTGAAGGCACACATGCAAGACTAAAGAGGTTGTTTTGTGATAGCATGAGAGATTTGTATACTTGTAGGGATGCAATGAATAACATGCTTATACTGCAACATACTTAACTTAAAGTGTCATTTCAAAAAATCATCAACGCGAGTGACCACATGTTCCGTACACCATTTTACAAGAGACTACAGGGCTTTATTGCAACATAAGAACAAAGTTTAATCTTTAATGAGTTGAAGCACTTTGCAATCGTTGGTATTGGCAATTCTGCTTGTGACTAGACACTCAAAACTACTCATGGTTTACCATGTGCCAGTGAACTTTCTAGGTATAGCCATATCAGTGGCTCAATACCCTTGTCGTCCATTTGTGCACATTGGAAGATGTTATCCATTAGTGGTACAAACGCAAGTAATTCTTGGGAGGACTTAACTCTCATAAATGAGGTCGATGCATTGTTAAAGAGATTTTCACAGCTTGTAGTGGGCAAAAAAATGACATTGAAGAATAAGGTCCATTAACTTGTATTTTCGAATACCACTTCAATGTGTCCCCTTCCAAAAAAACTAAAACAAAGGTGCATCGAAGTTTATGAAATCTACCAATGTGCACCTTCAATGTGGGAGCAAGTTAATGAAATGAGCATGATGGTTAGTAGTTTAAAAACTCCAAGTGTGGCTCACAAGGATGTTAGTAACAAAAAGTGGACAAAAAAAAGTCTCTTATATGGATGAATTTCTTGATCCATTGCATCAGTTCATCGTAAAAATTGTTGATGTGAGACCTGATGGAAATTGTGGTTACAAGACAATTGCAGGTTTATTAGGTCAGGGAGAGGAATCATGGGCTCTAATTCTACAAGACCTAATTCGGGAACTTCAAACATGGAATTCTCAATATATTGAGTTGTTTGGCACATAAGACATATTGGTTAAATTATTAGACTCTTTGTATGTTCAGTATGACCCAATAGCATTCGTTGACAAGTGGATGGCCATTCCTAACATGAGTTATGTCATTTCGAGTTGGTATAATGTTGCCTTGATTTCCTTATCTATGCTCTAAAGTTTGACTTTCTTTTTTCTTAGGAGTTCAACACCATTTGTGGCACAACAACGCCTTATTGCAATTGGATTTGTTAAAATGAATCACTTTGTGCTGGTATACAATATCTACTTAAGAGACTTTTTAGTATTATAAACAATAATTGATTTGTTAACTAACTCAACTGTACCATTTTTTTTGTATTAAGTATTGTTATGTGTATTCATTTGACACTTGATAAAACTCTGGCTAATGATTTTATTCATTTGATGTGGAATATAAAGTTTGTTAATTGTGTTTACTGATTGTTGTAAGCCATGCATATTGTGTTGCAAGTCATTTAATGAGGTCCTTAACAATGAAATTATTATGGCTGATTGACAAAAATAATAACAGAAACATGTTTCCATAGTTTCTTTTTCGCAACACAACTTACAAAATGAAAACATGTTTCTGTTGTGCATGTATACAATGAAAACATGTTTCCATTTCACACCGTGCATAAAAAAAATATAACAATGAAAGCACGTTTTCGTTGGAAAAATGGGGGTGGCCAAAAAATAGTACAATGTAAATACTTTTCTGTTATGTAACTAGTAATGTACAATAAAAACATGTTTCCGTTATGCAAATAGGGGTGAAAAAAACGTTAGAATCATAATTTTGTTGTACAAGTGTACAATAGAATCAAGATTCTATTGTTGATTTTTTTCCACCTTATTTGCAAAACGGAAACAAGTTTCAGGTTTCCATTTTGTTTCATGCTAGGGGACAATTTGGGGATATGAAAAAGAGGCACCCACATGGGTAGTGCCAATAACAATTTTGGTAACCAATAACAATCCTGTCTTATAATGCTCAAACCCACTTACGTCTACATGATCAGAAGCATTTCTAGTTGTTACAAATGGTCTTCAACAAAAGAAATAATCAACATGGCAACAAGGGTTGACTTATATAACTGATGGGATCAAACATAATCAAACAATCTACGGTTTGATTCATGCACTTGAAACATTTGTACCGGATAACAAATAAATATCCATAGTGCTAGACTGCATTTTATAAGCAAAAATATACCTCTATGTACTCTTCCCCTTTAAACTGTTTGGTGAAACAAGTCATGGAGTTTTTGAGAAGTTCAGATAAAGAAAAATGAGTATCTCATTGTCATTGCTTGCTTAATCAAACCAGTCACGTGGGAATGGATATTTTTTATCTACATGACAAGTCATGTTAAAATTTGGTATCTATTTCTTTCCTATAGATATTAAATCAGCTCATTGTCATTTCAATACCATTTGGCATTTGCTAATGCTTGGATGAGCCTTCTGGCTTTAGGAAGTTTGGAACTGCTGCCTGGACACCATGTACCTAGGACCACATGATGTTGTGAAAAACAAATCATCAATGTTTATTACACCAATGGGCAATGGTCAAATTAGGAAATTGATAACAAGTGTTGTCACATCGCTTGCGTGCGGACAAATGTGAAGATAGGAGCTTGTGGATGGCACGTAACTAGCAAAATTCTTACTATACACCGTGATTTAATATTGAGGATGTCATCATAGTCAAGGTCACGGTTGTTATTGCAACTATTACTAAAATTATAGACAATTATGAAAATACAACTGATACTACTTTTGTTGATTTTTGACATTGTTGGTTAACAGCACCCTCAAGTTTTGCACACTAAATCACACTATTCCCATGAGTCAATTGATTAACTCAAATAATACTACTATTGTTTACAAGTCCATCCGCTGTTTAGAAAATAAGCTTTGTAATACCAAAAAACAATGAAAGTGTGAAACCCAAACAGCAAAAAATGTGACTACTAAGTGCACATTTGAATTAAAGGTTGCAAACTTAAGTTAATGAGCATCATTTTGCAAATTGAGTTTGCAAAACCAACCATCCCTGAAAGGCAAAATTAAGACAAAACTCAGTTTACAATCAGACCAGTTTACAATCAGACTCACCTGAAAACCAAATAAGAGGTTTTTTCAGTTTTACTTTTTGAACAGATGTTGGAGGTCTCCTAATTAAAATCCAAACACAGCATGATCAAAGGGACATTTCACTCTCACCAAATTGCAAGTTTCGAATCCAAGGACAATATTTGAAGTACATATTTGAACACTACTTACAATTAACAATCATGCACAAGGAGATCAAAATAACAGACAGGGCTTTTACAGATTATAAAACTATTAACAAACATTGAGGGTTTTAGAACTTCTCTACGCATACACCATCTCTTGTAACCTCGTACGCTTCCCTACTCCTTGTTTTCTTCATGCCAGCTGTCACATAGAGCTTCGATCCCTCTGACGAAATGGTTGTTACTTTCACCCAGATCAACACTTTTGTCTTCATTCCTTCTATGTCTGCTAACTTTCCTTTCTCCAGATAACCAGTCACGGTGGTGAAGAAACGCAAGACTGATGAATCCTTGTAGCCAACTTCACATACTTGAGGAATGTAAACAACAAGCTTTCCTGTCTCTTCATTGAATTCATAGTTTGTTGCATCACGAGGAAAGATTCCTATTGGTAGATCATACTCCTTTAGCAACTCTGGCAATGCCTTTTGCATCTTTCCTGTAAAGTGGTTTTTGTGAGAGTTCAAAAGTAATGTCAATTAAAATACAAACAGGGAAATTGAGGAATGGCATTCTCATTTAATTAGCTGACCCAAACCCAAGTGTGATAAAAATAAATAGATGTGGAAAAGGCTGGTTGTCAAATCTTGATAAGGGTTTATCATCTTTTCAAACCCATGAAAGTGGGATGTTAAACCCAATAAACAATTATTAATGCACTGAGAGTCAACAAGCATACAAATTTTCAAGTTTTAACTCATGAAACAACGATTAGATACAAGGATTATATGCAACCTGAATTACTGATTTCAGACACAAATTCCATTTTTTATTGTGTGAAAATTCCAAATTGAAATTTTACAGCTATAATGACAATAATTTTAAGTGCCCTTCAACAAAGAAAGATATCTGTTGATATTCTACAGTGATATGTCAAATAGAACCATGTGATTTTAAATCATGTGCTTGACTAATGGACATTTCAGGAAGAGGAGAAATAAAGCAGAAGCATTGGGGGTTTTACATCATATCATTAATGTCAAACAGCTTTAGATAATTTCTGTTCTCAAATTATAGAAGTAAAGATAGCAGACCATATAACAAAAATCATATAAGGAAAAGTTAATGCAACAGGTTGCAAGAGGTAATCGAGAGAAAACAAGATCCAAGGAAGGGAATGATTAATAATCTGCTCTTACTGGTCTCATATCTTCTGCTCGATGCCTGTCTCTGGACATGGAAGGATCTTTCTCTCTTACTAGAAATCTCAGTAGGAGAAGAAAGTAGCATAGAAAACCAAAAAAATGAAAATTTTTTGGTTTTGTTATAGAGAGACTGTATCTGTTTGCTTTAAGGAAAAAAAAATGAAAGAAAGATAAAATCCCAACCCAGATCATAATAAAAGATACCCATGTTTTCATTTGGAAAGATAAGATAAAAAACTCAGATGAGAAAAAGGAACTGACCATTCGAGTATTCCAAATTGCATGCAAAAATAATAGAAGTATGGTAAGGCACTCAACAGAGCTGGAAGGTAAAGATTGACCAGTATGGATATATAAAGGAGAGGGGAAATGATACGAGGTTAAGGAAAAAGAGAGAAGAGTGAGGGACAATGCAGCATCTTTTGGATACCCTGTGTTACCTATTACCTATATCAGCTCTTTGCCTTTCATTGCAATTATAGCACACAGGTACTGAACTACTGATACCACATTGATGTCAGTGCCCACATTATAATAAAGTAGATTCACCATAACTGAGCGTGTTTTGATTAAGTTTCTATCAATTCCTTTAGATGGCATTATGAGGATAAATAAAATGAAATCCTAAATATTGCACAGGCACCACAGCAGGACTTGTAGGATGGCTGTTTGAGCAACTAATAGAAATAGGAAAATACAAACCTTTTATTTTGTTGACCAACCATTTGGTTCCCCCTTCAATACTGTTTGTCATCGACTGATCATCAAAAGAAAAGGTGTCAATATAGAATATAGAAATTACTCAAGCAATGATAATTCTTCGCTAACATTTGTTGTAGGCTAGCAGAAACATCAACATTCACAATCGAAAACATTATATGGTTCATTATATCTAACAGCAAGAACAAAGATAGTGATGGATTATATAATTGCTTTCAACTTATCACCAAGGGGGCAAATCAAGTTTAAACTCTTACCAGTTGCACCTCTTCTTCCCACCATTCATAACATCAAAGACATCTTCAATACCCAAATAGATGCTAAGTCAACAACCAATAAGGTATTAACCAGCCAACACATTTGCCTTTAAAAAACCACGTAACCCCATTGCCCGGAGGCTCCACGCTATGCGCAGGTAAGGGGGAGGGATATTGTATGCAACCTTACCCATGCATACGCAAAGAAGCTGTTTCCAGATTCGAACCCATGACCAACAGGTCACCAAGACACAACTTTACCGCTGTGTCAAGGCTCGCCCTCCAACACATTTGCCTTTATTTAGTTAAAATTTTTCGAGCACCTGACAGTTAAACTTAAAATTCATTTTAACCATTTGCTCAAATAACTTGGTTAAACAAAGTAAGAGCATTGTTTCTTAGGCTTCCCCAAAATTGTATCACCTTATACAACCAAGTTACAGAGCTTCTCCACCTTCCCTTACTAGACATCCAAACTCTATATCCCTCCTAACATATTTTTGCTGAAATAATCCAATCCTCATTTAACATACCAATACCTCATACCTTCAGTTTTGCATTGTAGTATCTAAAATTTATACCCAACCAAAATTGGATCAAATGTAGCATAAGTTACATAACAGCTAGGTTTCCATTTCCATAGGATGCCATCATGCAACAATCTAAAAAGCTAATAAATTTCACATTATTTTATCAGATCCTGGGAGGATAGAAAACCGAATGTATCCCCGTGTTTCATTCACATAAACGAATTAATAATAACAACAATAATTCTTATTATACTTCAATTTGAAAAAATTCCCAATTGCCAATGATAAAAAAAAATGTGAAATTTGAAAGAACAAGGAAAAAAAAGGGTGGAATTGGGTACATACATTGATGTCATCACCAACGGAATTGAGCTGGCTGGAGGCTTTCTGGTTGAACCAATAGGATCCGACCTTGTTGAATATCTGATCCATTTTCGATCCTCAACACCACAATTAAACGCAAGAAGTTCGATCCACAAAAGGATCTTTCACTCTCCTTCGTTCAGATAAAGAGAAGAGAAAGAGAACCAAACACAAACGCGATGTGATGGAGAACAACGGTGCCTGCTTCTTTGCTGGAGTTTTTCGTCACACTCGATAATTCTTTATTTATTTATTAATTATTTACCACCTCTTTTCGTTTTATTATTCTTACACTGTTTATTTATTCCCTTTCTCGTATTTTATTTGTCCTGTTTTAATATTTTTTATTTATGTATTTTAATTAAGTTCCTGTAATAACTACTTTAGAAATAGTATTTAAAATAATTTCTAATTAATTGATAATAATATAAAAATCTTTATATCATAATCATATATCAAAGTTAATTTCTTTTGAGAAAATGATTAATTATATAAAGTTATTCATATAACTAATTATTATTTACTTCCATTTTTAGTTTATCTAAATTTTAAATTATTAATCATATAAGTTACTATAATAAAATAAGTATGAACTTACTTACAGTTAAAAAAAGAGTATTGACTTAATTTTTTTTAATATTTCTTCTTTTATGTTTTTAAACTAAACACATTTATTATTGAACCGTATAAATCAATTAGGATAAAATTATTTATTGGGCGCATAAATTTACCGGCGTTGATGTTTCAGCTTAATTATGTAGTTCAAGTCTAAATGTATATATGTCTAATACTTAGAAGGTAAAAAATCCAAAAAACACCTCCCATTGAAGATAATTTAAAGTAAGATTGTCTCTCATAAATGATACTTATAATCTATATAAAATAAAAATAAACACCTTTATTTTTTACTCTATTCCTCACATTTTTTGTCATCTTTATTTTCATTCATCCTATTTCTCTCATATTTCTTTCACTACTACGGAACAGAGCCTAAGCCATTGCAAGCATACGTTTGAGGTTCGTCAATAAAATGATAACACAACTGTGGAGAAAGGTTCTGTAACACAGTTCTATGGTGTGATGTTTGTGTAGATATTTTTCATGCTTTGTGCGTTGTTAATTGCCTGGTATGTCCGGGGGTTGATGGACTAAAATGTATGATGATTACTGGTTGTAATGTAATGTTGTTTGTTTTATGGAATGAAAATCATATGGTATATAATAAATTGATAATGGTAGTCAAGAGAATGTAACAACTATGGTTTGTATTATTACATTTGATTAAAAGATAGTGGCTTAATCACACAAGGCTGAAACCAAACCATCTGAGGTCACAACGAAAAACAAAGCTTTCCCAAAACCAATAGGCCAATGTACACCTATCCTATACTATGCCCAGCCAAAATACAAAACGTGAAGCCCAAAAATACTATCAGAATTCAGTATAAACTAAAAACATCCATGATCCGTAATTTAGTAACAAACCAAATAAGTTTGCAGCAGAGTGCATTGTTTAGTGCATCAACAGCAACATTAGCACCAACATGGTTTGAGATAGTTGATAGATAATCCTGTCCCTCAAAAATGTGGAGAAAGCACAACATCCTGTGGTATTTCATTAGTTTCAGCCATTCTAAGATCAACAACGAGGTGAATTATCTTAGCATAAGCCAATTAAAGAAACTTGTTTTAAAAACATGATTCTTAGTGTTGTTCAAGTGGCAGTCTTAAACATTAACTCCATACTATATAATAGGATGGGCACTAATCAATTATCTCTCAATATTTGCATAGATAGATGTTCTTTTTCAAGTCCACTCTAAATCGTTTTCCATCAACATTAATAACAAATTCCATTTGACCACTAGGGACTAAACTACATCAATTAGTGTTACACTTCCTGAATTCAATTTTTTTCAAAGCATTTAGAGAAATGTTGTTCTCCTAAACAACTTCTTCAAAGTACCTTTTGTGTATTTTTCTCAAGATTTTCTTCATACGTAGTGATTCAATTAAAGTCAGAACTGGCTTGCCTCTGAGATGTCCAATCCAATAGTTGAAGCTTTCTGTCATGTTGTTTGTTATGTGGTCATACTTTGTAAGTGGATCAAATTGATGCCTAAACCACATTGCTTGGTTAAGTCCCTAAAGAAAGATACAATTCAAGTTACTCGGCACAGAGCATTACATCACCAATCACTGTATATACATGTATGTTCTGTTGGTGAGAACAACAATGTCTAGCTGAATAGCTAGTGATTTAATCTTGGATGAAGAACTTTCTCCAAGGTATCTATGAGGAAGATACATCTAAGTCAAGTAAATCACCATGTACGACAATACTAATCTTGGGTGTGATGTGTGCATAATGACAGCATATATTAGGGTTAGAGAGAAAATGTCTATACCTGTGAGCCTACCTCTTATTATAAGGGTGTTACGTCTAGGTTAAATCGTTGTCACCTCTTGATTAGATAAGATATAATCTCCTGAATCTATTTGCTATGTTTGTTATGATCTCCTTTGATGACCGTTATGCCCGTTATTAAGAACTCCCCAGTTATTATTGAGATTTTAAGCTAATGGACCTTTAATGGGCTTCATAATAATGGGGTGCTTTATTAGGCCCACATATTGGGTCCGTGACAGTTGTCCCCCCAGTCCGGTTGTCGAGACTTCTAGGCAGTCGGGGTGTGTTAGTTGATGATCTCATATTTTGATTCTGATAGGTTCTGATTTGCGCACATCATTTCCCCCAACTCTGCTTCTTTTGTTGACATTGATCTCTGCTTTTGTATATGTCGAGTTGCTTCTTCCTAGTTGATCCCGGTTTGGTATATTTCAGATTGTTGCTTTATTGCTACTGTGACTTTCCATATCCGAGTATTGTATTCATTTTAGTATCCCGGCTTTTGTATATGCCGGGTTTATACAATCCTATTCCCCCCAGATTTGGACATTCACAAGGGTCCACATATGCCATTAGGAATAGGGAACGCTTGTGTTGAAGTTGCTTTTTGCAGCTTGTCATATCCTTTACTGTAGTATATTGTTAGCATTCTGTTGAAGTTGTCGGGTTTACTGTAGTACATACTGGGAGCTAATTATGAAATTTTGAACTGAATAGTCTTTTTTTCCCCCAGACGTGACGCTTCACACACGTTCGACGATTATGATTGTACGTTCATTCGATGGTTACGCGACGTTTCGCACGACTTCGACGGTTACATTTTCATTCTCCTTTGTGTTTATATATATCCTCTTTATTTTTCATTTGCGTTTTCCTGTTCTCTTACATCTTCTTTCTGAATACTTTGTGTTTTCAAGCCCTTAGTTCTGTCGTTTTCAGCGTTTCATCTCCTGAAATTTTGAGAAATCTTCACAAAACAGGTATCCTTCATTACCATTAAACTTCTTGCTTTTGTTTTATTTCGATTGTAGTTTGTTGATTCTTCTTGGGTCAATTTCCATCTACGTTCATTTTCTGAGTTTTTTCTTCTTTACTGCAAATAATTCGATTCTTCAGCCAATCTCCTTTTCTTGCTGTGAATATCTTGATTCTTCAACTCTCTTGCAAAATTTGTTGTTTTTGTCATTTATCATGAACATTTCTCCTGAGGAAGAGGCCAGATTATGCCAAACCATCCCCCTAGGGTTGGATATTGGTTATTTGGTTTGCCTCTTCCTGAAGAAGAAAGGGAAAAAGCTCTACTTCGCTCATATACTGGTGGGGCTAGCAGCAAAAAGAAAAACAAAGTTCTCAAAAACCCAATCCCTTATTCTGAAAATAAAACCCCTTTAGACATCCCTAGGGTTGAGTCTGACAATGGGGCTTCCTCTGTATGCCCTTCCTCTATTCTTCAGGATTCTGAACTGAATAATCGTAAATCTTCTTTGTCCCGCAGTAATATCACCTTTTCTTTGAAACCTATCTTGGAAACCCTGTTCGAACCGTGTTTCGATTGTGTTTTTGAAAGCAGTCAACTCTCAGCATCTGGTTTTGATTCTATGGCTGAATCGCTGCTTGGGTCTTGTCATCATAACCCGGTTCTTATGCCTAAACCGATTTTCCCTAAGTCAAATAGCGTCATTTCTATGCTGGGTAGAGCTTTTGATCCCGCCAAGAGTGTGGATGAATGTGAGGACATCATCCTAGTCGCAGATGATTCTTCTAACTTTTGTCACAACCAAAAATGTGCTTCTTCAGGTATGTCACTGCCTTACTAATTTTTATTTGTTTAACGTAGGTGTGTATGGATACGTCATTGGAACAAATTGTCGAGTCCCCCTCTGCCGAATCGCGTCCTGGTTCCTCGTTTCCTTCCATGTCTTCTAAGTTCCCATGGGTAACTTATAAAGTTTTGCAAACGTTATCTGAGTTTGATTCGAAGGACGTTGTTGCGCTTCCTGTTGGGAATCAAGAAAATTTGGTCGTATGCCCTCCTGACAAGAGTGAGCCTATTTGCTCTTTGAGGGGGGACAATAACCCCTCTTTTTTTTTCTACAAAGATTTGATAACCCGGATAGGGATCCAATTTCCCTTATCCGACTTTCAAATGAATGTTTTAAACTATCTTCATTTAGCACCCTCACAACTTCATCCAAATAGCTGGGGCTTTATAAAAGCTTTTGAACATTTTTGTGAATATTTAGAAATCGTTAGTACCATTCCTCTTTTCTTTTATTATTTTACTATTCACACGGATAGGACAGGTAGAGAACGCCCGAATACGAAGGGATGGACCTCTATCCGGGGTCATACTGATCGAAAACTCTTCCATGTATATACTGACTCTTTCAAAAAATTTCAAAAATAAATACTTCAAAGTTGTTGCCGAACCCGACAAACAACCTTTTTTTCTTTGTTCTATTGATTCCCGAGACGTAGAGTGGAAATTTCCGCTCTATTGATCCCACACTCATCATGAATTTCCTCCATCCACCTACCGTTTTGAGGAGATGGATCTCTCAGATTCTGACGCTTTTTCGGTTACCCGGATAGCAACATATAAGGATGCTTACGGTCCTCCTAGCGTTGCTTCTTTTATTCGTAAATATCAATCCGGGCTTCCCGCTCCGCCGAGTATGATCATGGCCTTCTTTATTTGTTTATATAAGATTGTGCTTATTTTAATTGTGCCTTTGCTTTTACTTTGCAGTTTCTGAAATGGGAAAGCAAGTAACCTCTGGTCCAACCCCAGCTCCTGGTGCGGGAAAAGCAACACCTCCGACCTCTGCAGCTGGCGCCCCACCAGCATCCAAGCAATCACGCCGGGCTCCTCCTCCTCCATTTATTACTGCCCTTGACAAGGGGAAAAGTGCTGAGGCCGTCGGCCCGGTGCCAAAAAGGAGAAAAAATTTTGGGGCTCAAAAGGAGAAGGCTTTGGTTGCGGCAACTGCAGCTGTCCCCGCCATCAAAGAAAAGGGCCCGGCTGTGCAGACAACATCTGTTGTAGCAACTGTCTCACCTCGGGCTCCTAGTGGTCAACAACCTCTAACTACTTCTTCTTCCCCGACAGTCAGGTTGTTACTCGGGACTCTTTGGAAAAGGGGTTTGTCTGACGAACTCTTCCATGTCGTCTGAGCGCCGAAGCGTTTTGTGTAACGACCCGTCACATTGCTACTGTATTGCTAACTCATGGCTATGATATAAATTCATTTTTAATAAAAAGAGCACCCCTTTAGTTGCTTATGAAAACGTTGATAAATTTTTCGCGAGCATATAACGACTATCCTCATAAAAATAAACATAATTAAAGGTACTCATAGACATTTCAAAAATATGTATGCACATACCAGACATAATTTAATTACAAGTACAAAAAATTATGTCTCAAAATATACATCAAGTGTTTTACAATTGAAAGAGAAATAGAAGTCAGGTGTGTAATTAGCAAAACAAGGAGTGCATCCATTAAAAACAAGTGGTGCATCTAGCAAAGTACAACTCCTGTCTGGGATCATGTCCATTGACATCCCGGCAAAACACGGCGTCTCCAAACAACCCGGTCCTCTCCCTAAAGCACCTACTACTGCCCATCTGCTCACACGAACGCGATTCGCAATCATCACAGGTACCAAACCACAAGGTACAACAAAGCAAAAGTGAGTTCATCACATTAAATAACAACAATAAATACAACAAAAAAGGGACACAACCCAGTCAAGAAGCAACACGGTCATGAACATATCAATACGAACATTCCAAGCATCCATCAAACATTAACATCCACAGACATCCACAAACATTTCATAAAACGACTCGTAATGTCTAGCATGATGCATGCTCTTAACTCAATTCTCATTATGCAATGTGGTACCATCCCAGAAATAGGCCAAAGTCCATGATACGAATGATTACTGCAATACGTCCGGGTCACTCTGTTGTGCACAGGACTCACCCCCCATGATGATCAACCCAAATGGGTGTCATAAGGATCTCCTTACAGATGTGGCCCCCCCAGTACTTCTCGTACTATGCAGTCAATCATCATATTTCCGTTATGCAAATGTCATAGGTTACGTAGGCACCATCAATGTATGACCTGGCTAGGAACACAATCCTTCCTCGCAAGGGTAACCCGTCATACACCCCCTATACTGACCGTGGTCCTCGCAAGGTTCACCACCCGGTCCTGGCATCTCACGTCTATACATAGAATATCACCACGACACCATCAATGTATGACCCAAAATCAGGCTCAACTCGACCTGACTAGGATAATGCCATACACCCCATGGGTATTTATGTATATCCAAATGCATTCCTCATCTCAAGCCATCACATAGGACGAGTTCAAATGCCACCAATGTAATCATATGCCTCACTCACAACCACATACAAACAAGTGAACTGGTGTGAAGTACAAGGTGTCCGGGTTGGCACTTAGATATAATATCTCAAGGTAAGGATCCGAACAAGGTCAAATGAAGGCGGACGAGGTCGGTCAAGGCCGGTAGAACTCGGACAAGGTCGGTAGGGGTCGGTCAGAGGGGTAAAGTTTGGACAAGGGAAAACAAGGGTAGCAAAATGGGCAAGGTTGGAGGAACTCTGTCGAGGGTGGTTGGGTTCGGTAAGGATTTGCCAAAGGCGGTCAACAAGTCCTTAGATTCCTTATAAAGTTCTAAGGATGGGTTCTGCACTATGTAATCGATTGCATAAGCACCGTAATCGATTAGAATAGATAATGCTTATAAGACCCCGGGTTTGTATTTCACCAACCCACACATAGGTGTAAAGGAACCCGGTAGCTTATTTTCCAAGAGCAGACAAGCTCTGCCGAGTAAGGAACCCGACAGTTCTCAAGAAAAGGGTTTGGACTAAGCAATTCTAAAGGAAATAGTCCACCCCGGGTAAGGAACCCGGTCTCTCTCTAAGGAAATGGAAGGATGAGCTTCTAGAGACAACACTTGTATGGAATCCAGCCGTTCCAGAAGAAGGAACACAAGCTCAACCGAGTAGGGTGAACCCGATGGCTCTTTTCCCTAGAGGACACGAGCTCATCCGAGTTAGAAACCTGGTAGCTCCCTCTAAGGTGAGGTAACTCGAGCTCAACAACTCTAACATGTCACCCAGGTAAGGAACCTGGTATACCTTATAGAAAGGGAAGCGAGTCTTAACGACTCTAAGGGAACCACCCTGGGCAGGAAACCCGGTCTACTGACTCCGCCAACAAGAACTAAGTAACGTCCAACATGTATGCATGCATGCCACGTAACCTGCTCAACTCGGCTTACCCATCCCGGTAGCCGACATCAAAACACAAGGGTTGATGTCTATGTGCAACACGGCCAACCCATCCTGGTACTCATCACCTTCACGAACACTTCCGCATGTGTCTTAAAAGCCTTTCAGCATCAAAATGCCAACTTCACACATGCACGGGGAGTTCTTAAAACATCTACTCCCCCACAAGAACACCAAACATCAACACAAAACAACATTCAACAGATTTAAGGCATACCACATCCCATTCATAAAAGACGTAGCTTTTCTAGGAAAAACATCACACACACTAGGGACATGCAGTTATCATTAAATCTGGACTCCCTCGCCCCCAAACTGTGGTACCTAAAGTTGTTAAGAAACGCGATAAACTCCCTTTACCTAACCAGGAGTTCGTTCACGAGCTCCACGGTGTGTTTTTCCTAAGCTTCAGTTCCAACCACGAAGTTCCTCTCAGCATCGGGATTTTCGCAGCAGCTACGGTGGCTCTCATAGGTTGGAGATAACAAAGGGAGGGGTCGAGAACGAGAGAAAACAGACGAAACACAAAGGTAGAAGAAGAAAGAGTGAACTTGTTGTTGTGCCAGCCTGCTGCTTATAAACACGACTGACACAGTACGTCCACTTAATGTGCACAGCCAGCAACCACAGCACAGCAGAGTTGACTTACGTCCAATACCCATCAAGCATACATACCAAGACAAAAGCACTCAAACAGCAAGTTATAAATAAAAAAAAAATTAATCAATCAACATAACACATGTAATTTAATTAATATAATACACACATCAAGCATCTAGATTAGCAACTTATAATCCGGGTCGTTACATTTTGCGGAGTCGGTTCTCTTCTTAGATGATGAGATTCAAGAACTTAGCATTATTGAGCTTAATGCTCTGAAATGTGCATCCCTAGTTCAGAGTTTGGTAACTGTGAATTCCAAGTATGCTAAAGTTGTTAACGAGCTTCAATCATCTCGAGAGGAAACCAAGAAGACTCATGAAGAACTACTTTTGGCTCAAGACACGACAGCGAATAAGGTTCGGGTGGCCCGGGAGGAAGCAACAAAGGCTCGTGAGGAAGCTGCAAAGGCTCTTAAGGAACTCCGCACGGTCCAAAGTACTGCTACAAAACTAAAGTCTGATCTGGATTCTGTTCGACACACAAACGCTATGACAACAAAAAGCTTTAAAGACTTGGATGTGTTGTTTGTCAAGCAATAGAAGACATTGCAACAAGCTAAAGCGGAGTGGGAGTATGTAAGAGGCCAACTCGCGACAACTGTGGAGGGGTCCTTCAAGAATACCTTGGATCAGGTGTACTGTTTGAACCCCGGGATTGAGCTCAATACCAATGGGATGCATTTTAAAGCTTATGTTAATGATGACAAGTTGGTCCCTCCTTCTTCTCCTTGTGAAGATTCAGCAACCCAAGCAGATGATGATGAAACTCATTAGGAGAAAGAGGCGACCCCTACCACTGAAACTAATGAGCAAGCTCAATCTCGGGCAACATAAGTATTGAAGAGCCGGGATGCCAGTGTTGAAATTGTACACTTTTTATTTTATTTTTGGGGTCTGAGCCCTATTTTAATTTGTAACAAACATTGCCGACTTTGTTCCCAGTTTCAATTTATCTGATTTTCTTCGTATACCAACTATTTATGGAATTCCGATCACGTATATGAATCTGTACTATACTGGATTCTATTAAAATCAAAAATATTTTTTCGTAGGCTGCATAAATATTCATCTGGTTTCAACGACTAGGCATTATATTTCACAAAGATTCATTTCGCTTTATCTTTGTAACTTGTTTCGGGTTATCATCCCTGAACTTAATCTTAACCAAGATTATTGTGCTACATGCAGAAATTGGATTTTTTAACCAAACATTCCCACATTTTAACCTGATCAGGGTTTAAGTAGCACATTTCTCTTTAGCAAGAGAATAACTTTGATACATTGTATACACGAAGATTATATCTGTGCATATTTCACAACTTGACCGTGATGATTGACTTTCTTTACTATATGCAAAGTCATGACAAAGACAAATGCTTCATTTATTTGCAACTTGCTATAAAATGACAACATGATTGCCAAATTATGCTTATAGATCCTAACAAAGGAAAACTTGCTATAAAATGACTCATGATGCCCATAAATGAGGTACAACATGATTGCCAAATTATGCTTACAAATTAGGAAATATCATTACTTGCCAAGAGCACGGCTTATTGATCCTAACCAAGGAAAGATAGTAATTCGAGGTGAAATCTTTGGAACCAGATCTCACTGTAATACATTTTCAGTTTATTTGCATTCTAAGTTCGTTTAATTTCCTTCCCGTCCAGGGCTTCCAACACATAAGCTCCCTTACCGAGTTTCTCTGTAACCCGGTAGGGTCCTTCCCAGTTGGCCGCCAACTTTCCATCCCTGGCATTTTTATTTCCAATATCCGCTCGTCGGAGTACTAGATCGCCCATGTTGAATGTCCGGGGTTTCACTTTCTTGTTGTATTTGACGGCTGCTAGCTATTTTGCCGCTAGATTCCAGCAATGTGCTGTAACCCAGACTTCGTCAACTAAATCCAACTCCATAGCCAGAGCTTCCTTGTTTTGTCCTCTTCCTGAAGAACATTCTTTCTTCTCCAAGATGGGTGACCGATCTCAACGGGAATCATTGCCTTGCAATCATACGTTAATCTAAATGGGGTTTCTTTGGTGGATGTTTGAGCAGTAGTCCGGTATCCCCACAAAAACGTAATATAGTTGCTCGACCCAGCTGGAACCGGCCTCCTGCATACGCTTCCTTAACCCGTCTACTATCACTTTGTCTACAGCTTCAGCTTGCCCATTTGACTGTGGGTGTTCAACAGACATGAAATGATGTTTGATCTAGAATCCAGCCATCATTTCTTGAAATCTTTTATCAATAAACTGAGTTCCATTATCTGTCACAATTTCTCCTGGGATGCCAAACCTGGAAATGATGTTTCTTTCAAAAAATCTTTGCACCCGAGCTGAGGTTATGGTATTAATAGGTTCCGCTTCTATCCATTTAGTGAAATAATCCACTGCAACTATCAGCCATTTTAGTTGTCTTTCTTCCGCCTTGAATGGTCCTAACAAATACATTCCCCACTTGAAAAAAGGCCATGGAGCCTAGACAGACTGCAACTTGGCAGGTGGGGACCATATTATCTTGGCATGCTTCTGATAACTTTCGCATTTTTTAACGTGACTCCTTGAATCAGCCTCTATGGTTGGCCAATAGTATCCTGCCCGAAGGGCTTTTCTTGCCAATGCCTTGGCTCCCATATGCTGGCCATTGATTCCCTTATGTATTTCAGTAAGCACATACTCAACCTCATTCAGGTTCAAACATACCATTATCACGGTATGCAACCCTTTACGGTACAAGTTTTCATCGACGATGGAGTACATAACGGCATCATGTACAAATTTTTTGGCTTCCAAAGCATCTTCTGGCAAGATTCCCTTTTCAAGATAATCAATCATAGGCCTTCTCCAATCCTTAGCACCCGAGATTATCATTATACAACTCGGTTTGGAGACTTCATGCTGAATCATGGTCCTTTGACTTCCCAGTTTCGTGGTGCTCTCCAATTTTGATAATATATCAGTCCTGACGTTTTCTCTTCTGGGAATGTGGTTCACAATGACTTCATCGAAGTCAGCCATGATTTCTTTGACTTTGTTGAGGTACTTTGCCAATAATGGTCCTTTCACCTTATATTGTCCATCAATCTGGGCTGTAACAAGCTGGGAATCAGTAAGCACTTTTACCTTTTTGGCTCCTTGTTCCTTTGCCTGAACCAACCCGGCTATCAGTGCTTCATACTCAACCTGGTTATTTGATGTTGGGAAATTTAACTACAATGATTGCTCGACTACTACCCCCTCTGGGTTTTCAACTATGATCCCAGCTCCACTGCCTTTGACATTCGACGACCCATCAACATATACTTTCCAAACATTAGCGTCATTCCTAGTTCCTCCATGGGATGGAGTTAACTCCATAACAAAGTCGGCCAACGCCTGAGATTTTATAGCGTGTCGGGCTTCGTACTTCAAATCAAACTCGGACAATTGTATTGCCCAGTTGATCATCCTTTCAGTCAAATCCAGTTTATGAATTCCTTGCCGAATTGGCTGGTTAGTTTTGACAACGATCGTGTGACCTTGGAAGTAGGGGCGAAGCCTCTTTGCTGTTACTAGTAATGCAAAAGGTACTTTTTCTATCTTTTGGTACCTTAACTCAGAATTTTGAAGAGCCCTACTTACAAAGTAAACTGGCATTTGTGTGTTCTTCGTCTCTTTCACCAATACTGCACTGACCGTTGCGTCTCCCACATACAAGTATAATATCAAAATCTCTCATCGCTTTGGTTTTGACAGTACAGGTGGAGAAGCTAAAAATTCTTTGATTTCTTTAAACACAACGTCACATTCCGGGTTCCATCCTACTATAGCCTCCTTTTTGAGTAGCTTGAAGAAAAGAAGTGCCTTCTCTTCCAATTTAGGGAGAAACCGGGTTAAGGCTGCCAGCCTTCCTGTCAATTATTGAACCTCTTTTTTATTTGTTGGAAACTTCATGTCTAACACGGCTTTACACTTGTCCGGATTAGCTTCTATTCCTTTATGGGTCAACATGAAACCCAAAAACTTTCCAGCCGAGACACCGAATGCACATTTGACCAGGTTTAATCGAATCTTGTATTCTCTTAACCTTTTAAACGTCTCTTCTAGATCCTGCATGTGATCAGCCGGGTTAGCTGTCTTCACGATCATATCATCAATATATACCTCGATGTTGCGGCCTAGTTGATGCTCAAATACTCTATTCATCATTCTTTGATATGTCACCCCTGAGTTTTTCAACCCAAAAGGCATGACAGTATAGCAGTAATTCACTTTTTCACCTATAAAGGTCATTTTATCCTAGTCTTCTGGGTACATTGCTATTTGATTATACCCGGAATAAGCATCCATGAAGGACAGTAACTGGAACCCGGACGAGTTATCCACTAGCTGATCAATGTTGGGCATTGGGTATGAATCTTTAGGACAAACTTTGTTCAAATCCATCTAATCTGTACATACCCTCCATTTACCGCTAGGTTTTTTTCACCATGACCACATTAGACAACCATGTGGTGTACTAGATTTCTCGTATGAACCCGGCGTCCAGTAGCTCTTTAACATGCTCTTCTAGTGCTTGTCTGCTTTCCAAACCAAGTTTCCGTTTCTTTTGCGCCACTGGCTTCGACCCGGGTTACATTAACAACTTATGGCAACAAAAATTTGGGTCTATCCCTGGTATTTCTGAAGCCTTCCATGCAAAGACATCTTGATTTCTTTCCAAATAGTCCACCAACTTAGCTTTTAAAACCAGGTTAGCCGTTTTACCAACCTTGGTGATTTGCCAAGGCTGATCCCTTATTTTCAAGTCTTCCAATTCTCTTGCCAACTCTGGCCTCAGTACTTCAACATTTTTCCTCATGTCAAGTTCTACCATATTAACCGGTTTCCCTGACTTACGTTCGTCAATCTTTCTTCTGTACTGGTCTTCTTGCCGGATCCAGGGTGGTGAAGATGGACCACCCTCGTTATCTTTGACCACGTTGTAGTAACACTGTCGGGATTCTTTCTGGTCCCCGCAGATTGTAACTACTTTGTTTTTGTTTCCCACCATTTTTATCTTTTGGTGTTTAGTAGAGACTAACATATCCCACTTATGGATAGTTGGTCTCCCTAATATAACGTTATATTGCGAGGGAAAGTTAGCCATAATGAACTTTACTCGTTCTGACTTGAATGCTTCCTTAGTGCCGAGTGTCATTCTGAGCTCAATGTAACCTTTGAGGGCAGTGTTTTCCCCATTGAACGTTATTAAGACTGTTTTGCATGGCTTCAAGTCGACTTCATCAAGATTCATTTTCTTGAATGCACTCCATAGAATTATATTTGCGCAGCTATCATTGTCTACAAAAATTCTTTTAACCTAGCAATTAACTATTGTTCCAGTAATTACCAAGCCATCTTCATGATTCGGCATTATGTTTCTCATATCCTCTTCCGTGAAATAAAGTAGAGGGGGCTCTACCTTGTTAACATTTTCTTTGAACTTAGGTTGTTCCCTGACTGATAGGACTTCCTTCAAATACTTCCTTCTTTGGCTGGCGGTGTCTCTTCCTCCTCCCAAAGCTCCACAGATGACATTACATTCAAACTCAGGTTCTGGAAATTCACCTTCATCATCATTTCGCTTTTTCCTTTTTTCTTCTCCATCTTTCCCGTGTGATCGGGTTGTATTTTGACCCTCACTTTTACATTTGATTTTAAGACCCTGAGTCTTTATCACATATTACTTGAGTCTGCCATCTCTGACAAATTTTTCAATTGCATTCCGTAAATCCCAACATTGGTCCATGGTATGCCCTGGTCCATCGTGGAATTCACAGAATCGGGACTGATCAATCTCCACCTTATTATACACTAGACGAGGTTGATCAACCTTTTTCATCTCAATTGAAGCCACTTCTCGCCAGATTTGTGACTGGGATGTGTTTAGCGGGGTGTATTTATCATATTTGGTCTCATATTTTCCTGGTCTGAATTTGATATTTGCCTTTCTTCCTTGATCGTGACCTCCTTGTTGCTCCCTGCCCCTAGGTGGTGGGCTTCTTCTTGTGGGACTTCTTCTTTCTTTCTCTTTGCCAACCGCATTGGCAATCTACATCTGTTCTAACTCCAGGTACTTCTTTGATCGAGCCCTAAACTCCATCAATGATTTTACTGGATCTTTGTAGATTGATTTTGCCAGCCGGGATGATCCATCCAATCCGGCAGCAATGATGTAGACATGCACTTATTCTTCTAACCCTTGTACCTGTAAGGCAGCTTCCTTGAAGCGGTCCAGGTAACTCTGGAGCGTCTCACTGGGTTGCTGTCTTATCTTCCCAAGTGCAAATTCAGATTTGGGTTGTTTCTTACTAGTAGCAAAATTTAATAGGAACTTCTGCCCAAAATCTTCAAAGTTACGAATTGACCGGGGTGGCAATGTATGAAACCACGTTAGTGCAGCCCCAGATAAAGTTGTAGCAAAAATCCAGGAAATAATGGGCTCATCAATTCCTCTTACACACATCTGCATATTGAACTCATCAATATGCACTTGCGGATCTTGACTTCCATCATACTTTAGCAGGAATGTTCCATCAAAGTCTTTCAGGTATGGAGCATTGACGATTTCATCAACGAATGGACTATTATTATGTTGCCCCCTACTGTACTTCCTCTTGTAAATTCCCCCATCCATTTTTGGCCAAGGTGCAGCTTCCCTGGCGTTTAGATTTTCTTCCGCACTCAAGTTCTGACCCCTAATTGCAAGTTGTTGAACCTCAGGGATCACAACTCAGATTTGTGCAGTTTGATTGGCTTCAGCAGTAACATTTTGGGGCGTACTTGTTGTTGGCACACAATCCTCGTTTCCAATATCAATCTGGACCGGGTTTACCTGCTGATTTCCTGGAAAAACCCGGCCTTGACTGTTATATTGGTTCATTGTGTTCCTGGCAGTGTCTTGACTTTGCTGTCCTCGGTTCTCAATGTGAACCAAGTTTTCCATACTCCTAAAGCGTTGTTCTATAATCTGGATACGTTGTTCTTCTTGTCGTCTCAATGCAACATTACGTTCCTCCATTTGGAGTTATAACTTTCTTATATCTTCTTGCCTTTGTAAGTTATGCCTTCTTTCCATCTCGTCCATTCGAGCTAGGATCGAATTAAAAATGCTGCTCATGAGGCGCTCGTTTGGCTCTTGAACCATTTGAATTTGATCCAGCGGATGCGCATCTATTTGATTGGGTGGGATTGTTCGTGTCGTTGGGGCAGGCGTGGAGGCTACATCTAAGACCTCTTCACTCACATGGATCGTGTCATAGTCCACCGGTTGGGGTGGTGCAGTGTTCTGGTTTGGAGGGGGCAATGGATTCACCTCCTCTAAAACAGGATTTCAAGGTAGGTCCCTCCTTACCCCCGCATCGGAGCGTGAGTGTGCAGTCTGATTGTTACTTCTTGTATTTACCATCGCGAACGTGAACTTTGTAATTGGGAACATGGGATTTGAAATTTAACGTCCCCACAGACGGTGCCAATTGTTCTGTTGGTGAGAACAACAATGTCTAGCTGAATAGCTAGTGATTTAATCTTAGATCAAGAACTCTCTCCAAGGTATCTATGAGGAAGATACATCTAAGTCAAGCAAATCACCATGCATGACAATAGTAATCTTGGGTGTGATGTGTGTGCATAGTGACAACATATATTAGGGTTAGAGAGAGAATGCCTATATCTATGAGCGTACCTTTTATTTATAAGGGTGTTACCTCTAGATTAAATCGCTGCCACCTCTTGATTAGATAAGATATAACCTCCTGATAAGATATCTGTTTGTTATGTTTGTTATGATCTCCTTTGATGACCTTTATGCCCGTTATTAAGATCTCCCCAGTTATTGTTGAGATTCTAAGCTGATGGACCTTTAATGGGCTTCACAATAATGAGATGCTTTATTAGGCCCATATATTGGGTCCATAACAATGTGGAAGAAAGAAAGTCCATGTAATGCAACACAGAATATGCCATTGTTGCCAATAAATTGTCTTTAGCCTATGATAAGCCAATAAATTGTCTTTAGCCTATGATAAAACCCTTTTTCATGGCACGTAGACAAAAGAAAATCCTGTTGAATACTGATTGTTGTCCATGTTTCCCATTGTAATTTTTCAAGTATACCTAAATTGTTTTCCGTAACCATTTTAACATACTCTTTAATCTTACTAAGTTTTGGAATGACTTCCTTCAATTTGTTCCTTTGCTTTCTTCCTTACTCGATCGATATATTTGACCGTTATGATATTTTGTATGAGTCATCATGAGAATTAGTGGATGCCTTATAAGTTCAATATTACTTAATTTTTTTTAATATTGATTTGTATAATTTCTTAATTTAATAATATAATTTCAATATTCTTTCTTTATGATTATTGCTGTATCATTTTTTTTCTATTTATCATTTTTTATTATTTCCAATTATTTTTTTAATTATATGTAATTTTAATAGTATTATGTTTAGTATCTTTTATTTTTTAATAGAAAATATTGAAATTCATTTAAGAAACTAACATTTTTAATGATCAAATTATTTGTTAATTATGTCACTCATGATATTTTATAAATAAAAATA
>CM023941.1:28194024-28250194 GCA_013407115.1 Glycine latifolia
TATATATATATATATATATATATATATATATATATATATATATATATATATATTCATTCTTGAAATAGGCCAATCAATGTTGTCTTTCTAAAGCAACAATTATTTTTTTTTATTTTGAACCACAATTTAAAATCTTTTTTGGGACCGATTTAAGATATGCAACAAGCCTTATTAAATTCACTTAAATGAAGACTATAGATTTAAACTAATTAAAAATTATTGAATTCAATTAATGCTTGGAAAAAAAATCCACGTACATCAAATTTTTTTCAGTTATTTTTGTAATTTTCATATAGGTAAATTTAATGTGACAAACTTGACATCTTGAACTACTCAATAAAAAAAAATATTCAAAATTATGTCACAAAATTAAAAATAATTATTATTTTGGAAGGTATCAATGATCCAAATTTGAAAAATATAATATCAAAATAAATCTTTTAAAAAATAAAATACTAAAGCTGTGATGATAAAAGGGTAGAAGGCAGCATTTGAATTTGCATTGATGATAAATGTGGATCTTTGCTAGTGCTGGTTGGTGACGAGAACTGGACGTTAGGCTTGGGTTGGAACGTTGGGACGAGTGAACGACAATGCTTACGTTGTGTTTGTGCTGGTTGTCAAAGGCCAAACCACATTGCAAATTACACGATGCTTTTCCATATATATAATATGGTTATTTTATTTAAGATGTTTTTTCTAATAATTATAAGAATAAATAATTATTTTCATTCTATAAATTGAGTGATTATAAATTTGTCTTCAAAATATAAAAATCAAATTTTAATCCTAAAAAAAATCATTTATTTATTAACTTTATTCGTTATCATTAATAAAAAAGCCTAAGTAAATATATATTAGTAATCATTTTTATCATATTTTCATCTCTTTATATCACATAGATTCTTTTTTTATCTATAATAAATAAAAATAAATATATGAATAAATTTGTCATTTTTCCACTTTTAAGAATCAAAATTTAAATTTTATCTTTTAAAAATAAATTTATCAATACTTTACATATTTTTTTCCACATATAATTAATGAGGGAGGTACCCTTTGGAATCAGTCTTCTCAAATGGGCCAATATCCTATCACGTTTGTTTTGTTGGGACGTTCAAGTGGGCAGCTACAAGGAAAGAAAGAGAATAAGAACTTTCTTTGCATTAGAAAAAGAAAGAAGCAACTAATTAATTAAGTTCCTTCACAATTGGAATTAAAAATCATGCAAGTGGGTTCAAGCTATGACTTATAAAATCAGCAAATGAGATCTCAGTTCAATCATCTCATAAATTTTTATGGTCAAATATCAATCTCTCTTCAGATATATCTACTACCTATATGTTTGACCCTAGCTAAAAAGTATAGCTAGGTAGAAAAAATGATGCCTAGGCACTGGAAATCTACGAGAGATTATCACACTAGACACTAATAAATAGGGATAGAAAAATTATAAATTAATTATACAAATGTGGATATGATATTGGCCACATTTTTATAAATTAATTTTAAAATGATTTACCCATGGGAAAAGTAGAATTATTTTGAGGAACCTATAACTGTCGACATTAAATCATCCAATCATAGAAAAGATATCTACTTATGCGTGGTCCCAGCATAGGGTCAGATGTGTGGGCAAGTTTTCTGGTACATCACATAATAGCAGTGGCAGAGATCAAAGGGAACCATGTTGGTATTAATTTCATGTCATGTGCACACAAAAAAGGATGCAAAGTCTCAATTTGGCCTCTCTGTCTGCCATTAAAATTATTTATTATTTTATATATTATTATATTTGCTATAATAAAAATAAGATAAATAAAAATTTTAGTATCAAGTTTTTTTTGAAAATTTTTAGTTCTTTATTATTTTTTCCATTTTTTTAGTTCTTTTAAATTTTTTGATTTATTTTTAGTCTCTTATTTATTTTTATTTCTCAAAATTAGTCTCAAATATAAAATAAATAAAAGATTAAAATAGAACAAAATAATGACTAATTTTGAATAAAAAAAAATAAGAAACTAAAAATACTGACAAAACATTAATGAAAGATTAAAAATTTTCAAATAAAATTTGAAGAACTAAAAATTAGAATATAAAATTTTTGAGGAACTACAAACTTAATTAATCTTTCAAAATATAACATATATATAAATTATAAAATTAAACAAGTTGTTCAACTAAAGAATTCCACTAAACTCAATGTGTTTTTTAAAAAAAAATATATATATATATATATATATATATATATATATAAGATTAACTTTAAAAGAATTATTCTTCATCCTAATAATTCATTTTTTTTAATTTTATTTTTAAAATTAATTAAATATTTATTATAACTATTAAATTTAAAAAATGATAATAATAAAAAATAATTTTAAAATAATTACTTTTATAATAAATTTATCTTTTCATATATATATATATATATATATATATATATATATATTTGTGTCTTTATGATTTTTAAAAGAGAAAATATGTGCTCATCTATAAGAAAGAAAAGGGAAAAGCGTAAAATGAATGTGCCTCATCACGTTAAAGCGCCAAAAAGTCATCTGCAAATTGGACTGCTGTGTTGTTAGACGTACACGACATTTATACAGATCGATTTATATAGGAAAATGAGAAAGTATACTCCTTTTTGGAGTGTACGAGTGAGAGAGAGAGAAAAAAAAGAAAAAGAAAGATAAAAAGAAGAACAAAAAATATGTAGACAATAAAATGACATAAGAATAGAAGACATAGATGAAAAAAATAATGAAAAAAAATAGTAAAAGAAGTAAGTGTATATTAATCATAGGTTTATAACTATATATATATATATATGCTTTGATTACATTTGTACCTTTTCAAAAGAAAAATGATAAACGTCTACCTAACATATGGTGGATTGATGTGTAGAAAAGGTAAAAATAGAAAAAGAAAAGATAAATAGAAAATGTGAGTGATATTAATAAGTGATGCAATAAAAAAAATAATATAAACTAATCCAGTACATTTGGATCTAATGCTCTATAATGATCTATAATTATTTACTATTTTTTTATAATAAAAACTTAACATATTTTAAGGGTAAAAAAATCTACGCAGTTTCAAAAACAATCATAGAGGATCTAAATCCAAGAGTTATGATCTATTGATTTAACTTAACTTTTAAGATTTACACGCGTAAAAAATCACTGTATAGTAGTAGTTATATTTTTTCTCCAACAACAAAGTTTATCCCAATAGTTTTGCACGTGAAAAATAATATAGTAATGCAAAAATATACGGTAGCAGAACTTTATATATATATATATATATATATATATATATATATATATATATAAACACCCGTGTAGAATATTGTGATGAAGAAATTCCAAGGTTTTAGAAGTAATTAAATACTAATTCAGCATTGAGTAACCAGTTCAAAATTTCATCATCTTTTGCATAAAAGTCAGGAATCCGTGCATGGTTAATTTTTTTTATTATCATATTTTTAAAAATGCTCCGTTTTGTTAATTTTATTAAGTAACTGACCTCACATGTCTGGACCTTGCCTGCAAGTTGATTGTCCATTTAGATATCTATCTGGGAGCAGTTAGGGAATTCGAGCCTTCTTGTCCGGAGAAATTACCAAACAGCCATTCGGTTTGACAAAGACATCCCATGATGCACAAGGTCCATAATATCCTTCATAAAGATGATTTTTTTTTTTGTAAATCTCAATTACTATTTAACATTTGTAAAAAGAGAATGAAAGAGAAGACAAAAATGTATAGGTAAAAGAAATTAAATGATATGATATAATAATACGAGAGTTAAAAAGAATAAAACAATTTAGTTTAGTTATTAGTCCTTGTACTTTTCATTAAACTTAATTTGAGTCTTCCAATTTTAAAAATGAGATTTTTATGTATAAATCATAAATATTTTTCATGTAATTAAATTAAAATCAAATAAAATTATTGTGGATAATAAAATTTTTCTTTTTAATATTTAACTCAATTATATACTTAAAATTTAAATTTGTAATCTTTATTTAAGATAAAACAACATCAAGTTAGCTATTCTATAGGCTAAAAAAATGATTTTAGTCTCTCTCTTCACTAACTCCATTGGTGACAAATTGAAGGAAAGAAAATAACATATTTTTAGTAGTTGAAAGACTGGTTTGATTTATTCATATGTATAAGGACTAAAATTAAATTTAAAAATGCATATACCAAAAGTAAATTGTTTTCTGAAAAAACAATAAATATTAAGAATTGTATGATATATAAAAGTATTTATGTATCACCACTCTTTAAATATTTACATAGTTTTTTTCATTGAAAAAATGGTAGTATGGAAAGACATGTCAAGTCAATGACATGTTGTGACTCTTAATAGAAATCCATCTAAAGGATTACTAAACAGAGACCTTTTTTTTTGTGCCACAAAAAAAAATTTGCATAAATGCCACGCGGGACAAACTATTTGTGAAAATGCCACGCGGGCTAGTTCACTAGTCAGACCAGCGAACTACGATGATGACGTGTCGCGATGCTGGTGAACACATAGTTCGCTACACCTTCCAGCGAATTACGTGGCTGCCCAACAGGCAATCTATGTGGCAATTACCAAGTTCGCTAGGTAGGCCAGCGAACTAGGCTTGACACGTGACAAGTTTTCAAAATTGCGTATAAACTTCGGAAGGCCATAACTTTTGACTGGGATGTACGATTGAGGCGTATGATATGTCAAAACGATCGTAATTTAGAGGAGATGCCGCTAGAAAATCCCAAATGGGACTTTGCCAAAATGTTTTCCCAAAAGAGGCCTCTAAGTGCCTCAAAATTGTGATTTAAGATTCAATCATCAAAAAAATTCATTTTTGTCTGCTTTTTTAATTATTTAATTTGTTAACTTAATGTTATTTTTAATTTTTTCAATTACTTCTCTGAATTTCAAGCGTTTTGACATATCGTACGCCTCCATCGGACACTTTTATCAAAAGTTATGATATAAAATTGATAGTGCATATAAACTTTGAACAGTGATATTTTTTTTATAGAAATGTCCGATGAAAGCGTACGATATGTCAAAACGCTTGAAATTCAGAGAAGTAATTGAAAAAATAAAAAATAACATTAAGTTAACTAATTAAATAATTAAAAAAGTAGACAAAATTAAATTTTTTTGATGATTGAATCTTAAATCGCAATTTTGAGGCACTTAGAGGCCTCTTTTGGGAATAAATTTTGGCCAAGTCCCTTTGGGACTTGCCAACGGCATCTCCTCTCAATTACGATCATTTTGACATATCATACACCTCAATCGGACATCCCAGTTAAAAGTTATGGTCTTCCAAAGTTTATAGGCAATTTTGAAAACTTGTCACGTGTCAAGCCTAGTTCGCTGGCCTACCTAGCGAACTTGGTAATTGCCACATAGATTGCCCGTTGGGCAGCCACATAGTTCGCTGGAAGGTGTAGCGAACTACGTGTTCACTAGCATCACGACACGTCATCATCATAGTTCGCTGGTCTGACTAGCGTACTAACCCGCGTGTCATTTTCACAAATAGTTTGGCCCCCTGGCATTTACGCAATTTTTTTTTTGTGGAAAAAAAAAGTCTCTACTAAACATGCTCAAATCGCAAGAAGTTTCACCCCATTGCATTTAGAGTCGACTAGTCCCTAGGCACTAAAGAATCTGTCTAAAAAAGATTTTCTATCAAACAGAAAAAATGACTTATGAGGAATTTAATCTCACTCATGAAAAAGACAAATATTTACATAGTATAAAAAAATTGATTCCATCGATTGAATTAATTGGTTGTTGAGTCATATAATAAAGTCTGTTTATATTAAAGCAAAACTTAGCAAATGTTTCGTCAACACGTATATTGTTATAAATTTTCAAGACAAATAATATATAAATGTTTAAAAATATTATTATTTGTAAGTATAATAAAATTGTTTATTTTATAATAATTATTTAAAAGTTAAACTAAAAATGATTCCTGATTAGTTAATTAAAGTGTACAAACTTTTACAATCACAATACAAATAAATTAAACTCTAATTTTTATATATTAAAGTATTTTTTTTTATAATACATATTTAAGGTATTGATTCTCTTAATTAATAATTTATTTTATAATCTATTCGTCTTATTTTATTTGAACTGTTAAATAATAATTTATATTTTATAATCTATTCATCTTATCTTATTTAATCTCTTAAACAATAATTTATATTTTTTATTAACTTAACTTTCTTATAACAAAAAAATATGTTAAAATTTTTTTTTATCAAACGCTTCTAGAATTTAACATAGACTTCACCGTTCAAAGGTCTAATTAAGATGTAATGTGAATAGTTAAAATGTAGGTACTGCGAAAGTGGTCCCTCTATTTTTTTTTCCCTTTTCTCTGTATTATTGTAATTGCTATATAAGAAAAAATATTATTTCAAAATAATTATTATTTTAGTTTTTTAATGTAATATTTTTTTTCTTTCACTTATATGCTTTTATGATATTAATGATATGAACTATCAAAATAAAAAATAAAATAATGATAATAGATTTAATTCTGTAAAAGTGTTATTTTCTTTCATTTATTTTTTAATTTTTTATCTTATACGATATTAAATTCACTTTTATAATTTATATTTACTTTCTATATTATTTTAAAATTTTAATATACAATTATTATTAATTATTTAGTTTAAATTTCAATAAGTATATATTAGTAGATATGTCAATAAATATTTGAATATATTTTTATATACATATGATCCAGAAAATTTGTTATTATTGAGGAGTGTTGTTTTAGGTAGAAACCATTTTACTTTGAAAATGTCTGGTATTTTTTTTTTTTACTTTCTTTTAAAAAAATTAATTTAATTTATTTTTTATAATCATATTATTAGTAAGATGTATTTAGTGACTTGATTAATGCATGATTACTTTTTATTAAAAATGATATTTATCCCTGTGACAAAACTTTCATCAAAAGGTAATATTATAAACGTTTTATGCAATGTTATGCAAATATATATAAAGGAAAAAGACAAAAGAAAAGGAGGAAGAAAGTAGATATGAACCAGAGGAAGGATCGAAATAGAAATCATTAAATTGAGTTTCTAAATATATTTTAATTTTCAAATATTTTTATTATTACATATTATGTTTCTAAATTCATATTTTTTAAAAGTTTAATAGAGATGGATACGGGTATTAAAAAATTGATACAATGACACATATGTTTCATATATACCTCCTCAGTGCATTCCGAAATTTACCATTTAAATTTAAATATTTTAAAACTTAGTTTCTTTTTTAATTATGTTTCCAAAAAAAAATATCGCAATAAATTATTTTCATTTAAATTTAAAATATGTCCAAAAACATTTTTCCAATTTTCTATTAATTGTTATATCAAATATTGACTTAAATTATTTATATAATTAAATGAAGATTATATATATGATCATGTATTTAGTTTTGTTTTGATAATTCTCATTTTAATTTGAATTGTTTCCTAAAATGTATGTCATTATAAATAAAATAATTTTATTTCTTGTAGTATAGATTTTTATGAAATAATTTGATTTTGTATATAATTTCTGTATAATATAGATTTTTATAAACTAAAAATGAAATAAGTTTATTTAATATTTTTTTGGGAAGAAAGAATATGAAATTATCTCATGACATCACTTAATTTTATTTAATATTATACTAGTTTAGTGCTTCATGCATGAATATTCATTTTTAATTAATAATTTTCTATATATTATAATTTAAATGTATTTATCTATTATATTTTAATTAATAAAAATATATATTAGTATATATATATATATATATATATATATATATAATAGTTAACAATGTTAATATACAATAAAATGTTTGTTGTCATAAAACTCATGCAAAAAATTTGTATGATGTATATCTATTTATCTATTTAAAATAACTTTAGGTCATGAAAATTTCTTTTTTGCCCTTATTTAAATTCTTGACACCTGTCCTTATTATCTGATAAAATGGGAATTTCACTTTGAAGCTGTTCACAAAACTTTTGCAGCAACGAAGATGGTTTCAAATTTTGAAACTTTGAACCTTCTACAGCTTCTTCTAAAAGTTTCTTCAAAAACATTTGCAGAAAAAGAACTTATTTTGTTTATCTTTCTCAGTTGAAACTTTGAAGGAGAAGAAAAAGAAAACTGAGACAGAGGTTAAGGAGAAGGAAGCGAAAATTGACAAGGGAGGAGAAACGGGTTTGCCACACGACGAGCCACCGGTGAGAGAAATCAAAACCCACCGGCAGCACTACACCACGAGTCACTTCACATTAAACCCATAAACACTACCTCTCATTTCTCAATTCCTCATTTTCATTCTTAGTTCTTCTTCTTTATCATTCAAATGCTCTCTTTCTACTCTTTCTTTGCGTTTCACTGCACTTTTGTTATGTGTTTTTTTTTTCTTCATATGGAATTGAGGGTGGTGACGAGAGATAGCACTACCATGGAAAACGATGAGATTCATGGCTACCAAAAAAGAGACCACGAGGTTCATTTCTACCTTTTGCTTTCTGGCTTTTCCTTTTTTTTTCTCTGTTTTTTTTTTAGAAAATGAGGATGAAGTTGTACATATCAGCTTATTTACACTCTTATTTCACATATTTCTGCCATTTTAGACAGCAAGTTGGGTAAGAAGGAGAAAGAAGCTATTGAATCTGTTTTGCAATTGCTGATTTTTATTTGTATTGGATTATTTGATTTTTTAAAATTAATAGTTTTGTCACCGAACTTATTATAAATGGATACAATGCTGTGAAATATAAAGTGACTGAGAATTATTATGTTATCAGTCACCACCCACCACACCTATTTTTTCAATAGCATGTTTAAATTTGAAGGTTCAACCTCTGTCCATGAGATTTTGTGAAAAATTAAAAACAATTTAAGCAAATAATCCAATACAGCAAAGAATCAACAACAGCTTTTAGGTTGGAGTTGATTTAATATGGAGGTTTTATTGCATGTGTTTGGTTTTGTGATGCTATAATTTGTTATGAAAATCATAAAATTACTGCCAATATTTATATGTTCTATATTGAAGAACAATTTTGTTAGAAAGAGTTATCTGTCTCATGTGGAATGCCATTTTGTGTGCCAAAAGTAATTTATAATCATACAGGCACCAATAGTCAAGCATATGCTTACTATGCCTTCCATGTATTACAGGAGCTCCACTTGAAGACATTGCTAAAGAGGAAGAGGATACAAACATTGGTGAAGATGATGAGATGGTTGACTTCATTGTGAATGAATAAGAAGTTGATGAAAATGGGGCTCATATGAGGTATTTTAAATGTGTTTTTTATTTTTTATTGTCAACAATCAATTAATTTGATCTAAGGATTTGTTTATGCAATTCTATATAGGCAGAATAAGGTGAATAAGACAAAGAAAACTAGGCAAGCTCCTGGAGTCTCTTTTTCAACTCTACAAGAATCTCAAGAATTATTTGGCGATCCAGATGAGTTGATTCTGAATCCCCAAAAAAGTCTAGAAATGAGTGAATTTAGAGAGACTAGACTTGAAGATGAATTTAGAGAGACTATACCAAAGATTCTAGCTTTCTATCTACCTTTCTTCCTCTCACACCCTCAATTTTGTCCTTTATAAGCATTAAGATTTGTAGGTAAAAATAGAGTTCAAAGGAATCATGGAAGCTCCAAAGCCAGAGGAGATAAACCACCCACCAATGGATCAACTTCAAGGCTTAGAGTACTGTATAGACTCAAACCTTTCTTGGGGTAAGCCCACTTGCTCAACTGCATTTTCAACTTCATTAAAAGATTGAATTTTTTTTTTCGTGTGTGTTGTTCCGATTTTGGTTTTAATGAGAATGTTTTGAACTGTTAATAGTGGAGATAATAGTTCTTGGTTTCCATTATTACAAATGATAGTAGCATCAAAGATGATTTGACAGTCATGTTCTTAATAATGATAGTAGCATCAAGCATACAAATTATGTTCTTAATAATGATTTGACAGTCCTGTTCTATGCTTTATTTGTTTGTGTAGTTTTTTCTTATATCATAAAGAATTCATAGGATCTAGGCTAGTATTAATAATGCCACAATTTAGTTTTTTTTAATCTTTTTCTTTTGATTTTCCTTTTAACAAGTTCTATGAGCAGATGATTTTTTTTGTGAAATTGTGAATAACTAAGACTCTAAAGTTAGTCTTCACATACTTCAATGTTGTCCTGATTCATGAGTTTGCATACCAATTGAAAGTTAGTTACAATTTCTATGAGCAGTCTCATCTTTGTGTAGTACATTTGATATAGTTATTTTTTGGATTAGCTAATTTCACTGCTGCAACTCACTGCTGCATATATTGGCTCTGAAAAGCAGAGAACCAAATGCACTACGGTCCTGTTATTATTGTTGGATTTGCTTTGCCTGTGTACTCTACGTTCAAGGCAATAGAAAGTAAGGATATTGTGAATAGATATTCAGGTTTATGCCATATAGTTCAAAAGTGAGTAAACATATTGAAATAGATGGACCCAAAGGATCCTTTCCAGGTTGTTATGACTGATAAGCTTTTGAAGAAACTATAAGTTCATTTATATTCACTCCCATATGATGTGAACTTATAAACATATTATTGAACCCATTCAGACGTATAGTTTTATTGGAGTTCAAAGTTTGAATATATGCCTTGAGAAATTATATTTCATATTTACATTTTTCACTATGCCTTTGAACAATTTATATTTCAATATTGTTCTGAGACTCCTCAAATCTATTTGTGCTTTAGCTATTTCACTTGAATTTGACCTGGATTGGTGTAGCAGATTTTTAATTGAAATGCATATCATATTAAGGTGATTATTGTGCTATGCTATATTAGATAATTTTTTTTAATATTTTGTAATTACTGTGCTATATTTAGGTAGTAAGGCTTTGAGTTTTATTGGTTTGATTAAAGATGAATAGATAAATGAAAACCTGCTTCTATTGCTCTAGAAACCCATCAGGCTCAATTTTGCAAAATTTCTAAAAGATCAAATTGTTACATATGGTTTAACTTTTTTCAGTGACAAGTTTAGAATAACCTATGGTTATATTATGCCAAAAATGATGGGCATGTTATGTTGAATAGCTTCACTCGTGAAGGCTAGGACAGAGAAAGCCTCCTTTCACCCCAAATTTTGTTATTGAAAATGTAGCAAACTAATATATTCATTAATTTAATTTAATTTCATAAACAATTGAAATTCTACAACTTTTGATGTTCTACTATTGAAGTCAGATTGATTATTATTTGTGTGTTGCATACATATATACGACAAATTAACCTTTTAAGAATACATGCTATTTAATCAATTGTAGAAGTTTGGATTAATTTTTTTGACAACCCTACACCAGAAATCGCAGAGCAAGATATGAAGGCAGAACAATTAGAGAAACTAGCAAAACTGGAAGATTGGTGTAAGCAAGTTCTTATTATTACTTTCTTGATAAAGGTATGCATTTTTCCAGTTTTTTTAAGGACATATCTTTTTTCTACTGAAGAAAAAATTAAAATTGTAAATTACTAATTTTTTTATATTCATAATGTGGTTCAAAGACCATGCTAGCATCAAGAACAAACATGAGCTTTAGCTTCATCTGAGTTGTAACATTAAAAAAATATTTATCAACCCAATACCCAAAGGCTATGATGTTGAAGTAGATACAAGATAGATATTAAAGTTGAACATGTATAAACTTAAATGTTTGAAAATTTAAAAAAGTTTAATTGGGTAATCATATTAATTTAGGTTGTAAAAGTAAATGGAAGAACTGAATTGGGTAATTGGTTTAGATTATCAAGTTAATTAGGCCAATCATCCAATGAATATTCCTACTACATATTTCTCATATTTTTAATTCTCTTAGTTGCTCTGTTTTGTCTCTTAATATATTAATGTATTTCAATAATTTTCTGCAACTTTATAATCAATGTTTGAATTTTTTAGCTTTGTTTTGACACACCAAAGTTAGTTCTCAGCTTTGAGAATCAAAGGGAATGACAACAATCAAATTTCGTCCACATTATGGGTAGATATATATTTGATTATATTTTTCGTCTATTTGTTAATTTTTTTGAAGAGACTGATGCATCATATTCACTTTAAGCTGGTGATATTGATCACCTTGCTACAACCTTTCTCACGGCTGACAACATTGCACATGGAATGAATATTAAAAAATATATTGTGATTTAATATTTATATTATTTAGCACATTTATGACAATTTTTTTAATTGATTACTTGGTTGAGAAATTTGTAGTTGCTAATTTTAGTTGAGTATTTTTATTAGATTGGGCTGTCAATGTCTCTTTTGAGCAATTGATACATACTCTTAGACCATCACACTTCCTTTTACAACTTTCACTCTGAATCATAACTTCATTCTTCTTTTGTCTGTGTTTCATATTTTCTGCATACCTTTTAATTACAAAAAATACAAAGGCCTTTACTATAAATAGTTTTCAAGTGCTATGTTGATTCCTATTGTTTATTGTTTGATGAGTTGTTGTAAAAGCCTATGATTTATGAAAGCTGACCATGATGTGATGGTCTTTAAGCTATTAGATGTTGTTATTGCCACTAATTATGAGTTTCAATTTATGTAGATTAGGTGTCAAGCAATCAAGGTTAGAGCAATTGGATGAAATTCAAGTGAAAGTTATCAATACTTCTAATGGTAAAAATTTGCTTGAATGTCCATCTTTAATTTTTGAATAAGAGGTATTCTCTTTCTTGAGTTCATTTCTTTCTTCTCAATACATATGGACTTATCATTTGATATATGTTTCATATTTTTCTTGGTGTTTTTTCGTCTTGATTTTGTTTCCTATATCATAAGTACAAATCGTGCTTAAAATTGTTGAAATATGTTTTGCTTATAAGGTGTTTGACAAAATGTCTCACCCAAATTATGTTATGATTTCTAACAAAAATTATTGGCAAGGTCTTACCTTTGTCTAATGTTTAGTAGTTTAATTTTTTTTATGGGTTTTCGAATGTTAAATAAATTTATTTTTAATTTTTTTATTTGATAGGCAAGCGATTTTGATCCCAAGGATTATCCTAATGCTATAGATAGGTGTTGGGTAAGAAGTTGGCTTTCAGGTTTAAGGCAAATTATGTTCATAAATATGTTCTATTTAGTATGTTGTTATTGGTGTTCATAAATATGTTCTATATTTTAAACATGAAATCTCTTTTCTTTGGTTATTATTTTAGTCCTACTTGATATACTGTCAAGTTTGGTTTTAGGTACAATTTTTCAAATCCCTTATCTTTATTTATGTTGATATGGGTGTTGATAATATATGTTCTATTTTTTAAACATTAAATTCCTTTTCTTTTGTTATTTTGTTAGTCTTATCTTATTAATTGGGCTAATTAGAAGAGGACACTACTTTTGACACTACACTAGGGTCTGTTTAAATAGAAAAATATAAAATGAAAGGAAAATAGAAACCAAGAAACATAAAAAAGGAGTGTTGACATCTTCATTGTTAGTTCTGCTGTTTTTTTTAATGAGTGGTGATATAGTATAGAAATGGCACCTTATTCTTATGTTTCAATTCTCTGATATAACAAGTAGAACAGGATAGAAAATCCTAAAGGAAACATAATAAGAGGATGAAACCTCATTGGTGCAATGGAGGTTTACTATTGATATCAGACACATCTACACCTCTTTAGTTCCACCATGTCTATAACAACTTATCAATTATTATATTGTTAATTTACTTTTTTTATTTCTACTGATTTTTAAAATTCCTAAATTTGGTGAAACCTATTTTTTGTTAGTTTGAGTTAATGATGGAGTTTTATGATGAACATGAAGGATGGTGGTGGTTGTGATTTCATATAAGTCTTAATTGGGCATGGGAACCTATCAAATTTTTTTTTTTTGTTTCTGACTTGCTGTAGACTAACAATTTTTCCTATGTTCTTATTTTGTCTACTTCTTCAAATCTCCCAAAGATTGCATGTCATATAACATTGTTGCCTTCTAGAATTTTTTTTCCAATATTCCTTGGAAAATAAATTATCGTTTATCAACGATGTTGTGTTTTTTTTAGTTGGGTTGGTCTCTTTTGTGATTTTCAAGTGATGAGTTTGAATAAAATTTACACCTCAAATCATATGTTAAATACACTAGGTTGGAGACAATACTATTTTGATTTTTTTTATTTCATTTATGCTAATTGAGTTTTCATTATCTTGAAATATCAAAATGAATAGTTAGAGAAATCATAAATTCTTATGATTTTTGCAAAGTTGTTTCTTGCCACACACTGCAAATACATAACAAAGTAAGATTCTTACTCTAAATGTTTTCTTTTATTTGGGTGATTTATTTTTTCTTCAACCATTCTTACTTTCATCTCTTTTTTTCTTGGCATTGAAGCAATGCTATACAGGTTTGCAGACAAACTACTCTTGATATTTTTAGTTTCACACTTTATTTATTATTTAGTTTTAAACTATTAGCAATCATGCTTTATAGTTGAATTTTATTATCTTTCTATATCCTTTTATATGTTCATGATTTTGCAACCTATTCTTCATAGTTGTAGCTTTGAAGTGTTTACACTATTAAATATTGGAGTAATGTTTGATATGTAGTTATGCGTGCTGATTGAAACAGAGCAGTGGTTGTCTTAGACCTTTTAAAAAGCCCCCACTAATTGCTACTGCAGATGTTCCACCAAAAGGATTGAGGAAACAAGCTAAGGCAGCAACTAAACCTAGCAACATCAGAGGATTTCTAGATCACCAGCATGCATGATATGGACAACAATGTTGTTCAGTCATAGGGAAGCATCTCATCAGTCAGTATAACAAACCAAGCTGCAGATCCTCATGGAGGTTCATGCAACCCCACTGAGTTTGTGAATCATGGTATACTACATTGCTTTTATTTTTCTGGTATTTCATTACATTAACATATGAAAAAATTTAAAGAAAAATCTATCTAATATCTATTTAAAATAACTTTAGGCCATGGAAATTTCATTTGCACCCTCATTTATTTTGTTGACATCTATCCTTTGTTGATAAAATGAGAATTTTAAAACTTTAAAAGCTGTTGACAGCAATATACCGTATCAAGTTGAGAAAGTGGTAAATTCCAACTGTTGAATTTATTTTCCAGAATGTTAAGCCAGTTAAATTCCATTCATGTTGCTTTCAACTCAATTGAGAGAACAATATGTTCAGTTTCACTATGGTTTGAAAACAATATGATATCAACAGTTTTATCTTTTAACCTTCTTATTGTTGCTGACTTACAACCTTATCTTTAATTAGTTTGATGTAAATGTGCTTTTTTCTGAGGTAATTTTTATGTATTAACAATTTAATCATTATGATTTTACTTGATATGTCTAGGTGGTTAAAGTTTGGGAAAGAATCCTCCTAAGGTACAAGATGTTATTGCTGCATTTTGCTTAGAGGCTTATTCCTCAATTACCAATGTTACTACAACATCAACTACACTAAGTAATAACAGTGGAAAACCAGAAAAAACTTAATGATACTGAGGTACAGCCTTAGCTTTATTTAGTTTAGATGTAAGTGTGTTTTTTTCAACCGTGATTTTTATGTTTTGATAATTTAATCTTTATGATTTTACCTGATATGGAGTTACTCTATGCATGAGGTTGTATCCTAATTATGTTGTGATTCATATATCATGCACCTCTTTAAATCATCTAATGTAGTTCAAGTGGCACAAAATTCTGTCGGACTTGGGCATTTTAGTTCCAACTATTTAAGGCTTTAGAACATGATTTTCTATGTGCTTCTTTTGTCTATTTTACCTAATTGATAGCTCTACCTCACTACTTCAGCTTGCTTCTGCTACTACTCATGTAGCAACATCATCTTCTATTTAGTGTGTGTGTGTGTTTTAGTTGGGTTGGTCTCATTTGTAGTTTGCAAGTGAGGTGTTTGATCAAATGTCTGAATGAATGAATGAACTTTGTATTTCTTTATGATAAGCTTCATTTTATTTTTTAATTTTGTTGATGACTTTGTTCACTTGATTTGCTTAAGATTCTGCTCTTGAAAATGAAGAGATTTGCATCTTTCCAACCATTGGTGGCCAAAAGTTCAACATATTTCTCATGAGGTAAATGATCCTATTTCCTTTGATTTTTTTTTTTTAGTTTTTAATGTTTTAACTTTCAATTTTTTATGAAAAACTAAATAATTGTACAAGCATGATATGTTGAATTTTTTATGACTTTTTTCACTTGATTTGCTTAAGATTTTGTTGTTGAAAATCAAGAGATTTGCATCTTTCCAACCACCGCTAGCCAAAAGGTCAACATCTTTCTCATGAGGTAAATGATCCTATTTCCTTTGATTTTTTTTGTTTTTAATGTTTTAACTTTCAATTTTTTATGAAAGGCTGAATAATTATACAAGCATGATCCTCTATTATTGTGTTTTTTTAGTTGCGTTGTCTCATTTGTGATTTGCAAGTCATATGTTTGATCAAATTCCTGAATGAACTTTGTATTCCTTTATGACAAACTTTATTATTTTTTTAAAAAAATTTGGTTTCGGTATTTGAAAGCCATGGATAGTCCTTTCCTCTCCTTTTCAAAATTTGGTTTTGTTATTAGCAAGTAACAATTTTTTATATGTTTTCTCTAGACAATGAAATTGAAAAACAACTACTATTGATAACTGCTTTTTAGTGATAAGTCGATAAAAATTGTCATAATTTATGATTTTTTTTATTACCTGATAATCATATTTAATACGAGTCTGATTTATACGAATTTGGTAGAAGCTTTGGCGTTTTACATGTATATATTGCAGACATCTTTATTTTGCTATTCTTTCATACAATCAGGAGTTTCTGAAGTAATTTATTTTGTGGAGAAGAGACTAAAAAATTCAGATATTGCATATGTTGCCTCTCACAAGCTACGTTAGGTAACATCTTCATAAACTTTTGGATGTAAACAAATTATTGTCACAAAGTTATGCAACTTCTACCGTACTTCACTGCACTTTTGATTATATATTATAACATTGTATTCAATGAAGTATAATAATAACTATATTTAAATTACATATTTGCGTTCAAATTATTATCGTTTCTATATCCCACTACTACAAAATAGGCTTTCTACTACGGTTCTGGGCGCATTACAACGACGGTCGTACGACCGTAGTAGATATAGACGTAGTTGAAAAGTGCATATTTTCACTACGGTCAAGAGACCGACTTTGAAAAGCTTATTTCCACTACGGTTGCATTGAATGAACCGTCTTTGATTAATCGATTTTCAAAAAAAAAAAAAAAAATTCACCTATTCTACTACGATTCTGCAGGCTAACCGACTTTGATTAGTGTCTAATCCACTACGGTTGCTTTGAATGAACCGTCTTTGATTAAGCGTTTTTCAAAAAAAAAAAAAATTGCCTATTCTATTACGGTTCTGTAATAGGAACCGTCTTTGATTAACTAATCTAAAACGGTGGGCATCCAAAACCGTAGTAGAAATACAATAATCAAAGACGGACTAGGTACCAACCGTCTTTGTAATGTGTTGTTTTTTTTTTCATATATATAAATTAATATATAATTAAAATCAATAAACTAATTATGATTAGATTCAACAAATTATTGGGTTAAAAATTAAATTAAAATCACATATGGTAAATTTATTGCAAGAAAAAACTCCAAATGTAGAAAGAAAAGAATGACTTATTTTAAAGAAATTTAACACCATTAAAATTAGATAACAGTAAATTAGATAAGAAACATGGCCTTAGGTAACAAACATAACAACAAAATCAAATTCAGGACATGATAATAACACCATTGAAATTAAGAGGCATAAAAGTGCAATTCTAGCTATACGAAATCATCCAGAAAACACTCAAGCTCAAAGCATGAATATTGACATAAACATAAATTTACCTTCACAACAGCCCTTAGTATAGCATCAAGATATATATACGTACAGATCTCCTGGAGGTCCCCAGTTATGACCAGATTAATGTATCTACAAATTAAATGTGCCACGTAGTAAATGCTTTAATAGTCTTAGTATATTTCAGAATGAAAGCTTGAAAATAACAATGCATGATATATGATAGCATGATAATATGATATCGTATTAAGTTTATTGGCACTTGAATGATGTTAACTTCTACTAATTAATTCAAAGACAAACAGGAAGCCTACTAATTTTATATCAATAATTATAATTTATCATATATATATATATATATATATAAAAGAGATAAATTAGCAGTTACAACTTACAAGAGTATATGCAGCTTAAATTCAATACTTAGAGCACTATAGCACACACTATCTTAGTCCCTTAATATTTTTTAAGCCAATCAAATCCCCTTAGTTTTAAAATTAAGCAAATGTGATCCATTAACTAGTAAGAGATTTTTAACTCAAGTGTAACTTCAATTAGAAAAAAAGGAAAAATGAATTCAACTTTTTAACTTCTCCAAAAACTAATTTTAGCTAATAAGATATTTTTTTTCTTCTGTAAGTCTTATATTAACTCAAGTGAACAAAATTTTATAACCCTATTGGCATCAAACCAAACTAGGTACCCTTGATGTTCCCCTGCACATATAAGACCATACATGCATGAAGAAAGAGACAAAGTGATGCTTACCTTGATTTAAAAACAAAACCATGTCACTCTCAAGTATAATTTTTCCTTTAAGCATGATATATAAAGATAGAAAAAGCATGATGCATCCACTAAGTTAAGAACTTTGGCCAACCTTGCAACATTAGAGAACTGATTTTCCTTTTCCCTCTTTCCAATACGTAAGTATCAAGACAATGAGGTAGAAATTGTAGCCCAGTGCAGATAGGAATATATAAATAAATCATGTTCAAAAACAAGTCATGCATGAGGAACTCCTAATGAAGAGTAAAATATTGAATAAGCTAATTATTAGACTAACTACCAGATTTTTATGTCATATATATTATGGAATGCACACACATGATACATTAAATCAGAACTTGAAATCACCGGCATTGACTTATATATATATATAGTAACTGCAACTCAAACACACATATAAACATACTTGTGACCCATTTGAAGTTCAAAGTTTGGAGGTCTTGCTTTAGAAAACACGCGTGAACTTAGCCATAAACAGTCTTGCCATTCTTTTATAGCAACACAGACTGGTCCTGCAAGGCAACATCATGCATTTTTCAAAAATTTATTATCACAACTAATCATCACAAGTTTTGAGACTCTAGAATTGATTATCACAATTGACATCTCCCCATCCGTAGTCCTCCAGCATTCCAAACCTCTTCCTGCGCCGTCTTCCATAAATTATTATTTTCCTCTGAGGCTCCAGTCTCTGTATAATAAGCACATGAGTTGTCACAAAGAAAAAACTATCCCACCATATTTCATAAAACCAAAAAAAAAAAAATAGCAGCACTTACAAAACCAATCATGTGTTCTAATTTTGAGTTTTTAGAAGTTCTCTTATCTTTTTCATTGCTTTCTTCCACCATTCTTTGTCCTTCTCTACCTCTCATTCATTCTTTTTCACCACTCATTCATTTTTAGATGTTGGTAACAGGGTTTTTGTCACACTGGCAAGCCTACATCTTTCCAGCTTTCTCAGAACTTAAAAACACAAGCATATAAAACTTATTACCCAAATCTATGACAACCTCAATTCTAACCAATACAAACCACAATAACTCATCACTTTTGAGACATTAATAATTTGATAAGTCAACCAATATTTTTCGTTTACCTTCATTAGCCATCTCAATAAGTCGACATAAGAAACTTCTGCTACTTTGAGATATGCTTCCATAAGACAAAAGTGTGCTTGGTAGTTAATAAAAAAAACAGAACAACATTATTATCCTAGAACTGTTTAATTACTAAGAACAAAGAAAATCAATTACTATAGCTATTGCATGTTGTTTGCCCAATCATCTATATTACGATTTTTTTTAACAAAAAATTTCAAAAGGTGTTATTTAGAGTTCCTTTTAATTAATTTTTTAACAAAATATATTTAACTATACAGAATTTGAAAATTTAATTAAGATTAGATGTTATCAATTATTAGAAGAAAAAATAAATTCAGTATGAATCAGTTCAGAAACCTGTGAGGTCCTCCACGGGGAATGGGTATCTCACTCCTCCACTCATTTTCTAAAGCTTTTCCATCCTTGACACCAAGACTCCAGTGTTCTAATCCAGGTGTATATCGATTCTCCTTACTGCCACCCATCACATGAAGTCGACCCCTCCAAAGTTGAGTTGCTGGTGCATATCTGAATATAATATATAATATTGTCACTTGTCATAACCTTCCACCCAAAACCATGATACATGGAAGATAATTGACATGCATGATTTTCTGAGAGCCAAAAACAGTCAGCATCCAAAAGCAAAAAAGGCAGAGTGAAGCTAGCATCAAAGATTATGTGTGTGTGTGTGTGTGTGCATGTGTGTTTAACAATTTTCATCAATTTAAAATACTGCATAAAAATTTCTCTGCAGCTAGCGCAACCTAATTAAAAAGATCAAGTAATGAGGTATCTGATCAAAGTTACAGTCATGCCTTGTAGAATCACCTCTCTCTCTCTTCATATCCAACTTGGCATGCAAGTTGTCTGTAGTAATGCAATAACATAGCCCAGTCCACCCTATGAGTACCTTATAATTGAGGCATCAACATCCTCAACCCTTCAACAGTTCATAGGTAAATATAAAAATAAAGAAAAATGCTAGTTAAATAGCACAAGAAATTACGAATGAGATTGTATTAGATATAGTGTGGAACCCATCTCATTTCATGAATCCGAATCAATTTCAACAAATATAGTAAGGAGTGTGTTGGAGCTTTAAAAGAGTGTGTTATAGTGTTTACTAGCATTTGTCGAAGAATAATATACAAAGCACATATGCCCCATTGGACTGATTATCAGAAGCATCAGGTAAAAGCTATTATCATAAGAATTGATTGGCATAAAAAAACTGTTGAATAAAAACTAAAAAGCACAAAGGGAAAACTGTAACAGCTGTTACAGCTTGCCACATCAAGCAAGTACCTCCTTCAATTTTCCTAAGACCTTTGCTTGGTTGCTGGAATATTTCCAATGTACTTCTTCCATCCTAAACCATTAAATTGAAATAATATTCATTAAGAACACTGCAATTAGAAGTTTGGCATAAGAATATAAGCATTAGAGTGATAGTTAACTATTTTTCACATGTATTTATTGTCATCAAATAATCAGGACTAAGTTAGGTACTAATAACCTTATTTAGGTCACATGTACCCCATATTATTTTAAGTTTTTGAATTAAAGTGATTTTAAGAAGGAAAAAAAAGTTTTGGGCAAAGAAATTAAAGGTTGGCACTTATATGTTCAAATACTATGGAATAGTTAATATTTATAATTCTTATTTTTTAAAATTTGAAAATAACAAGTTACCTGATCATTATTTGACTTGAAGCTTAAAGAAAAGAAAACAATGCAAACCTTTCTAATATCATATTATTATTATTCAAACTTTGGTGGGTGACAAAACCGCAAGCAAAAATGGCATCACCGCAATTCTTTAACAGTGGAACTTATCAACTAAAAACATATTAAATTTATATAAAGACTAAAATTAACATTTTAGAATATTTTTAAGGACTAAAAAGCATATTTTTATATTAAATTAAAGAAAGAAAGAACATTGTCAATGGCCTACAAATTAGAGAATAGAGACCGGAAACTAGACTTAACTATGTAGTTTCAATTGAACTATAGGCTTCATGGTTGAAATTCAAAGTGGGGATAGCAACCACAAAAGCAGGTGCAGGATCATGACCATGATATTCTGCCTGTCAAGTAAACAATGCAAAAATTAAAATCTGAAGCACCCAAAATGAACAGAACACCAACATAAAGTAAAAGTTCTAGGCAAGACAAATTACATCAAGGGGCAGTGTACATGCTAATTAATAGTACCAAGCATCCATTTCTTCATCTGATTGAAAAAATTTGACCAGGTATTTAAAAAATTTCATCATATATTTAGCATAAAGTTGCAGCTATCATTATTCCTCGAATAAACTACAAGAATAAGAACACCAAATTAGAAACCATAAACTCAACCAAATAAGAGCTTAATGAATGTAGAGCAAAGAACTAGTTTTCATTATAGATTTTTTTCTTTTCCTATTATATATTATGTGCATCAAAAGAATAATTGGAAATGAAAATTTGGATCATTTACATGACAAACTAATTGGAAATAAGACTACCCAAGTAATCACATGAAGCTTAGTACCTAATTAAATTTGTGAGAATTTGCCGCATCCTTAAAACATAGGTAAGTAAACATCAGGCGGGAAGGTATATAATTTATTTAGAAACATATATAAAAATAACTTGAATTGGTAAAAAAACAGACACATAGGCAGACAAAAAAACATGCAAAAATTTGATCATCTTACCTATCACCACCAAATATTTTCTTCAGCCTTAAAAGCTAGGCCAGAATGTCTAATAAAATCAACGGTGGAATATGCCTATGCTCGTTATTCCAGGTAATATACATTTTTTTTTGGCATTGAATCACGGTAAGAAAATAAACCAAGCTTGATCAAAATCTCATATCAAATGGAATAATTTGTCAAACAGAATGAAAGGAAATCTGCTATCAAATTTATTTTGGTTGACATTAAATACCAACTTACAGAAATAAACAACACACTGTAATAATGTTACCATAGAACATATAAGAACCATCACTCAGATATAAAAAAGAATACTTACCCCTTCTTGGTATTCAATCCAGTCCCTACAGCTGTACCACCCTGGGCAACCTGTTCAAGTAACATCTATGCTTAGTACTTAGTAGAACTCCAAAAGTAAATAGGAAAGAACTGTCAATTACTCTATCAGTACCGTACTTAACCTGTAGATAGAGGAAAAATTAATGATTCATGAGAAACCACCCCCCACTATCTGTCCGTTCACTTATGCTCTCAAAACAGAGTTCTCAGCCTCAACCGCCAAGTACTTCTGGGTAGTGAGGTTCACCGATGTGAGAATCTTGTGGTTCTCGTTCCTCAGCTGAGTCACCTGCGATGCCAGATCATCCAAGTGCTTCTGCTTCCTCATTCGAGATCGCCTAGCCGATTCGCGGTTCGATATCATTCTCTTCCTCTTCCTCTGCTCCATCAGAGCCTGCAGCTCCTCCTCCGAACCTGAGTTATTTTGAAGCATCGACGACGTCGTCCCTGAAGATGTTCCACTTGAACAAGCCATAGTAATCAATAGTTAACAGAAAAACAACAAATGGACCCTTTCTTGAACTTGGAGTACGCAGGACCCAGACACTAAACAAGAACAAGAACAAAAAAAGATTTTTTTTTTTGCAGGTAAAAATATGTAAGAGATATATAATAGGGTTTTATTTAATTAATAATTGGAGAGGGGGTTAGAAATCATGAAACGTCTCCAAACGCTCCACTGTGTGCAACTGCTTCTGTAAAACACGGTGGTTGCTGGGGAGACGAGGCCCTCGAAGTTCCTCAGAAACCTTTTGATGGTGTTGTTCACGTCTTCCACGCTTATGTTGGTGCCCTAGACGAAGGTGCGCCTCGCATCGTCCATGTCGAAGCCGTCGCCGCCGTCTGAAGAGGCCGGCACGTCGTCGGTGGTGGAGGTTGGGGCAGGGAGGATCCCGAGTGTCTGAGAAAAGCGAAGAAGAAGAGGGAGAGGGAGAGGAAGAGGCACGAGAAGATGAGGAAGTAGGTTCTGCGAGGTTCTATTTGAAAGCTAAAGGGATTAGTGCCCAAATGTTTTTGTGGTTGTAAAACGCAGGCGTTTGGCTTTTTAATCAACTGCGGTCTCTTATTTCAACCGACTTCAAAATAATTAAATAAATACGGTTTTAAAATAACCGTGTTTAAATAGTTAGTTTTATTTACCAAAATGCCACCGTACTTATTTTAACTATGGTTTTTGGAAAACCGACTTCGAAAACGCGTAGTAAAAACCAGATTCTCTAGTAGTGTCCATTAAAACTTTAATATATCCCAACTAAAGTTTATCCTAAAAAAATATAGCGAAGCGTAGCGGAGCGACCCGTGCGTAGGCACGGGTTACTTACTAGTTATATACATGTATCAATTTTGTGTTTGTACAAAATTTTGTACCTCATAAAAAATGTATCCCCATGAATTTTATTTTATATTTAATATATTTTCTATATTTTTATTAACAAATTTATATGTTGTTAATTGATGAAAATTGTACATTAATCAAATAAGTTAATTTAAAGTATAAAAATATTCTTTAATTTAATAAATAAATAAAAAAATTGATTTGAACTAAAAATTTATTTCAAACGGATGGATGTTATTATTGAAACTTCAAATGTTCTTTAACATTTGAATATATTTTTATCAATTAATGTTTAAATACGGTTCATGAATTTAATATTTCCTTTCTATTATTCATTCTTATAACTTTTAATTACATGATGTAAAATATGAGTTTATCTTTACTCTACAAAATTAATATAGCTTAATACATATTGCCTAAAAAACATATTAACTAAAAATACTAATACTAAAAAGGAGTGAAATAAACTTATTATTGATCATTTTCCATAGTACAATATTAGAATCGTTATTAAAAAAATGTTAAAAGAGGAATGAAATAATTGATTAAGAATAATATTATAAAAATAAAATTGTTTACATTTAATAGAGTAATATTGATTTGAATTAATAATTAAATTAAATAATACACCCTTTAATATTTTTAGAGGGAATGAATGAGAGTGTCACATGTCATTATCTCATAAAATCAAACATTCTTTATATATATATATATATATATATATATATATATATATATATATATATATATATAATCAATTAATCTAAGATTTAATGGTATGATTAAATCAGTTTAATATAATAAAATAAAATAAATATAAATTATATTAATTAATTAAATTATTTGGATGAAATGAATATTAGATTTTCATTTGGCATCACCTCATAGAATCATACATTCTTTTATATATAATATATTTGTTTTCTTTTATAAGACTCAATTTATAATGTTCTTTATATTAATTTATTATTTTTGGAATAAAATATTCATAATTAAAAGAAGAAAGATAATATATTAAAAAATAAGTATAAGAGAGAGAAAGTATTAATGATAAGGATACATTTTTTAAAATTATGAATTTAAGATAAATTTATTGTTATCAATTAAATTAATCACTTTTTTAATCTTGATTAATTAAGTAATTGAGTAATATAAATTAGAAAAATAAAAGTAGAATTTTTCATTCCAATAAATTCGAGAAAATATTACCATTGTATGTAACATTTTCTTTTAGAAGCATATGTAACATTTATTATAATCAATAAGTATTGATGTATCCGACTATATATGGTAATCGTAAATAGTTGAGCCCATATCACATATATTTGTGGGCATGCATTAGGCAATTTTTGCTCTTAATCTTTTTGTTTATTAAGGGAAAGTGACTTTGATTAATTTGTTGGTAAGGAGATAAATAAAAATCAAATTAAAAATTATTTTTACTAAAGATTAAACTTGAGTATTAACAAAATAATTTAACTTTAAATTTAATACATTAATCAATTCTGCTCAATCACTTGATTATACATTAGGTAATATAATTAATTAAATTGTTATCAAATATGCTTTGGTATATGTTGGTTAAGCATGATCATCATAATTAAATGATATGATGACTTAATTAAGCACAAATTGACAATACATACATGCACATATATATATATATATATATAATTATTTTAAAATGAGGTAAAATTAATTTTTAGCTATTGAATGTGTCCTAAAATCTTCTTTAGGAGGATTGAGCCCAGTGTTACAAATTAAACTAAATACACACCCTCACAGCTTGTGTGAAGAACCTTATATAATAAAGGGTGAATCTCAATACGTACAATTACAAAGCACTATATCATAACATACTAACTTAGAGAATGTTACCTCAAAACAAAAACAAAAACTTCAAAGAGTATATATGTTACCACTTAGTACAGGGTGTTTTTCATGCATGTGTCGCACTTAAGAAACACCACAACAATTAATGAAAGAATAAGAAAAATATATTATAGAGATTTGCGTATACTCTGTCTCAAATTTAGTGTTTTTAGTCTGGTCATAGTCAAAAATCATGATAGTAATCTTTCTAGGCTTATAGATTACTAAAAATAAAATACAGATTTTACTCTCCTCTTTATTTACATTGGCTTAAGCATCAAATTTCCCTTTAAGTATATTGAAGTTTGACTCATACAGAGTTACAGACTATGAGCCAATGCTCAACAGAATGAAATTGAAATGCATCGTTAAATTAACTTTAATCATAAAGTTTATGTTAGAATGTATGTCATGCTAGGAGAAATTTATTAAGTTTAAAACAAAAGATCCTATAAATTATTATATGTGTACCCTCTTTGGATAAGTTATTGTTATTAACATGCTATTGTAAGTTCTGGTTAACGCTTATGAACCCACGTCATGACCTTGACTTTAAAAAAACAATGTTCATCCCCTAAGCTCTCCGACCAAAAGAAAAAGTTCAGGTTGCCCTTCTCTATCAATCTCATGTGCCAAAATTTGATATTGACAAAGAGGGGCAAAATCGGTAATCAAATGTGAATTAGGTTCCATTGTTCCACTAGCTCTGGGTTCACGAGAGAACGTACTGCAAAACTTGTAGTTTCACATGAAATGCAAGATCCCCATTTTGGTCAATTCAACTCGACCAACTTGTCCCCTATTTTATTACGTCCCCCACATGAACTTCATTTAACCTTTCATCTTTTGAAAACCCTACCCCACCACCCTCTATTTCTCTCCTCACAAACACTACGTTTAAGCCTCAAGCCACTACAACTATATATATATATATATACATATATACATATATACATACATAAGTAACATAACCCATTAACCCTAACTACAAAACCAAACAACCCCCTTCAACTTCTCTCATTCTTTTTTTCTTTCTCTTAAATTAACTGCAAAACCAACAACCCTCCTCCAACTTCACTCATATTCTTTCTTTCTCTTAAACTTTTTTGAGGAAAAAAAATCTAAATCCTTTAAAACCTTATTAATACTACAACATCATATAACATTCGTTGTTCATCAAGCACTATCTTTGTGGTTGTGTTTGTTCAATAATGCTACAAAATTCACCCAAGTCTTCCCTCCTCCTCCACCGGATCAACGGTGGCGGTAGTGCAACCACGGCCACCAACTGTCACGATACCGTCTTTATGACGGTGCCAGATGGGATGGAGCGTTACCACACCCACTCGGTGGCGCCGAACCAGTGCTGCTCCGCGGTAGCGCAGGAGATCGGGGCCTCGGTCGCCACCGTGTGGTCAGTCGTGCGCCGCTTTGACAACCCGCAGGCCTACAAGCACTTCGTGAAGAGCTGCCATGTCATCGGCGGGGACGGCGACATCGGCACGCTTCGGGAGGTTCACGTCATCTCCGGCCTGCCCGCCGCCAGGAGCACCGAGCGCCTCGAGATCCTCGACGACGAGCGCCACGTCATCAGCTTCAGCGTCGTGGGCGGGGACCACCGCCTCGCCAACTACCGCTCCGTCACCACCCTCCACCCCGCCGCGTCCTCCGCCGCCGGGGAATGCTCTGGCACTGTGGTCGTGGAGTCCTACGTGGTGGACGTGCCGCCCGGGAACACGCGCGAAGACACGCGCGTGTTCGTCGATACTATCGTGAAATGCAACCTTCAGTCGCTCGCGCAAACCGCAGAGAACTTAACGCTGCGAAACAACAACAACAACGACTACAAGTGCAGTTCTTAATTTTTCTCCTTTTTTTTTTTACTATTTATGATTTACAGTGTTATTATATCGATATATATGTGTGTGTGCGCTGATTGTTATAAGTAAGTGCCGTATATATCGATATAATACAATCTTAATTTTACAGTGTATATTGTGGTTAATTAATTTCTGGATTGTTGAATGTATTAGTTGGTTTTGTAGCCAGTTTTCTCTTCAATATTGTTGTTAATTTGTTAATTTTCATTTAAAAAGTAAAAAAATGGAAGAAGGGTTTTTGTAATGCTGGTAATATGTCCCATAACAGCATGTTCATAAAATCATAGAGTAATATTTTTGACATACTAATAATGTGATACATATCACTTCTCTCTTTTTATTACTTCGTATATAATTTATCATATTTATAATTCTTTTTCTGTTAATTTTTTTCTTCTTCATCTGAGTGTTTATTAGCATTTAGCATGGAATGTTCATACATTATTTTCCAAAATCTATCAAAACCTAGCTTACTGAGGTTTATAATCCATAAAAACTATTATGTAATTTATATGGGCAATGAAATAAGTCACCATTAGGATTTTTTTTATTAATTGAGAATTTTCAAAATTAAAAAAATAATTTTATTATTTGTAAAAAAAATGTGTTAAATAATTTGATATGTTATAGATAATTTTTAATTTAATTTTTTTTTACTTTACCTTTATTTGTAAATGCTTATATGAATCACGAGATACTTTCTGATGATTGAATTAAAAAAGAATGGTGACATAACGGTTGCTAATTAATTAACATGGTTATTGTGGGTGGGAATCCAACTAGGGCCTCTGATTTTCTTTTTATAATTTTTTTTCTTAATCTTCTAGTTTATTAGAGAAAAATTCAGAGTTCAACCATAAAATAAATAAAACCTGACTAATCCTTTTTTATAATTAATTAATTTAGCTAGTGAAGATTGTTAATTACAAAAATAAGCACTAAGTATATCTAGATCTGTTTGATTAATTAATTAATGTGAGTTTGTGAATTGAGTATATCTCATTTGTATAATTACTACTATATACTAGTGGTTATATACTGTACCAAAAAAAAAAACTAGTGGTTATACTTATAAATGTCAAGAATTAAAATGTTCCCAATGAAATGAAAGCCTTTTTCAAATATTTGAGTTCCCAGAAGTTAATGCGAAACGACGATAACTATTATTGTGATTCATTCTGCGGAATGGGATAGGTTGGCTATGACTATGAGTATATCTACACATCATCGTGTAATGGAGTATAGTATAATGTAAATTAAACTGTGGAAATATATACTAGAAGTACATACGTATACCCCAATGCAACTAAAATTTACAAATAAGGAACATTTAGGAGGATTTTTGAAGGAACAAATAACTAGCCACTAATTAAATTGTAATTCTATGGAATTCATCACTTATTTAGAACACTCACCCTGCAGAATATTTATAATATTATGTGCTGGTGTAAATTGAGAGTATTAGACACCGATATAGCTTAAATATTTCTTATTTTCATTTTTTAAATATTAATTTCAGAGTAATTAAGTTTATCTCTTTTTAATGTGTATTTTTTATTATAAAATTTATATTTATTATTTAATAGACCTAATTTGTAACAATAAATGCAGGAGAACTTTTAAGGTTGGGACTTTTAATTCTTACTAGCTATATCATGTACCCTACTGCTGGAATAATATTATCATTTTGTGTCTTATGACTTTAAATTCACCTTACCATTTATATTATTCCCTCTATCATATTATAATTATCTTGTAAGAGAGAAAAATTATCTTAAAATAATTGTTATTTTAATTTTTTAATGTAACATTAATTACATTTTTCATTTATATTCTTTTATAATATTAATGATGGATAATAAAATTTATAAATGAATTAATAATTATATAAGATTAATTTTGTAAAATTATTATTATATTATTTATTTTTTTATATGTATAAAATAACCTAAAATGACCTAGACTGTTATTTTGAGAAGAATGAATATAAATAAGAAAGGAAAAAGAGAGAAGACCTTGTAACAAAAAAAAAACTGAATGGAATAGCATATCGAAGAGTATATACTGTGTATCTAACAACCTGTCGTTAGCTGTAAGATAAACATCTAATTAATGTTGATGATGTATATACACAAACAAAACCATAAACAAAGTTGCAACCAATGAACAATGCACGGGTCCATCAAAATATTCTTATTTACGAAAAGGGAAGAAATTAAAGTAAAAATTACAATAAATTAAAGCAAGTTGCAGTATAATATATAGTACCTACTAGTACAAGGTGTATGCGCAGATCTCAATCATTTTATTTTAATTCCAATTGTACGTGAGAGAGATATGTCGTATATTAGATGACCAGCGGAAAGTAATAACAAGAAGGTTGGTGTAATGATGTAATATTTACGTATGGAAAAGTAATTTATTTAGTGATAAAATTATATTTGATATTTTTTTATGTAATATTTTTTAAATCAACAATAGTCATGTATCATTCGTCTTTAATTTTATGAATTGAAAGATATTCATAATTTCTATTAAAAAAGAAAAGACCAGCGAAAAGTAAAAGAAATTAAATCAAAAGGAACTGCATTGAAGCAATAGAGAAAATGAAGAGAAAAAGGGTGGCACGTTTGTTTTGAGTGTGAACGACGAATAGTTTGCATCGTCGGTTTGTGCAAGTTGGTGAGCAAGTGGGAGCAAAGAGACACAAGGCAAGATGTAGGAAAGAGAGAAGCAGAGTGAGCAGCGGGGAAATGCTCTTAATTATCCCGCGTGCACTACTACCTGTTTTTTTTGGTTTGTCCACTTTTCGAGTTTTGAGTTGAACATTGAATAATTTAGTTGAATGTTGATTTTCTTTTTTTTTTCAAACTAAATGCATTTTTTTTATAGAAAACAATCCTAATTGAAAATGAGAGCATTACTACCTGCAACAAAATTCTTTTTTCGAATTCGGCAACATTTTTCTTCCAAGTGTTGAATACAAGTGTATATTTTAAACTCGAATTTAAAAGTTGGAATAATATTCTATGACTTGATTTAATGCTCAGTAGAGTAAACAATAAATATTTTTTGGATTATCATATTATAGGTATAAATCTATACCAATATATAAAAGAGACATAACATTGTATAATTATTTTTAGTTTCCACATTTTTTGATCATTTTATTCTTATTCTTAATAATATTAAAATAACAACAATAATTAATCATCTTTAATTATGCATATTAAAACTGATCACTAACGAAAATTAGGTAATCATCCATTAACTATTCTCCCATTTCATTGGACAATGTTACCTTTAAGCCATTTCTTAATTTTTTTTAAATTTTCTTTTAACTTATATTAACTTCCTACTATTTTTATATTATTAATTTTTTTTATCATTTTTTATTAGCCTGTATTTAAATTTTTTATTTATTATTTAAAAAATTTAAAGAGGCACGGGGTGCCTTTCTTTCCTAGTATTTACTAGTTTTTTTTTGTTTATTTAATTTCTAACAAGAAAATATAACTAATCACTTCATCTTTTTATATATAAAAATTAAGGTTAGTAGTACTAGATCTTGAGCAAAGATCTTAAGCTTAAGATCTGATATTCACTAGATCTCTTAATAAATGAGGTGAAGAGTTCTCCAACATAGAGAATGAGTTTTTGTAGAAGAACCCTCAAAATCTACATATTGTTAAAAAATAAATAATTTTTTTTCCTCTTTCTCTCTCCCTAAGATCTCAAAATGAGATATACCACTAAAGAAAAAATGGAAGAGATCTTGAGAGATCTTCAATTCTACATAACACCATGGGATCCACTAAAAAGTGATCTAAGATTCCAATTTGAGATCTACCACTAAAGAAAGATTATGAAGGAAGGGAACCCAACTAAGTTGGCGCACACCAAGAGAGCCTCACAACGAGACTAACTCCAAATAACATTGAACTAAGAAAAAGATGAACAAAAAACAACTTTGGGAGGACTAGGCCAAAAACCCTAGGGAGAAAGGTAACCAAAAACCCAAGGGAGAGAGCCAACCAAACACGTAGGAAGGAAGAACAACTCTATTCCTAAAGAAATTTGTCCTAACAAAAAAAGGGGCTATGTTTATTCAATATAACAGACCATGTTTTTCCTTCCCTTTGTGTTGCTTGATTGAATGGTTCCTCAACATCAAATTTTGTTCGTCTGATATCGTATCTTTCAACGTGATAAGTACAAGCTTCAATATGATTTTTTTCAAGGGCATCTATCAACCTCTTGCAGTAGTGTCGATTGGCACTGTATTGTGTTGTGGCTTGTGCAAGTCTTCAAACAAAATACTGGACCAATATGTCATGCATAACCTTAACCGAAGCGATTATGGGCATATTTTGTGCACCTTTGGAAATCTTATTCACTGCCTCTAAATTTTTTTTTGTCATATGGTTATATCTATGCTCACCCTTGTCATGTCGAAGGTCCATTTTTATTTCGAAATTTCCCCAAATCAACGTTGAATTTGGTCATTAATCTCCTAAATTTTTTCAAGTCTTCATTCAAACCAGTGCAAACATGTTGTATAACCTGTAGAATTGGGTAAAAAAGAATTAATAATGTGTTGAACAATAATTAGATATAAGTATAACAATTAACAAGTAACTAATTTGATCATTTGTTCTTTTAATTTTGCATTCCTGAATTTGTGGTTGAAGTAGCTTGCAATATGACAAATGCAATACAGATGATAAGCATTAGGTGGTTGTCATTCTGGTGACATAACATCTGATTTGATTCCTTGATGTTGATATGAGATCAAACATATTGCTTGTTGTTGGGTGACATGTTATCATATCTTAGACAAAAACCACGATCAGTCACTTTGTGTCTCCTTCTCAACAATTGCAAACAAATTGGCAATATACAATCATTTCTATCTTGGGAGGTCTCAATCAACAAGGTACCTTCATATATACCATACAATAATGTACCATCAATTTGGATTATGGGTTTGCATGAGTTGAACGCGTCAACAACAGGCTTAAACATCCAAAAACCACGTTTAAACTCTCAGAATTGCATGTGAAGTGCACCTTTATTCCAAAAATTGGTGGTTTTGATCTTGTAAGTGGAACTTGGACATTTTCAAAGTGGAACTTGGACATTTTCAAACCATCCACTTCAACAACCTATTCAACAGATCATACGATTCTTCGTAATCTCCATAAAAAATCCATGCTAAAACTATTTGTTTAGCTTTCCATGCTTTACGATACAATATCTTAATATGTTTTTGGCTTGAAATCCATCTTGAATCATGGACATGGAAATAGATGGATCATTTTCAATCATGACAACAATAAAAATAAATAAATTAAAAAATGATCATGCATACACGAATATAAAATTGATATTATATCAAGAATATCATTGCTGATAAGTTGTGATGTCATGTTGGCATGATCTTGTCTTAAGTTTTCATTTACACATTGATGTGGACTGTCCCATTTGGTTATTGTCTATTTGTCAGCCTTAGGAAACAAGAAAGCTCTCATTCTCTAGGGACATTCGACTTCACTTCTTGGACATTTTAATTCGAGTGTCGTTAACCTACTTTCAAAAGTCTTGAATGTTTGGCGCACATTCATTGAGAAGCCACTACAACATTGTGGACATACTGTTTTAAATGAAAACATAACACTATTTAGAACTTGAATATTCCATGAACTAGGTACATCCAAGCCAAGAAAGTCCATCTCTTAGCCAGGATGATCCCAATTCATGTTGGAAAAATATGATGATGAACCCTAGAGTGATTGTTGTCTTTACTGTGAAGACAAAATAATTAATAGTGAACAATTGTAGTTGGTTAATTTGAAAGTAAGGAAATTAATAGTATTAGATTTGTTGATTAATGGGGTCGACACCTTCATCTTCCTTGTTAGAAGACTTTTCTTCTGGAATCTTGACACCCTCTCTTCCATTATCCTTATCGGAGTTGTCATGACCACCATGAACATCATCTTCATGATCATAAACATCACTTAAATTTGTGACATGTTGGTATATATTTGTGCTAACATGTGAAGGAAAAATATTGTTATTAGCAGGTGTTATGGAACAACCCAACCAATTCATCATGCTAACCAAGGTTGACGAGCTACCAGCTTGGTCAATGTAAACGTCAAGCTCAATTCTAGTTTTAAATGCATTTTGTTGGAAAACATTTATCATACATTGAACGTCTTCATCATCACAACTTCAAGTGCATCATATGTAGGAGGATTTATTGTAGTAAGAAATCTACATATAAACTTACTAATTATTTGATCATTAGACAAATTAAGTTTTTCACAAACTTTTTTTCAAGCTTTCGTAACTAATATTTGCTTTAATTTTAATATTTTTTATAGATACCTCAAATGTAACCTTCTCTGGCCCTAAATATTTTTGACCATTCCATTAAATAAAAGCAATGACATAACTCATTGTAAAATACTAAAGCTTTGTAAAAGTGACACTAGATAAGAGTAAAACAAGTGGTGGAATTCACGAGGGAGAAATTGAGTAGATTGACTCATTTTTGTTCATAACCCTCAAATATATAATAATAAATTGTCAAATTTTTTAACTGCTACATTTTTTTTGTAAACTAATTTTAAAATTAAATAATAGAAGAAGACTAGACTAGCCCCTCCCATATGTATAAAGCCCTCACATCCCATGAGGTAGTAAAATAATATTTAAAACAAGAGAAGCATAATAGAGTGGTGCATCATGTTGTAGTTAATGACAAGCTGTAGGGTGGCGCCTCCTATACATCTAATGGTAGCACACCCACGAGAGTTACTTGCATATTTATATATTTGATCATGTATTGTTTTCATGTCCCTTAGCATCTAAATTTTTTCCAATTCGGTCATATCAATAACACGCAGTCTACTCCTAAACTAAAATTTTCATGACTATGCAGCAAATTTTCACATAACATGTGCAATTTAGTAGTAGTTTCTTTGTTGCAACATGTGTGAACTTATGTAACATTTCCATATAGGAACAATATTGGTGAAAACAACAATATACCACTTTATTTTTTAAGTATTATTATCTATCATTATTATTACATTTACTTTAATTTAATTTGTTATACACATGTTTCCTATAAATACCCTTCTATATGTTAATGAATTTGGATTAGCTACAAACAAACCAAATATATTGTTATGTGACATTATTAAATGTCTCTTTTAGGTGAAACCTCCATCGAAAATATCACAAATTTGTCACTTGCATTTCTTTACCATGACGGTGAGTTAGGAACTAATGAGCGTGACACTTACTTTACCTGTGTCCATTCCATCCCTTTTAGGGTTCTTCAAAATTCGACGTATGTTCAATTGAATAGAAATATTAAAGATGTATTACTGTTACATGATGTCAAACACGTGACTAAGATATTCTATTGATGTCCTATTGGAGTCCAACATGATCATGTTTGTTATGCTTGATATGCTTCCAGCATATAGTAGTTTTTAGGATTAATTGATTAATAAGTTGTTTAAGAATGAGTAAATTAGATTAGGATTTGGTAAATTATGACTTAATTGCATATTAATTTAATTTCTTAGTTATTGTGTCATTTAGGAACCAACAAGAGAGGAAAAGAAGCAAAAAGAGCAAGCTAGTGCTCTCAAACAATCCACGCTAATCGCGTGGACTCCCACACGATCAGCGTCAGAGGGTAAACATCAAATATTCAGTTCGAAGAGCCCGTGCTAGTAGCGCCAACTACCATGCCAATCGCGCCAGATGCTGAAAACCAAACTGCCAACTCGAATTAACCACGCTATTAGCGTGGCCATCCACGCGAGTAGCGTGGGACTACCAAAGGTTAACCCCTCAGCTCGAACAAGCCACGCTATTAGCGTGGCCATCCATGTGAGTAGCACCATGATATCAAACTCAAGCCTTCAATTCGAATGACCCACGCGATCAGCGTGGGACTCCGCACTAGTCGTGCCACAAGCTCGATATTTCCTAATTTAAAAGATTTGATACTGATTTAGCTTGGGGAACAGTTCCTCATTACTGGATTTAAACCTAGAACGTATGGGGGATAAAAAGAGACCTCTGGGTCACAAAGAAGTAGCTTTTGCTGAACCTCCTGAAGATTTTCTGCAGAAGAAGCCATTGAAGAACCTTGGGAGAAGATTGGAATCATTGGGGAATTGCAGAGTAGCAACTCTGTGTAATCTCTTCTTTTCCTCTGGTAATTTCTCTCTAGGAACATGTTAGTTATGGAAGTAATGCCAGTTCTGAGTATGCTTGGCTAAATTCTTGTATTGTGGTTGAGCCAAGAACCTATGAGAACTCCTCTATGTCTTGATTGGTTTTAATAAGAATTATCATAATTGCTTTGTTTTATTCTGTTCTTCACTGCATTATTCTTAATTGGGACTGGCCATTCTATTAAGATGTTTAGGGTTAGGATTCACAATAGCGATATTGGGATTCTAGTTTCTGAAATGAGTAAAACAACAATTTATACATTACCTAGGGATAGGAATGTGTGGTTGCAGTAATTTCAGGATATGTTTGCTAAATGCTTGGTTTAAGAAGGAATCACTAAGGGATTAGGGTTTTTAATTTCACCAAAGGATTAAATTACTAAGGGATTAGGATTTAGCTACTCATGTGAGAATACATCAGCTGAGCAATTAGAAATAACTCAAGTTAATAATCAATTGAAGCATAGAAGGAAGGAATCATAGGAGAATGCGCTTAACCACAATTATCTCTCAACACTGCAGTAAAATCAAATTAATATTAGTTTACATTCTTGTTAAAATTCTGTCATTTCATTTACGTTACTTAAATACAAACTCAACAAATTCTCTCAACTTATTATTTGTCTTTCAATTTCTAAGACATTAAGTTACCATAAAATTGCATTCAATCTCTGTGGAGACGATACTTGACTTACTCACTTTATTACTTGAAACGAATGGTACACTTGCCGAGTTCACAACAATGCTTCATTAGAGTTAAAAAATGACAACCATGTGCTAAACATGTTATCAGTGTACGACCAATATCAAAGGGACCAATAAAGTTATATTTAAAACTATTAATTTTACCTCCTCGCAAGACTGTTCAAGAATTAATAAAGGATTTGCATAATTTTGTACCATTGCTAATGCCTTATATGGCTAGCCAATCGCTGGCTGATTATTGGTTGAAGTGGTTTTAATTTTTACGGTGTTTATCAGTATTCCATGTTGTTATGTTTAGAGTTGTATTCTTCCTAATATTGTGATTGTGTTTACTATGGGTGTGTTTGTTTCAAGAGAAACATTTCTGTAAAGAAGATAAATGAAAAGTCAAATAAAGTAGGACCCACACTTTAACATTCCACTTTAATTCAAACTTTCACAAGTTTCATGCTTCCTATGAGCACTTAAAATAATCAATAAAAATGGAAACAAACCACTGGGTGACACCACCAATGTAAAAATGGATCTTGCTCCCCACGAGGCGTTAAAATAATGATTTTTAGGGGAAGGAAATCTTTGGGTGGTGCCTCTTGTTATTAGTGTAGCATATCACAGTGTGGCACCTCCTTTGTAGTGTGAATCCACACATCCCGCAACACAATAAAAAATATTTTAAAAAGGAAGAAATCACCAAAGTGGTGCCTTTCTGTGCAGTGTTTTCACTCTTTCTAGTTTATAAATAGGGAACCAATGTAAATGAAAATACAATAACGTCAAAATGTTGATTTGTTTTCATTACTACGAGCACATGTTAGGAATTTTTGGGGCTTCTATACAGTGGGATTTGTTACAACTAATCAGTGTAAAACCCATGTCTTCAATTGTACTATTTCAGGTTAAACATGACTTTAATTGTACTATGTCAGGTTACATAGTACATTTAAAATACATAAAATATTAAATTATGTATTCATCAATACAGACTGCTCCACTTCCTTTCCCATTCAAATTGATAGCTCTTCCTTTGTAGATATTGTTTTCTTTTAAAGGTCTCCTTTTAGGGAGGAGACTCATTAAAGTGTTCAAGATTATTTTTGTACAATGGAAGCAATCACAATGAGGGGTTATTTGACACAAATGTGGAAATCGATACTTAGGCGAGGTGTTAGATGGAAATGTGGAAGTTCGACGGTTGTAGTTGTGTATCTCGTTTAAGTGTACTATTTAAGGTTAAGAATAAGTTTTAACTAAATTTTTTTTGATGTCCTGAAAGGTTGTATTAAAACAATAAAGGGGACAAACTTTAAGGAGTTGCATTGAGACAAGTTTTTCAATTTTTGAACCTTGTAGATGGAAAAAAATCAGTTTCCTAGTAAAAAAGGATATTTCGAGGGTGTTTTGTACCTCGACTTGCTCCACTTAAATGATGGTGATTCCATTAGTATTTATGTCAATATGTCAAATGGTAGCATTCATGCTGTGCAAATCGTACTAAAAATTAGTCTAAAATGAGCCTAAAAAATGTTTAAAAAAATATTTTCTAGTAAATCACAACCCTAAATCACAAAGTTGTTTTGTAGTTTAATTTTTTTTTTTGCTTCAATGCATTACTTTTGGATGAAATGATGGTGATTCCATTAGTATTCATGTCATTTTTTCTAATGGTAGCATTCACGCAATGCAAATCGTACTAAAAATCATTGTAAAACAAGCATTAATAACTTAAAACAATTTTGAATTGTAATAAATCACAAAACCCTAAATTAAGGGGGTGTTATGTAGCTGATTTTTTGTTGTTTCAATCATGGGGTGTAGTAATTTATGTAACACAACGGAATAGTGATTCCATTATGCAACACAAATTACAATAGCTTGAAGTTCATGAAGTTCATTCTTTTAACAATAGCTTGAGCTCGAGGATCAAAAACAGAGTCTTTAGTAAAACTACAAGATCAAACTCATAGTTTTGCCTCAAATCATGCACCAAATTAGTGAAACCTTTGCTCATTGTTCCCCTACAATTCTAAACTAAACAATTCATTGATTAGAGTTAGTTTAAAGGGATGGAACACACCCAATAATTGTACCTTGTAAAGCAACCTCCACTTGCATGTCTTCACCTTAAACATTCTCCACAATCGCTTTACTTCCAACATTTGGAAGGGACTACACAAGATCATTTGTGTTACTTGTCCTAGTCTCAACATTAGTTTTATTTGAGAAAAATATATGTTGGTTAGACATTGGAATGAAAGGTATGAAACTAGAGAAGAAACATGGGTTCGTTCCCAACATGCCCAGTTTTGGGTCGTTTATGAAAAACTAGTCTTTTTCTCCAATCTTTTCATGTCAAACTTTATTTTTGGGTCCAAACCTTTGCCCTTGATAGGCCCATCAGAAGAAACTTGTTTCTTGCTCACCTCTCTCTCCTCTTTCATATTGGGCTTGGACAAAGAAAAAGATTGGGCCCCAATGCTTTGACAATTTTACCTTTATTAACTTCTCCATTTTTTATGGATTCTTGCCCCCCTTGTCCATTTCAATCTCTAGTTGAGTAACTATTATCCTCTTTAATTCAAAACCAATCACGGATCTGAACCTCATTATGAGGATAATATTTTTGTTCTATTTTTTTCCTAAACTAGTCTCAATAATCTCCTATAATTCCAAAAGAATATCAAATTTTGAAATTGAAGCTATATCTTATGAAATCTTAATAGATTTACCTCTCTACCCTAACCCAAATACTTGATGGTTAGGTTTAATTTCCTTGAGCCTCTTAACCAACATCCATGGGTCAAAAGTTAGGTTTTATTCATCATTCAACGTTAATTATGGATTTCCTAGTTTATGATCAATGTTATCAGTATCAGAATTTTCTACCACGTCAAGCCTAGCCATAGCTTCGTCCTCCTTTTGCAACCCTTTTGTGTCACCACTATCCCTATGTGGGATGTCTTCAACTGCTAAAATTTTATGTATCCCTTCCTCCTCTCCAAACTTTGAGCATACATATTTCGTGTGTCCATAATGTCCACACCAAAAAAAAAACTGCATGCATACCTTCATACTATAAATTAAGCTTTCTCCCTCTAACCATGATATGCGGAATAAGAGGCCTCGACAAATCCATCTCAATGCAAATACATGCAAATCGCATGCACGAATGAATGGACGTTAGTTTATTTACCTTCAACATGGTACCCAAACAACTACCCATCCTCCATAAAAACTTATTAGTGTATAGATCTAGAGGCAATTCTGGTATTCGAATTGATGTTGGTATCTTGGTCACTTCCTTGACATTGGATAGAAAGAACAACCTCCATCTCTAAACTAGCAAGTATTGATCAATAAGAATCTAGGGGACTTCAAATAAGGCAGGCCTATAATATTTTTCCAATGAGAAGATCATCATAAATAAGTTTTGAGGCATCTCATTAACCTGGATTACACCTACCTTAGCATATTCCTTCTTCAGTTTGTTCTCTAACATCTTAAAACTAACATGTTTCCCAAGTAGAGAGACCACTAATGAGTTCTTCTAGGGAGTACTCCATTCTTCCAACTCATTATCATTAAGTATAATCTCAAGGCACGACACATACGAGATCTCATTCTCTTCACAGGTTTTGCACTCCATCAGCATTTCTGCAGATAACTCCTCATTACTACCTTTCTTTTCCCCTTCAATAAAAGGAGAATGAAGCAGGCTCTCTTTATACACATAACTCACCAAAAGGGAAGTAATACCTTCACCCTTTTCCAAACCTTTTTCCTTATTTTCACTCTTATCATCTAATCTCCCCACCCTCTGTAACACCCCGAAATTTCTCTTTGCTGAGCTGGACGTTTAAGGTATGTTATGTTGCTTGATTATTTGATTCATTTTAGTAATTGATGTTTGTTACTGTTCTACCTTGGTATGCATGTTTAATGATGGATGTGTTAAGTCAACTCTGCTGGTCTGTGGTTGCTGACCGTGCATGTAAAGTGGACATGTCATGTCAGCCATATATATATGTGCATTAGAGTACGCAGCAGAAGCGTGTTTTTCTTTCTCTTCTTCTTTGCGTCTTTTCCTCCTCTCTTTCTCAAGGTTACCCACACCCAGAAACCACTCTTTCTCAACCCTTATGTGTTGCCTTCAACCCCCAAGGACCACCGTAGCTGCCACGGGACCCCCTACATCAAGAGGAACTTCGTGACCAGAGTGGAAGCTTTAGACCGCTCTTCATAAAGTTCAAAGAGAACGGAGTTTGACCCTCTTCTTCTCGGCTTTCGCAAGGATGCTGCGTTCGAGCAAGCTTCTGTTTAAGAAGATCGTGTTATAGCATTGCTGGGCTGTGCGAGAAGGACTCTGGGTTAGGTAAGGGAGGGTTTATTATGTTAATAACATCTTTAGATACCATAGTTGGGGGCCAGGGAGTCCAACTATGAAACTATCTGCATGCCCTATTATGTGTTATTTTTCCAGAAAAATAATGTCTTGTGACAAATGGGTGTGATATGCTTATATTGTGATGTTCTTGTGTGAAGAATTTGATGGTGTTCTCATGGGAGAGTTAATGTTGTAAGAACCCTCTGTGCATGCGTGTGAAGTCGGTATTTTAATGCTGTAAACTCCCAAAACACCTTTTAGCAGTGTTTGTGGAGGTGTCAGATACCGGGTTGGGTATGCTGAACTGAGCTCATTATGTAGTATATATAAATATACAGGACGTGGCTCTTAGTGCTTGCTAGCAGATGTCAATATTCCGGGTTCCTTACCCGGGGCTTGTTCTTTAGAGCCAATGAGCTCGTTTCCTTTTTGAGAAATAGCTATCGAGTTTTCCTTACTTGGATGAGCTCGTTTCCTTCCTTAAGAGAGAGCTACCAGGTTTCCTTACTCGGATGAGCTCGTTTCCTTTCTGAGAGAGAGCTACCAGGTTTTCCTTACTCGGACGAGCTCGTTTCCTTTCCTTGAGAGAAAGCTACCGGGTTTCTACCGAGTTTCCTTACTCGGATGAGTTTGTTTCCTTCCTTGAGAGGGTTATCGAGTTTCCTTCTTGGTTGAACTTGTGTCCTTTCTTTGAAAGAAACCTACCTTGTCCGCCTTTGTTCGACCATGTCCGATCTTGTCCAATCTGGTTCAGGTTCGTACCCCATAATCATGTAGTATCTGGGTGCCAACCCAGATACCCAATACTTCACACCGGCTTCCTAGTCTATGTTGTGTACTATTGATGTGTGATGAATATGTATGATAATGTTGGAATAGTGACAATTGGTTTATAAGATGATGACTTGTACATTAATACCATGGGAGGGTGCCCATGGTTATCGAATGCGGGTGGATATACATAGATACCCACGGGGGTGTATGAAGAGTTACCCCAGCCGGGAAGGATTTGTCCTGGGACTGGGTCATACATTGATGGTGCCGTGGTGATATGCTATGTATAGACACGTGAGATGCCGGGACCGGGTGGTTAACCTTGCAAGGACCACGGTCAGTGCATCAGCGAGCCCATGTTGGGGCGGCCCGTGATTGGGGCGGTATGTATGTACATGGGGGTCCATGATAGGTCATCCTTGTGAGGAAGGATTTGGCCGGGTCATGCATTGATGGTGCCCATTTGACATACTACATTTGCATGACGAAAATAGGATGATTGGTGCTATAGGGTACCGGGATACTGGGGGGCCACGTCTGTTTGGAACTCCTTCTGACACCCATGGCTGATCACCACTGGGGGGAGTGGCCTGTGCACGATAGAGTAACCCTGACAAGCTACTGCATCATCCGACCACAGGGATGGACTATTTCCGGGATGGTACCACATTGCATGCTGAGAGTCGAGTCAGGAGCATGCATCATGCTAGGCATTATAAGCTAGCTTGTGGAATGTTTTTAAATGACTGTTTCATGTGGGTTGCGTGATGAAATGCTTGGATATGGTGGTGATATTGTAATGTTTTGGATTACCTTCGTTAACTAATGATATTTGTTGATGTTGTTTTATATGATAAACTCACATTTGCTTGTTGTATCGTGTGGTTTGGTACCTGTAATGATCACGAACCGCGTTCGTATGAGCAGATGGGCAGCATTAGGTAACTTGAAGGGAGGTATCATTTTGGTTGGAGCCGCTGAGCTGTCGGGATAACGATGGATCAGACCTAGGACAATAGTTGTGTTTTGATGGTTTTTTTTCGTTATTTGATCTCTTGTTTTATGTTGAAAAACTTATAAATTCAGACATGGATAATTGTAATTACAACTAAATGATGCATTCATATGTACTTGTATTACGATGTATTATATACTCGTGTATTCGTGCTTTGCTTCGTGGTAATGACTATGTGCTCGCGGAGAAAAAAATTTATTGCCATTTTAATAATCAAATTAAAAAGATCTTCAATTAAAACAAGTTTTGTCGCGTTTAAGAGTCGGTGATACAGTAGCGACAGGGCGTGTCATACACCCTCAATTTCACCTTTTTGGTACTATGAACCCTCAAGTCTTCCTCTTCAACAGAAAAATGGCAAGATCAGATGAGAGTGGAAGAAAGAAAGCATAGAAAAGAAAAGAAAATCTTGTTGTTGGTCTATGCTCGAATACAAGACTGTTGGAATTCGGAGCAACAATCTACCTTGAGGGAAAGTCTTTGAGCACTAGTTCCTTGGCTCCATACACTACAAGTGCATATTCTTCCTCCTCAAGCAAAGTATCCTAACATGGATAGTACATGAAGGGTCAATACCATAAAAATATTCCTTCTAGAGCTTTGTAAGATTAAGCATGTCAATCTCCACTTGTTGTACCTCTGGATGAAGAATATGAGACCCAATGTCACTTTCCTCCTTCCAGACTCTGTTGCAAGTCTGTCATTCTAGAACTTTGTATCCTTTGAAACCATGATACAGTCTGGTATAAAGATTGGGATGGACAATGATGTTTGGTTGCTTTTAAACAGTGGTCTTGAGGGTAAGATCCATTTTGTTGCTTTTTATTCAGTTGGTTTCATCAGTTTTCTATTAAGTCTATTGAAGAGTTATGTTACTCTGATAGGATCTTCAATTAACATCATGATCTTTCTTTGTTGTAGATGTTCTTTCGTGATTTCTATGAAGATAGATTCTAGTGTTCCATATATCTATTCAAAGTGTCTGAGTTTGTTAGCATCCATTGTATTAGAACTGAGCAATAATAAGTTGCTCATCAACATCAGACACTGGTATTGGTCAAATAAGTGCAATTCCAGGATCTATTTCAGTACCATCATCCTCTACTTTTGCAAGAGACTGAAGCTTTGCCTCCTCAAGAGCTTCCCTCTCCACAGGATCCATGTCAGGAATAATAGTAGCTTCTAACTCTGGTTGTATTTTTACACCACCCAAAGATAAAAATCTCAATTGCTATTGTTGATAGAGAATTTTGGTATTAGGTTCGACTATTTTTAAATCAACAAATAAGATTTTAATTTTAAGATAGTCTACTAAACTAAAATACTTTTAGGGTTGTGTGTTTTCAACCAGAGACTTCTTTTTAGCCTTAGCAAAGTCTCATCTACCTTGGCCTTCTTGCGGGCTTCAACCACAGACTTCTTCTTAGCCTTAGCAAAGCCTGCAACTTCCTTTCTACTGATGGGAGAGAGATTAGGTTTAAATTGGGTGGATAAGGTGGTGACTGAGGTAGAAGATCTAGAGTGGGTGAGGGTTGAGGTGTTAGTGTTTTAAGAATATCATATTCTTGGTCCTTTACAGTGAGATTGGTTTAGATTTGGGAGATACAACAAATTCTTGTTGTTCCGGTGGTGAGGGAGTTATAGGCTAAGGTTGCGGGTGTTTGATTTTGATGGTTCATCATTTGGTTGTTGGTCTAGATTCAGGTTCAGACTTAGAGTCTGGAGCCTTCCTTTTTTGGGTTGTTCTAGGGTCTAAGGATTTAGGATATGAATATGGTTGTTTCTTTGGCTTTTTTCTTGATCTAAAGGGTTGGTTCAGATGAAGATCCTTAGGTCTTTTCTTTTTTGTGGGTACTTTGGGTCTAGGTTGGTTGGGTTTAGGTTGGACTTGCTCCCCTTATGTCTATTGAGATGCAGATTCATACTCAAGATCAATAGGTTGATCCTGAGTGCGCATCATGTAACCAACTACAAGTAAGATACAAAAGTGAGTCAATCTATAGATCATCTGATCTATTGGTTTACCTAATTCGACTCTACTTAAAGAATTGGAAGCATGCATAGGTGTTTTCACTGGTTTGGCACCTTCTATCTTGAACTTATTCAAAGCTTCTTTAGTGTATTTCTAATATAAATGTATATACCTTTACTATCTTGTTTGATCTGAAGCCTTAGAAAGAACTTAAGTTCTCCCATCATGCTAATTTCAAACTCATTCTTCATCAGATTAGAAAAATCCTTACAAAGAGATTAATTAATGGCTCGAAATATAATATCATCAACATAAATTTGAACTATAATGAAATCTTTGTCAACTTCTCTTTTGAAAATACTTGTATCCATTTTGCCTCTCATAAAACCATTTTCTAAAAGAAAAGGGATTGGTCTATCATACCAAGCATGTGGTGCCTGTTTCAGACCATACATAGCCTTTTTAAGTTTGAAAACATGGTATGTAAGAGTATGATCTTCAAACCCAGGAGGTTGTTTGACATACACTTCATCTTCAATAAATCCATTTAAGAAAACACTTTTAACATCCATTGGAAATAACTTTATAGTTTTATGAATAGCAAAGGCAAGCATGATCCTTATAACTTTAAGTCTAGCAGTTGGAGCAAAGGCTTCAGTGAAGTTTATACCTTCTTGTTGTATATAGCCTTGAGGTACTAAGCTAGCTTTTTTCCTTACCACCTTACCTTGTTCATCCAACTTATTTTTGAATGTCCATCTTGTTCCAATGATGCTTTTGTTCTCAGGGTTGAGAATAAGTGTCCATACATCATTTTGGTGAACTGGTGGAGTTCTTCTTCCATTGTAATGATGTAATCATCATATGTTAGTGCTTAATCTATCATCTTAGGTTATATTTCAAACACGAGAATATGATACGCAAGATATTTGATGATCATTTGGTTCTGACTCCTTTAGTCTAATCTCCAATGATCTGATCTTGAGGGTGATAGTTAACAAATTTGTAGTCTTTAGTCTGAGGTTGTTGGCTAGATGAGTCTGTAGTCTAAGGAGGAATTTCATCAGACTATTTGGCTTCATCTACCATAGGTTTAACAAACAGACCAATCTGCATATCTACAAAATCATCCTCAAGATTTGATAACTTCATATTGATTATTAGACCATCATTGTACTTAACATGAATTGGTTCTTCCACGACTAAAGTTCTTGAGTTTAATACTATGTTAGATTTAGATGTGTCAGAATACCCTAGGAAGATTCCTTTATCCACCTTTGAATTAAACTTTGTGAGTTGATCTCTAGTGTTAAGGATAAAACACTCACATCCAAATGGATGAAAGTATGAAATATTGGGTTGTTCTTCCTCTACATAATTCATAAGGAGTCTTTTTAACCAATGGTCTTATCAATATTTTGTTTTGAAAAAAGCAAGTTGTGTTCACTGCTTCTGCTCAAAAGTGTTTAGGAAATTAGTTTTCTCAAAGCAACATCCTAGCCATTTCTTACAAATTTCTATTTTTCCTTTCCACTACCCCCATTCTGTTAAGGTGTTTCCCTTGTTGACATGCTTTGTAGAGAAGATGGATTTTCCAACAAATCTTAGGCAATCTTTTTACTAAATCTGTTTTAGATAATTTTGAAATATGTTTCAAATTGACATGCTCAAGTTTTTTCACCAAATCCATTTTTCATCTACTCTAGAAAGCATACACATTACATTCTGTTTACTCATATCTATCAAATAAATCTTATACAGATTGTTGTCTCACCTAGCAGCAAAGAACGACTTGTTATCTTCTGTCTTGACTATTGATAACCAATGTCGTATCACTTCAAAACAATTAAACTACGCTAATTATGTAGCACAAGATTAACCTAGGTTGACTTAGAGACACAATCAATATGGTTCCAACTTCAATTCACTAGTAAATAATAGGGAGATTTTTATCAAACAGTTTGCATGTGATAAATGAAAATTGCAGAAAAACGTAGCAAAATAGAAACTAACAGAAATGATAAAAGGTATTCTAAAACAGATTAAAAAGCATCAATCCAATTCACCAAACCAAGCAATACGAATTATCATACTTCTCAGATAATGATTTTGTTGTGAAAGTTATTCAATTTCATTAAAAGCAGTTCAATCGAATTAACCCTTAAATTAATTGAAACAACAAACCTAATTGAAATATCATCCAAATAATCTGTGATTAAAATTTGAAATTAGGAAATGAATCCATAAGCTAATACGTTTTCAATCCTAAACACATTCATAATCATGAAAATTGAATAGAGGATTGAAGAAGAAAGTGAACATTCACACAAAATTTGAAATACCAAATCAGAACTCAAATTCTCCTTGCTTGGGCTTGGATCCTTGGATTGATTGATTGTTTAGCCTTCCATGATCATCATCAATGAAAGCCCCATGAAATTAGTGCAAGAAAATGGAAGAACAGAAATACAAATGAAGAATAGTGAAGAACAATGAAGAACAGTTGAGAGAAAATAAGAGAAAGGAATTTAATTCTAAAAATTTCTAAAAGTCACTACAAAATATGTTTGTGCTAAAATGAAGTGTGTCCATCCAAATAACTAAAATCACTAAAATATAGTGACTGAGTCAATAGGAAAGGATGGACCATAATGAAGCCCAACTAATCTAACTAATTACACCAATTTTGCAGCCCAAAATTCAAGTGCAGTGGTTCTGACTTCCAAGCCTAAAATGACCCTCAAAATGAGAGAATTGGCCTCAGCTTATATTTGACAAACTTGTAGATCTTTTTTTCAATCTTTCCAGGGACTACTTATATGCGTCATTTGGAGTTCTGTAGAGCTCTCTAGGTCCTATACAAGGAAGATAGGTCAAGTAAGCAAAAACTTCGAAAATAAGCAACAATTATCAATTAAGCCCAGTTGTTTGCCTAAGGCAAAAACTGAATTAGAATGGAAAATAAAAGTCCAAGAGAAGTCAAATAAGCTAAGAAGAATAGAAAAATATTAAACTAAAAATACTCAATCAACTATACATTGGTCTTTGTTGAATGATACAATATAACCACTATCACAAAATTGACTTAGACTCATGTAGTTATACTTCAGACAATCAACATATAAGACGTTGTCTATGGAGGCTAGAGAGGGAATACCAATTTTACCTATACTAGTGATCTTCCCCTTACCCATGCCTCTAAAGGCAATCAATCTTCCTTTAATTGGCTTTAGGTTTAGGAACATAGACATTTTCTCTGTCATGTGTTGTGAGCAACCATTGTTCAAGTATTAGATTAAACCCTAGTAGCCTTTTCCTACCAAGGATATTTGTAATATGAACAATCGAATATTTTGGTACCTAAATCTTTTTGGGTCCATGAGCATTAGAACCCTTAGACATTTGCTTCTTTTTATGGATGCATCTAATCTTGGAATGTCCAGACTTGCCACAAAAGTCACATTTGTTTATATTAGACTATGACTTGAAGGATGATGCCTTTTTATAAGCCTAGGCCAAACTTTTCATCAAGATGTTAATGGAATTTTAAAATCATGGTTAAGGTATTTGAACTTTCTAAAAACTTCCCAAAGTAATTCATAAGACATGCAACTTCCTCTCTTAGTTTTTCAACTATGGAGGATTTGTTAGTCATATAGCACTTGCTTGGACTCTTTTCTAGAGTTTGGACTTTTTTCAGACTTTGATTTGTTTTCTCCAGTTTAGTATTTTCACAAATAGATTATTTATATCTTCTTCGTCATTTGATGAAGCACTAGAAGAGATATCAGATTCATAGCAAGTTATTAATTCAACTTTTTCGTCTGTATCTGCCATCAGAAAGATGTTAACTTGCTTATCATCTAAATTGTTACTTTTCTCACTATCTGAGTCATCCCAGGTGACCATAAAACTTTTCTTTTTCTTATCACCAGAGTGTCTCTTTTACTTTAACTGAGGCAGCCTGGACATCCAAATTTTGACAAGACTCTAATTCATTCAACTTGAAATACACATGCCTCAAAAGATCAAAAGGACTATATTGGTTTGTAATGTATGGCTTAGGTAAAGGGTGGATAAAAGAAGGATATTTAGGCTAAATCTAAGAGAAAAGAGAGCAATGGGGAGTAAGCCAACAAGTAAAAAGAGGGGTAGAAACAAAGAACTTATAAGGATGGAAATGAACCACAACAACTTTTATCGCTTTTTTTTTGCACTTTTTATTTGTATTTCTTTTCTTTTCTTTTTTTGAACTTTTTCTTGTACTTCTTTTTTTTGAAATTTTTCTTTTTATACTCTTTCTTTTCTTTTCTTTTCAAACCAAAATAAAATACAAATCTCCCACACTTGTTTGAAACTCACTCCCAAAACAATTCCAAGGCTCATTTTCTCTCTAAAGTTAGGGTAACATGGTTTTTCACTTTTTGGCTTGTAATGAGCTACACAAGAAAGAAAATGTTAAAGGCTAAAAAAGGGTGACAATGGATATCAATGCAAGGTAGATTTATTTGGCTAGTGGCTAAAAGAAAGAAGGCCTAAATCATCTCGATCAATGCATGTGCAAAAAGGAATGACAAGAGAGACAAGACATAACCTAGAGTAATCTAGCACAAGAGTGAAATCACACATGAAAGAACATGAATGAAATAATGTGATTCATTCACAAAGACCCAAAAACTGACAAGGAATAATTCTATCACACATGATCCATCTTAAATTCTATTTCTTAAGCCTATTTATCACTTTAACAATTGCGATAATGATTCACATTAAGTATGAAACTTTTCAATCCAACAAAAGTTAATACATTTCTCACAATTTATACAAGTTATAAATCCTATGAAAAACATTAAAGTGCCTAAATTCTAATTTTTATTTTCTGAATGTAAAACAGAAACAGAAACCAAAAACAAAAAACAAAAAACAAAAAATATTTTTGTAATCCTTCACCCCACACTTGAAATGCACATTGCCCTCAATGTGAACATGTAATGAAATGCAAACAAAGAGACAATAAATAAAAGAAGGGAAAAGGAAACTCCCAAAATGCCATTCAAGGTACATCATCACATAAAATTGGCAAGACCAAAGAGAGGTTTGTCACAAGCTCCTCCTCTACTTGCGGGCTCTCATGAAATAGCTTGAGTTGGTGACCATTCACTTTGAAGACCTTGCCGATAACTTCATTTTTAATCTCAGCTGCACCATGGGAAAAAACATTAGTAATAACAAAAGGTCAATCCCATCTAAATCAAAGTTTACCAGAAATAAGCTTAAGGCGAGAGTTAAACAAGAGTACTTTTTACCAATATGGAACTCCTTTCTAAGAATCCTAGAGTCATGAAATCTCTTCACTTTCTCTTTGTAAATTTTGGAGTTCTCATAGGCTTCTAAGCGGATCTCTTCAAGTTCTTGCAATTGAAGCTTCCTTTCCATACCTGCTTCATCAAATGTCATGTTACAACTCTTCACCGTCCAATAAGCACAGTGTTCAATCTCCACCGGAAGGTGGCATGCCTTACAAAAAACCACCCTATAGGGAGACATCCCCAAAGGTGTTCGGTAAGCGGTCCTGTGAACCCATAAAGCATCTTCAAGTAGCTTGCTCCAATCCTTCTTGTTGGGTTGCACTATCCTCTGTAACACTTGTTTGATCTCTCTGTTAAAAACCTCCGCTTGCTCATTAGTTTGGGGATGATAAGCTGTAGCAACTCTATGCACAACCCCATACTTCTGAAGCAAGGATGTCAATGATCTGTTACAGAAATGGCTCCCCTGGTCACTTATAATGGCTCTAGGTACACCAAACCTACAAAAAATGTTAGATCTCACAAAATTCACAAGAACTTTAGAATCATTAGTTCTTGTGGCCTTAGCTTCAACCCATCTATAACCATAATCAAAAGCAAGTAGAATATATGAAAAACTATGAGAAACAGGAAATGGACCCATAAAATCAATACCCTATACATAAAAAATCTCACAAAAAATAATGGGCTGCTAAGGCATCTCATGTCTACGTGTAATGGTTCCTCCTGCTCTCTGACACTACTCACAAGTGGTGGTAAAGTGATAAGCATCTCTAAACATGGTGGCCCAATAGAACCCACAGTCCAATACTCTCATAGCGGTTCGTTGAGGACCAAAATGATCGCCGATAGGTGTGCCATGACAGAACTGAAGAATAGACTGAATCTCATGATCTGGTACACACTTGCGGATCACTTGATCACTACCAAACCTCCACAAATAAGGATCATCCCACACATAACATTTAGCATTACTCTTTAGTTTATCTATTTGAGACCTAGATGCATGAGGCGGAACAACAAATGCAACAATGAAATTCACAATATCAGCAAACCAAGGTGTAATATGTGATGAATGCAAGTGCATCAAATGCTCATCAGGGAAATTATCCCTAATAGCAAAAGATTCAACAGGTCCCTCAATCTTGCTCAAATGATCAGCAACCAAGTTTTTCACACCACTTCTGTCCTTAATCTTAATATCAAACTCCTGAAGAAGAATCATCCACCTGATCAATCTAGGTTTAGCATCAGACTTCTTCAACAGGTACTTCAAAGCTGCATGGTCAGTAAAGATAGTGATATGGGAGCAAAACAAATAAGATCAGAATTTATCTAAAGCAAAAACAATAGCCAAAAGCTCTTTCTCAGTGGTGGTGTAGTTAACTTGGGTTGCATCTAAAATGCATGAAGCATAAGCAATGACATGTGATCGTTTATCAACTCTATGTGACAACACAGCCCCAAGTGCATAATTAGAGGCATCACACATGAGCTCAAATGGAAGTTCCCAATCTGGTGGCTGCATGATGGGAGAGGTAGTAAGCTTCTTACTCAATTCCTCAAATGCCTCTTTGCAAGGCTGGTTAAACATAAAGTCTACGTCATTTTGGAGAAGCTTGGACAATGGTAATGCAATCTTGCTAAAATCCTGGATGAATCTCCTATAAAAACCTGCATGTCCAAGAAAAGAACGCACTTCCTGCACAGAAGTGGAGTAAGGTAAAGAAGTAATAACATCAATCTTAGCTTTATCGACCTCAAGACCTCTACTAGAGACTAAATGCCCTAAGACCATACCTTCATGTACCATAAAATGGCATTTCTCAAAGTTAAGAACAAGGTTAGTCCCAATACATCGATCAAGAACTCTAGAGAGACTATCTAAACATGCATCAAAAGAGGAACCATAAACAATGAAATCATCCGTAAACACCTCCATGCAACTCTCTAATAAATCAGAAAAGATACTCACCATGCATCTTTGGAAGGTAGCAGGTGCGTTGCATAGGCCAAAAGGCATCCTAGTGTAGGTAAATGTGCCAAATGGGCAGGTGAATATGGTCTTATGTTGGTCCTCTGGTGCAATATGAATTTGCATGTAACCAAAAAAACCATCAAGAAAGCAATGATGTCATTTACCTGCCAACCTCTCCAGAACCTGGTCAACAAAGGGGAGAGGGAAATGGTCCTTGGGAGTTTCCTGGTTAAGTCTCCTGTAGTCAATGCAAACTCGCCAACTGTTGGCTACTCTAGTCGGAATCAACTCATTATCCTGATTTTTCACAATAGTGATACTCGACTTCTTAGGGGCCATTTGGACAGATGAAACCCAAGTGCTATCTGAAATGGGATAGATGATCCCTGTAGCTAGTAACTTCATCACTTCCTTCTTCACCACATCAAAAATAGTGAGATTTAGCCTCCTCTGTGGCTGCCTCACCGGCCTAGAATCATCCTCCAAGAGTATTTGATGCATGCAGATGGAAGGATTTATTCCAGGAAGGTCAGCAAGTGTCCATCCAATGGCCTTTTTGTGGCCTCTCAAAAAATGCAGCAGCTTCTCTTCATGCTCAAGTGATAGGCTACTAGATATGATGACTAGAAGTTGTTGAGCATCATCTAAATATGCATATTTAAGGTGCTCAGGTAGTGACTTCAACTCCAAGGAAGGTGGCTGAATGGTGGAAGGCAAGGAAAGGTTGGTGGCTGAGGGAAGGGAGATAGTAGAATCAGAACCTGTACCTGTATCTACAACACAATCAGAGTCAAGTGCAGAGGAAATCTCCGCACAAATACTACACAAAACAACAGAATCATCACAGGTACAATTACAAGAACCAAAATCAGAAAAATCAAAAAGTAAATCAGAAATGTCTAATATCTAGTGCAACATCAATGATATCAAGAAGAAGGATAAAATGCTCCTCTACAGGATGTCTCATGGCCTCAAAAATGTTAAACTGGACAACTTCATCACCAAACTCCATGGAAAGAGTTCCTGCATACACATCAATTTTGGTCCTGACTGTCATTAAGAATGGTCTCCTTAGGATCAATGTGGAACCATGGCTGGAAGACTCATTCTCCATATCCAGTATGTAAAAATCTGCAAGAAAAATCAAATTATTAACTCACACCAGCACATCTTCAATAAGTCCAAGTGGAAGCGCAACACTCCTGTTGGCTAAGTGAATGACAACACCAGTGGGTTTCAAATCACTAAGATGTAATGATATGTAAACTGATGTGGGCATGACATTAATGGAGGCTCCAAGGTCACACATGACATCTGCAAAAGTACAATCTCCGATGGTGCAAGGGACAGTGAAAGTGCCAATATCTTTGCACCTCTGTGGCAAGGTGGATAGTGGAATGACATTAATAGTTTTGCTCTGTGTAAGTGCAGATATATTTCTGCCCATCTTTACTTGTTCATTTCCCTTCAACTTCCTCTTGTGAGTACACAAATCCTTCAAGAACTTTGCATATTTTGAAATCTATTTGATGGCATCCAAGAGGAGAAATGGATCTATAAGGAAAAGGTAGAGGAATATGTGTTGGTGCAGAATCTGTTTTGGCACCATCATCAACTTTTTTACCAGCATCAATTTTAGCACCAACATTTGGAAGCTCCTTGCCACTCCTCAAGGTAATAGCACTTACATTCTTTGGATTAATAACTGGTTGTGATGGAATGTTGCCAGAACCTTATTGCTGCATTTGGTTGATAGTTGTAGCTAACTGTCCAATCTGAGTCTGCAGGTCTTGGATGGTTGCACTAACATTTTGTTGAAACTGAATGTTGGTGGTTGCCATTTGCTTCATCAAGTCCTCCAAAGAAGGTCCAGAACTGGTCCACACAAGTTGTGCAGGTGCAGGTGCAAGAATTATGGCTGTTGTCCGAACGGAGAAGATTGGTATTTGTTGGTGGAGGGTTGATATTGCTACTGTTGAGGTCTGAATGGTTGTTGTTGTTGTGTCTACTGTTGAGGTTTGTGGACCAGGACCATACCTCAAATTCGGGTGATCTCTCCAACCAAGATTATAAGTGTTGGAGTAACGATTATATTGTTGTTGAGGTCTGAATAACTGTCCAGGTTGTATTGCAGAAACATCAGCAGCTTGTTCTGTTTCTTTTAGAGTGGGACATGCATCTGTTGGATGATCAGGTGCACAACAGATACCACACAGTCTTGGTTGATTGGCTGTCATCATGTTCTGTTGTTGACCAATAACAAGTTGTCTCACAAGGGATGTCAACTTTGTCAGCTTGTTCTCCAACCTTTGGTTATCAGCAACCATAGAAACAAAAACTTTATTTGCAACAGCCTTGGATGTTGCAGCACCTCTAGTACTAAATTGCTGATAGTTGGCTGCCACGTTAGAAATCAATTGTCTTGCAGCAAGAGGAGTCTTGTCCATCAAAGCGCCTCCACTGGCTGCATCTATCATACTCCTATCTATCAACATCAAGCGTTCATAAAAATACTGAATCAATAATTGCTCACTGATTTGATGGTGAGGACATGTAGCACACAGCTTGTTGAATCTCTCCCAGTACTCATATAATGTCTCTTCAGCTAGCTGCCTTATACCATAAATTTCTTTCCGGATGGATGCTATTCTGGATGCAGGGAACAATTTCTCCAAAACTCTTCTCTTCATATCTGTCCAAGTGTTGATAGGATCTGGTTGAAGGTACAACCAGTCCTTGCTCACACCATCCAGAGAGAATGGAAATGCATTCATCTTGACATAATCCTCATGAATGTCATGTGGTCGCATGGTGGAACACACTACATGAAACTCCTTAAGATGCTTGTGTGGATCTTCACCTGCAAGACCATGAAACTTTAGAAGCAAATGGATCAATCCATATTTTAGCTCATAACTAACCTCAGTCTCAAGATATTGAATACACCAAGGTTGATAAACAACATCAGGTGTAGCCAATTCCTTAAGAGTTTGGTTGTTATCAGCCATTTTTTCAACAAAAATTTCAGAATCAAGATGTTCAAAATTAGAAATAGACTTAGAAACTAAAGACTCAGAAGACACTATACTACTATCTAAAACTATAGTATCAAATTTATCTAGATTACTATTATTTATGCTCAATCTGTGAAATGTCTTATCTAACTCAGGATCATATGAATTCAAGTCACTTGATTCGGACCTAGTCATGCACAGTTCAACAAAAATCACATAAATAATAGAAGTAACAAACAACTACTCTATCAGGACACTATTCATAATATTTGCTAAATCTATATTAAAAATGAAAAACTGGCCCAACAGATTTTTTTTTTTAATTCAAAAACACTACAGCAACTGACTAAAAATTATTATTATTATTATTTAAGTTCGAAATATTTTTTTTAATCTATATCTATCTATCTTCTATCTAATTTCTAGAAACAAATTTTTGAAATTTTATATCTTTTTTTTATCTATATATATCTATATCTATCTTCTATCTATTATCTAAAAACAAATTATCTATATTTATCTTCTATCTATATCTATTTTCTATCTATATCTAAAAACACATTTTTGATTATATATATATATATATATATATATATATATATATATATATATATATATATATCTTCTATCTATTATCTAGAAATAAATTATCTATATTTATCTTCTATCTATTGTCTAGAAACAAATTTTTGAATTTTTTGAATTTTTTTCTATATTTATCTATATCTATCTATCTTCTATCTAATTTCTAGAAACAAAT
>CM023941.1:28250294-28266447 GCA_013407115.1 Glycine latifolia
TTTTGATTATATATATATATATATATATATATATATATATATATATATATATATCTTCTATCTATTATCTAGAAATAAATTATCTATATTTATCTTCTATCTATTGTCTAGAAACAAATTTTTGAATTTTTTGAATTTTTTTCTATATTTATCTATATCTATCTATCTTCTATCTAATTTCTAGAAACAAATTTTTAAATTTTTGAAATTTTGTTTTTATCTATATTTATCTATATCTATCTATTATCTAGAAACAATTTTTTTTTTGAAATTTTGAATTTATTTTATTATCTTTATTTATCTTCTATCTATTGTCTAAAAACAAATTTTTGAATTTTTTTTTAATTTTTAGACTGGTAGAATTATACTATACTATTATCTAATTATGAGTGGATTAAAGTTGGCACACAATGAACTGTGTCCCTGGCAATGACGCCAGTTTTGATAACGACTATCGAATCGCTACAAAATAAATAAAACTACGCTAATTCTGTAGCACAGGATTAACCTAGGTCGACTTAGAGACACAATCAATTTGGTTCAAACTTTAATTCACTAATAAACAATGGGGGGATTTTAATCGAATAGTTTGTAGGCAATGAATAAAAATTGCATAAACACAAACAATAATTGAAGAAAAATGCAGAAACTAACAGAATTGATAAAAGGCGTTGTAAAATAGATTCAAGAATATCAATCCAATTCACCAAAACAAGCAATCCAAATTATCATAGTTCTCATATAATGATCGTATTATGAAGGTTCATTCAATATCATTAAAATCAGTTCAATCGAATTAACTCCTAAATCAATTGAAATCACAAATCGGATTGAAATATCATCCAACCAATCTATGATTAAAATTCAAAATTATGAAATCAATCTACAACCTAATTTTTTTTCAATCCTAAACATATTCATAATCATGAAAATTGAAAATAGGATTGAAGAAGAAGATGAACATTCACACAGAAATTAAAAAATCAAACCAGAAGTCAAATTCTTTTTGCTTGGACTGGATCATTAGATTGATTAATTATTTAGCCTTCCATGATCATCATCAATGTAAGAGCCACAAAATTTGTATGAGAAAAATAAAAGAATAGAGATGAACGGAAGAAGAAACATAAAGAAAAATGAAGAACAATTGAGAGAAAAAGAGAGATAACTTTTTAATTCTGAAAACTTCTAAAAGAGAATACAAAAACTGTTTGTGCTAAAAAGTAAAGTCTTCTCTGACTAACTAATTGCACTAATTTATAGCAGCTGAGTCAATAGAAAAGGATGGGCCATGATTAGGCCCATCTAATCTAACTAATTGATAATTACACAAATTCGCAACCCAAAACTCAAGTGCAGGGATTTTGACTTCCAAGCCTAAAATGACCCTCAAAATTACAGAATTGGCCTTGGCTTATCTCTGACAAAATTGTATATCTTTTTCTTATCTTTCCAAGGACTACTTATATGTGCCATTTGGAGTTCTGTAGAGCTCTCTAGGTCCTACACAAGGAAGATAGGTCAAGTATGCAAAAAAATCCGAAAATAAGCAACAATTATCAATTAAGTCCACTTGTTTGTCTAAGACAAAAACTGAGTTAGAATGAGAAAATAAGAGTCCAAGAGAAATCAAATAAGCTAAGAAGAATAGAAAAATATTAAACTAGAAACACTCAATTAGTCATTTCATCGTCAATGGATCCTCCATAATTGTCATATGAGACATTAGACTCAGCCATCTACACTTTTAGAGGAACTTTTCTTTTTCTTTTCTTCGAGAACTAGTTTCTTCAGTCTTGAGGGCATCAAAATATCTCTTTGGAAGATGATATTGGTTCTGAAGGTGAACTTCATGAACTCTTAGGATACCCAACAGTTCATCACATGCTAGAGTTTTCAGACTTCTAGCTTCTTGGATGGCTATTATTTTTTATTCTTGCACCTTTGAAAAGTTATCTAGAATATTTACATTTATCTAAGCTTTGGTGAAGGCGTGTCCTAGAGCCTCAACTCCTTTCAGAAGCACTTGAAGTCTTCCAAACATGTTTGTCCACAAATTCTTCCTCTTTCATGGAGAAGCTCTCATATTGCCGCGTCAAAGTGGAAGTTTTTCTTAATTGAACATCTTTTGTTTCTTCATAATTGATGCTCAGTGAATCCCCAATCTCTTTGGCTATCTTTAGTCTGCATATCTTGTTATACTCATTCTTGGATAAAGTGCATGCCAAAGTATAACAAGCTTTTGTGTTCAGCTCCATTATAACATGTTTTGCATCTGTCAATTCTGCCCTAGGTCTATTAATGTGTATATCTCCATTTGTGATGATCATCCAGAGTCTATAATGATTGGACTTGATGTACATCTCTATTCTGTCTTTCCAAAATGAATAGTACTATCATGTGAAGCTTGGTGGCCTCGTGAGGAATGCTCCTCTAGACACAGTCAAGTGCTTAACCCTTGGAGCCTAAGCTCTGATAGCAAACTATAAAGGAAAATATCACAAGAAATGGGGTTGAATTGTGATTTTTAGAAATTTTAAATCCTTTTTCTAAAACAACATTATTGTTTGGTGATAAAACGTAAAAGAACAAATATCATATTTTCGCAAAAAGGTCCAAAAGATAGCCTCAGATTTTGTACAATAAACAAAGTTTTTCAAAAGGAAAAAATCAAATTTGAACCCTAAGTCAATTTAAAGCACAGAAGAGAAAACAAGCAATATAAGACAATAGAAGTTATGATGGTTCATCTCAATCACCGAGACTATGTTCAGTTCTTGGAAAACCACCAAGTTCCACTAACTTCAATAAGTTACAAGTACTAATCACTATCAGTTTTGGCTCTACAAATCAAGCTCTACAACTAGTATTCTTTGTCCTACTAAGCCACTATTGGCTCTAATACAAATAAGAACATTTTTTTTTATTGATTGCACAATGACTAACTCTCAATCGTCATACAAATGGATATTCAATCTTAACACATAGTCATGTCTCTAAAGATATTCAAAGTGTTCTGAGAGTTATTCTAAGCTTTATTATAATTTACGAAGAGCTTTTTACATAAAGAATTTGAATATGAGTGCTTCAGTTAGTTCTTCATGTCTTCAAAGCTTTTGGTATTTATAGGCCTTCTTTAACAAATGTTTGTTGCCTCTAAACAAATAGATTTCTTCTCTTTAGCTTATGTATGAAAAATGTGGTCGTTGGAGTATTTAATGCTTGCATTAAATGCACACACTTCTTTATACCAAAAAATTGCTTTTCTTAGTTATCGTGTTGAACACTTCAGTTGGAAATCACTTCCTTTTGTGTCAGAGTAGGTCTGTACAACAAGGAATTTCTTTTGATGGCAATTTCAAATTTTCAGAACTTGAGCTTCATTTATTTTTCATAGGATTCAACAAATCCTAAAGAATATCTTTGGAACACAAATCTCATACATACAATATTAAATGAAGTCTTAAATATCATCCTTCGAAGTATGTTCTAATATCACATAAGATACAACTTTTAACCTTTGCATTTGTTTACATCTAATCAAAATAATTAAGGGTCTTGATTTGTATCAAGATCACAAATGTCTTTTGACTTAACAAAAACTTAACGTTCTTAGTAAGGGGTGTTGGTAAAATTTGGCAAGTTAACCAAATTGCATAAGTAGTACAATGGACAAGTCCAAGTATTATTTCCCAAGAGACTTGTGTAATATTGGACAATATTCATGAAATTACCATCTAAGCTAATTAATATCGCAAGAAATCATTAAAGACATGAACTTTGGTTGGTTTTGTGAAAGTTAAGGACATATCTAATGCTGGACAGAACTTCAAAAGATGTTTTTGTGGTTTTATAACATGAACAAAGTTGTGAAAGAGGTTAAAAACAGAATGTAGAAGCATTGTAGGGGTTAGATTCACCAAACCTTTACTTTCTTCTTGCATAAACTTGCCAATCATATTCCATTTGCATTCTCATGTTAAAATCAACCAATAAAAGTGTTCTTAATCTTAATTCCTTAGGTAAAAATAGTCTTAGATACCTTCCCTAAGCCATGATCTCTCAACAACTTAACGAAGGCACTATATCGTTAAGCATTGTGACAAAACATTATCATCAAACTCAACTCCATACCTAAATACCGAGCCTATTGAGTATATTACTTCAAATCTTGACAGTAAAAGTGTTTCCCAACATCATTCACGTCCAAAAACATGCCATGGTTACATGTAAGTGATCAATCCACAACAAGCATTGAGTAAAGAAGCAAGATACTAACATGTACAAATATGCATAATATATATTAAATCATATCAAAAGATACAAGAGAGTGCATAAATTGTTACATCTAATCACTTACAACGTAAGAAATCAGCTATCCATAGCCATTGATAACATCAAAATACTTGGAAGATAGAAGATAGAAGAAAATGCTTCCATGGAACAAGAAGGATCTCCTCGACTTTAAAGAACTATCCAAATCCACGTCCTATTGCATAATGATCCAGAATGTCTTCAAAAATGAGAGTTAGCCCTTTATATACTCAAGCATAATTTCTGTTTTTAAAAGACAATTGGCTTGGCCATGGATTTTGTCTTAGTTGACTGACAAATTCCACTGCTTCATCAAAATGTTGCTTCAATTGACCCTTCAAGGCTTCAAAATGTTGCTTTATATAATCTAGCTCCAAATTGTGTTCTAGATCTTCAATCTCATTTTTCCTTTAAAAAAATGGGGCAAATTACTATAATATAACCAAGAAATAAATAAAAAAACTAGACTAAAATTCAGAAAATAGTGAAAACAAAGCAATTTGAGTTAAAACAACCCTCTAAATCAAGGTAAGAGCAAGAAAAATGCCTTAAGAAGCACTCAAAAAATACTCAATTTTGGCATTTAACTGGGAGTTAAAAATAATGGGGGAAAATGAAGGAAATGAGTGAAATTAAGACAAACTTTAAGAGAGTTGTTATAATTTACTCTAAAAAAATTCAAATAATAATTGTAAACAAATGCAAATGTTAAAAATTGTGTCGGCGGAGGAAATTGAGTAATTTGGAGGAGTAAACACACAAAAGGCATTATAGGAAGTAGTAATAATAATAAATTGCTTTCTTGCGAATTGTAATTGACATTGATTATCTTTTCATTACTTATAAATATAAATAGATCATTCATGCTGAGTAGTTATAAAATTCAATCGAACACATTTGGAGAAAAAAAAGTTTGTTTCGCATTCTCTCACACACATATTGCTTTCATGTAATGTATGTGATATACCCTGCAAATCATTATCATCTTAGGGGAAGAACTGGGAAGGAAGTGAAAAGGACAATACGTCTCGATCTTTCTTTAAGCAATGTTCTTGGTTGTGAAAACGTCAACAACACAACCTATTGGAATTCATATTTTGCCAAAATAAACTTTGAAACAATCAATAACGAATATGTAGTGCTGGTAAAGTGCAAATGCAGCGAAAAAAACTCGCTAACTAATGTTTTATATTAATTAGTGAAAAATATTACATAGAGATGTACCACTAAATGCAATATCTTGGGAAACGTAATAGAAAAGTTCACATTTAAATGTCGGGTTGATATTTTCCATTTTGTCTATTAAATTAATGTATATTTATTCAAGAACTATTATTCCACCATTTTTTTAGAAAAGAAAAATTGATATAAGAAAAACTTAACAATAATGATGAAACAACTTACATATAATTTTATAAATTTTGTCACTGATGCATTAATTTCTTGTAATGATTCTCAATTCTAATTTCCTTAAAAAATAACTTCAGTGGTTGATATATGTTAATTTTTGAATATAAACTTCATTAAACTAATTATACTTTTTAATTATTTATAAAATTCAATACTATGTACAGAATATTCACTAACAGATTTTTTTTAATGCAAATAATGTTAAAAATAAAAAAAGTATTAAAACATTTATAAAAAATAATACTTATACCACCAAATATGTGAAGAAATTGGTATGTAGGTATATTAAATATTAACAATACTTATATCACCAAATACTTATAGCAACATTTTAAAAAATTTAGGGATTTTGATCGGTCAAATTTTTTTTTGAGATTAAAAACCAAAATTTTTAAAAAATTAAGAATTTTGATTGATCAAACTTTTGTTTAGAGATTAAAATCTGAATTAATTAGACTTGAGTAAAAAAAAGTATATGTAATACAATTAGATAAGTTGAGGAATATTCAACCAAGAAAAAAAGATAAGTAGACGAATCTAATCTTTACATTGGCTGCTGTAAATTCTTTTTTCTTTTAGAAAAATAACAGTTCTCCACTATTGATGATAAAATTAATGACATAAGTTCTAACCTGCCTATATTTTATCAAACATGTATATATATTTAATGACCAGTTAATTCTATTATTGATACGTAACTTATTTAATATTTTTTTATTATGAAAATTACTTTCCTAGGCAGCATCCAAGACTTTTAATATCTAAGATTGGAATTAAAGTTTTATTTTAATTTTTTTATTTGAAAAATCCTTATTAGGCAAACTCTAAGTCAAAAGTGGGTGTGATAATTTTGAGTCTTTTATATTTAGCAAAATTTTCAATTTTCAACATGCAAAAGCTTCAATATGAATCATGCTGCACCTAGTACCTACTACATACAACTTAACTAGATATGATAAAACTATCTTCTAGCTCACCAACCGGTTTCAAGAAGCTTCAAAAGGGAGTAAGGAAGAGATGCAGTGAGAAACAAAGATCAAACTGAATGTAAATGGCAAAGGCACATCAAATAGTGCTAGGGAGCAATTGGGGAATCCGAAACATTTTTCAATCCATTGTGGCCATCTTAACCACAATTCTAGTGGTCACTGCCATTTATCTAACACAGGAGGGAGAACAATGGTCTAATGAAAGGAACAAGTTTCATTCATTATCAAAATGTAACTTATTTTCTGGTGAGTGGGTTTTTGATAATGAATCATATCCACTCTACAAGGAGCAGCAGTGCACATTCATGTCTGATCAATTGGCTTGTGAGAAGTTTGGAAGGAAGGATCTAGGCTACCAGAATTGGAGGTGGAAGCCCCACCAATGTGACTTACCCAGGTCTCTCTCCCTACCCTATGACATTTTTTAAGGATGTGTTTAGAAGTGTGATTTTGAGAAGAAAAGGGAGGCTAATTTTTTTAATGTTTAAATAAAGAAATTTAAACAATATTTATAAAAATAAGCAAAAGATTGATATATTAATCTATCACTTTATTTATTTTATTTTAAAATTAATTAAATTAAAATATTTATTAGAAATGAAAAGCCCATCCTTTATCTTTCAAAACCTAACTCCCAAACATATCCTAGCAATCTTCTTAATGAGTATCAAAAAGGGTACTTAGTTATGGAATCAATAAATGGAAAAATTGTAATAGAAATCATGGTGAGAAATTATTAGTGACATTTTTTCATATAAATTTTTCATTTTTGATTCATTAATCAATTTTTCTCTTTTAATTACATAGTCATTCTTTTCTACCTACATATATGTATGGTATGCTTCAATATTAAGTTAGGCTATGTTTTTTTAGCTTTGTGAAATGTGGCTCCTTCTTTGTTAATAAGGTTCAATGCCACAGCATTGCTTGAAAGGCTAAGGAACAAGAGGATGGTGTTTGTGGGGGATTCACTCAACAGAGGCCAATGGGTTTCAATGGTTTGCCTAGTTGAATCTTCTGTGCCCCCAACTTTCAAATCTATGCGGACTGGTGCAGATGGTTCACTCAACATTTTCAAGGCCGAAGTAAGTCCATGGTAGTAGAAAGGATAAATAACCTTACTCCTACATACTTCTCGCATGCTCCTACATTTCAAAACTATTACTACTAACTTTTTTTTTTATTAAACATATTTAATTAACTTGAGCACAAATTTGAAAGGAATTATGTATGACAAAAAAAACTGTTAATGGATTTAAAGTAATTACTAAGCATTTCAGTATATATTAATTGCTTAAAATGATTTTGGTAATTAATTAATCAAAATTAGGTGAGATGCATGTGAAGGTGTATACATGGATAATTAACGTAACAATGATTTGAATAGAAATGCTTTATTTGACTATATATTGTATCAACATCATAGAAACAAAATGCATGTATATACAAGTTTCTCTTTAAATCAAGATATTGGATGGTTAAGAAGAAGAAAGAAATGAAGAAACGGGGGTGAGTTTGATTCCTTTTATTATACAAAATTAATAAATTGACAATTAATATTTATTGATATAAACAAAAAATTTCTCTTAATTAGACAATAACCTTGACATGTGCAAGTATCTCTTTACGAGATTAACCCAATGAGGTTAGCTTAATGGAAAGAGAGTTTAAGTAGTATGCACACAAGTCTTAGGTTCGATCTTCAGTATTGTCGTCACTTTATACCCTCCCAAAAAGAGACTTAACTAGTTGTTTAACTAACACGTTTATCAATTTTAATGAAGGAATACAATGCAACAATTGAGTTCTATTGGGCCCCATTGCTGGTAGAATCAAACTCCGATGACCCTGTGAACCATAGGGTAGCAGAACGAACTGTGAGAGTGCAGGCCATAGAGAAACATGCTAAGTACTGGACTGATGCGGACATTCTGGTGTTCAACACTTTCCTCTGGTGGAGAAGGCGCGCAATGAATGTGCTGTAAGTACAACAACTCACCAAAACCCCCCATCATCACTTTCTTAATTTCATTTCATCAACTTGCATGCCTTTCAACAACTCCAATTCCCAACCACCATGGACATGTGGGAGTGTTGCGAATTGTGATGTTTCCACCATAAATGAATCGTATGCCTCTCTCCTCTCCTACCACCAATTTAGTTCCATCTAAAACAGTTTTAATTTTTAAGAACAAAACTTAATTAAGTATAAGAGTTTTGGTATGTTTGATAATTCCTTCCCATTTTTTAGTTTTAAAATAATTCTACGCTACTCAACCAACAATTTCTCATCTAAAATCTATTAAGATGATTTTTATTTTTTTTATTTCCAAAACAAGTGTTTTAAAAAAAACCAGTTGAGATGCCTTCTCATTAATTCTTCTTCTTGTTAATTAGAAATCAAACACGCGCTTAGTTTTTAATTAAAACTAATATTTTGTCTTTGTAATGGTTGCTTTTATTTTGATAACTCAAACTGATAGTTCTCAAAAAGATAAAATATTGATTTTATTAGAAAACAGTATCATCATTCAAATAAAAAATTTGATCAGAATGTATAAATAATATGAAAAAAAATTATAGTCATTCAATTTAAAACTATTAGTCATAATTACTTTAAAAACCATATTTAAGGTGATTTGTAAGTGCTTGATATTGTATAAATCTGTATAGTTTATAAAAATTAATCTCCTTAAATATTACATGTGTTTGTGTATTTTTTTAATACATACAAAATTAAATACTAAGAAAGTTAACAAGATGGCTTAACTCTTAAGATTCACCAAAAAAATAAAAAAAGCTTAACTCTTAAGAAAAAGATATAACATGCATTAGTCATAATTCTTTTGTTTTTTGGTCAGTACTGTCTTAATTTTAATAGTGACAGTGTAACCTGCAAGCAGGTGGGGTTCATTTGGAGACCCAAATGGGGTAAACAAAAGGGTAGGAATGGTGCGAGTCTATGAAATGGCCTTGAGGACATGGTCAGACTGGTTGGAAGTCCATATTAATCGTAACAAAACCAAGCTGTTTTTCGTATCTATGTCACCAACTCACCAAAAGTAAGTGCGACAACTCCACGTTTCCCATCATTATAAATAGGAGTAGAACCTGTCTTAAAAATAGAGTTTAAATATGTTTTTAATTTTAGTGATATATTTTTTTCTTGTGTTTGGTGTTGATGTGTCGGCGGGACAGTTTTCTAGTTATGTTTGTTTTATTGTACTCACTTTTTTACTGTGTTCTTTTAAAAAATAGTGCAATACAGAGGCTCCGCTGCAAGTTTTGTTTTAATTCTTATTCTCCATATGTTGTATTATAGTTTTCATTCTAAATTTTTTTTACACGCAACAAAAAAAATTAATAAATTGATAAAAAAGAATATCAATTTTATAAAATTAACTTTATCATCATTAATTTATTTTTAATATTTGTTTCCGTATCACTAATAATATAAACGATATAAATAGAAAAAAAATATTATATTAAAAAGTTAGAATCACAATTATTTTGAGATAAATTTTTTTATTATTATTTATGGGCGAGGGAGTAATATATGAGTGCAGAGAACTCCTAAAAGAAAATGACAGTATTTAATAAAGTAATCAAATTATATACAGGAATACATAAGTACATAACATATTGATTGCTCTATGATTACTCTATGATCTAATCAATGCTCTAATTAGATTTGTAATATAAAAAAATGGCAGGGCTCATGAATGGGGAGGAGTTAAGGGTGACAATTGTTATAAAGAAACAGATCAAATTACAGAAGAAGGGTATTGGGGGAATGGTTCAATTCCAAGTATGATGCGAGTTGTGGAAAATGTGATTGAAGATTTGAATGGAAGAGATTTGAATGTTCAATTGCTTAACATCACACAGCTCTCAGAGTATAGGAAAGAAGGGCACCCATCTATCTATAGAAAGCAATGGGAGCCGCTAACTGAAGAACAGTTATCAAATCCAAAAACTTATGCTGATTGCATACATTGGTGCCTCCCTGGTGTGCCTGATGCGTGGAATGAGCTCCTCTATGCCTATATTTTCCATCGATGACTAACATTTGACTAGAAAAATTAAGTTTGGAACGTAGTATTTTGCATGCCAAGTTGTTCATTTGTTTATCTTGTGTTTTTCCTTTTCTTTTCCTTTTAGCTTTGTGATCTTATTTTTCTCTTATTGGTGTGGTGAGGGGAGTTAAAGTGTAAAAAAGTTGCCTCTCTATATATGCCAATATATCTTCTTAATGTTTATTCTCTCACGTGATTCATGTAGTGGACTTTTATTAAGTGGAATAAGAATATGCTGTTAGTTTTGTTTAGTGGGTTTTTTCCCTTCCAAATGTCTCATTTGTCTTGCAAAATTGAAAACAACCCATGTTTAAAACTTTGGTAGCATCAAAATATATAATTGCTCAGACAGTAATTGGGTCGATAAGCTGTGTATTTAGTTGTTCCTTGTTTGTTAATTACGAAACATTCTCAAAGGATAATATATTTGGTGAAAAGAAAAACAGTAAAACAAGATACCAGCAACATCAATGAAGAAAGCGTTCAGTAAACATCATTTGCAAATTTTGCACAAAAGCAATTTTAAAAACAAACACACACAAATACGCTGGTAACATAATAATTGTTGACTTCTACAAATAAATATCAATTACTTCGGACAAAATGAATATCCCCAAAAACTATATTTAGGAAAATTGATTGTAAAAGGATCCAACTAGTCTAACAACATACCATAAAACAAGTTGGCACAGCTTTAAAGAAAAAATAGAAAAACCAATAGAAACGCGAATAGGAAAAAAAATAAACCGAATAAAAACATAACCCTGACTTTTCTGTTTGTTCTAGTTCTGTTCAATCTTTGACTCTTTTGTTTAGTGAAGTTTTCGAAATCGTGGAAAATTAGCTGAGGCCACAATCTCAGATAGTTTGGGCCTGGACGCGACACAGGTCTAGAACAGGCTATTGCTTTCTGTACTCCCTTTCTTGCATTTCTGAATGGTTATTTCAGAATGTAAAAATTACATTCTGAAATACATTTCCTTTCTAGCTTCTGCAATAGTCAAAAAGTCAAAAAAAACATACCGGAAAAAGTGCATGAAACAACTTGGAAAGTGCACCAACATACAGCCTCTAGAACAAGTTCATTTGTCTTGAACCATGCATGATATTTCAAATTTATACTGGCTAGTATTACAAGTAATTTTCATTATTTATTCATATTTTTAAGAAAATCTAAAATAGACCAATTTTAGTGATTGACATTTGATGTTTGAACCGGTTTGCGACATATAGCAAGCCGCATGAGTCCCAACATGTTTATATTATATTCTTGTTAACTCGAGATAAGAAAGAGTTGGCGCCGGCATATCACTAACACACTAACAAAACATAGCAGCCATTAGGAAAGAGAAATGCTAAACTTTCCGAACACTTTACCCTGAATAAATAGCCGAATCATTCAAAAGGTAGCAATTGTCAACTTTTTAATGATGAAATCTTCAGTTAATTTATAGATAAATAGTCATTTTTATCCCTAAATGAATAAAACGCTGATAAATTTATTCCATGAAAATTTAAATTATAGATCTCGAAAGTAAAAAAAGTATGACGAATTCATCTATCCATTAACTTCCATCTATTACCATTAATGAAAGAGTCTATGTGACACATTCAAGGATGAATTTGTCTACACTTCATGAACGAACATGACTATTTGCCCAAAATATAATTTAATCTTCGTATTCTCCTTTTTTTTAATCATTACAAACATAACATTACAATAAACAAATAAAAATACGAAAACAAGCTTAAGTTAGAACAAACATAATAATAAACATAATATTGATTAATAAGCATATTTTGTCTATTAGTCTCAAATTTCTAATGTGATAGCGCATTACCCAAAATATGAAACTCAAACAGAAATGCACAACCATTAAGTTAATCCTTACAAAAAAAATGAAACTCAATTTGATTTTGTCTCTATCTAATATTGTCACAATAGAAATCTTAGAGCAACACACAAATTATGTTTATTATTATATGTGTTCTAACTTATGTTTGTTTTCTTATTTTTTTAAGTGTTTATTGTAATTCTATGCTTGTAACGATTAAAAATGGGAAAGATGAAGATTAAATTATATTTTGGATAAATAATCATTTTCGTCTTTAAATATGTAGAGCGCTGACAAATTCGTCTATGAATGTATCACGTAGGTTTTTTCATTAACGATAACGGACAGAAGTTAACGAATGGATGAACTTGTCGCATTTTTTTCTCACTTTCGAAGACTCAAATTTAAAATTTAATCTTTCAGAAACAAATTTGTCAATGCTTTACACATTTAGGGACGAAAATGACTATTTATCCTAGATTTAATCTTTTAAAATGTTTTTTCTTTCCAAATCCACCCTTTGTGCCAACATAGGTGCACCCAAATGACAAGAATTCCTCTGTGAAGCCGCAGAGAGGAGAAGGGGAAGACCGGAAGACACAAAGACAGCCACGCTAACAAGCAATGAACGTGAAGGCAAGCGCTGGTTCCGCCGACAGAGAGATGGGAGAGTTTATTTGTGTTGGACTTACTCCTCCAATGCTAGTCCAAGCCCATTAAGGGTTCTAAAACCCTAAACCCTACTCTGTGATTATGAATACCCTCATTAAGAGTGGAAGCAAGAGACAGAGAATAAAAATGGCACAGACGTCGAGAAAGATTGAACGTGAGAGTGACTTCGCATTTTTGATAGCCTCAAGTGACATTCTTGAGTGCCATTTTTGAGCAAGATTGCGTGCTTGCATATTTGAGAGATCTTGAGTGAAACACTTTGAGAGTTGATTATCACATTGTTTGAGAGGTTGAGTGTACCACCACTTTGGTGTGTTTGATTCATTATAACTGGATTACTGTTATAGTGAATATTTGACTTGGACCAGTGTCCGATGAGTTTTTCTTTTCCAGATTGAAGGAATGTTTTTTCACGTAAAACATATTGATCGTGTTCTTCTCTATCTCTACTCTCCTGCATTTGATTGTTCACGTTTCCGCATTTGATTTGAGGGTTGACGATAACCCACCTTAATTTTTTAGGGTACGATCGTGCATCGATTTACCTAACAATTTGATGGTGAGCATGCATATTGTCTATAAACTGATTATCAATATTAAGTCATTCTTGAGATTTTTAGCAAATTTCAAATTGTTTGTAAACTGATTCTCATTTATAAAATAATAGTCTTATGTTTTTAATTCTATGGCTCCATTTTTATCTTTGTGCAAGCTCCTGAATTTTGTTCTTTTTCCAAATATGATATTTAATAGTGTGAACATATATAATTTGCCCCGTGACCACAACATAGTTGATTCCCTCACTGCCATTTCGTGATCCTTGAATATAATAATATTGTAGTCTAATGGGAGAGCCTAGTCGACCTGTAATAAACAGAAAACTTGAACAAGTGCTTGGACATACCAGCATCTACAATAAGATACCTGAAGCAAATTAAAGCCATTTGCTATCAATTTTTTTAAGCATTGATCTTTTTCTTTGGGTGGAATTTTTAAGCATTGATCTAATATTGAGCCATTGCATCACCCATATATTATGGCTTCCTAATTGTATTATTCTTTATTTGATTTGATTTAGACTATTCTTGATTTAAATATAATTATTTTTCACTTGCAAAAATGTTTTCACTTGCAAAAATGAAATTTGATGGTATGAAAGAAATTCTCATTTCTCTTTGCTGGAATTACTACCTTCATTTGGTTTTCAAGCATCGGATCCTCCCTCATTTATTTACGGTCCAATGGTCCATATCTGTTCTTTGCTCACTTTATGGAGTTGAGAAACAAACGTGTCTTCATATTTTGAGAAGGTCAAAGAAAGCATACCTCACATTAGTAATAGCGTTTGAGATGGCCAAAGCACTGCCAACTCCTTTCCAATTGAAAACATATGATTAATCAAGACTAATAGTAATATGGTCTGCACCTGCGGAGCAACAGCATTTCGACTGAGTCAATTTAATTTACATACTTACAATAGGAGAATGGTAACACAGTCTAATGACATAGTTCAGGAACAAGTTTCCTTCGAGCATGAAAATGGACCAAATGAAAATGTATATAAGAGCCAAATGGATCAAATGAAAATGTATAACAGAGCCAAATGAAAATTACCAAGAGAATATGTATAACATTTCAGAGTTCAGATAAATGGTGTCACGAGGAAGTGTATAACAGAGCCAAATGAGAATTACCAAGAGAATATGTCTTGTAAAGTTGGTGGAGTCGGAGATCCTCCGCTTCAAGGCCATCGTTGCTACCACTTCGTCGGCGTTGCCTTCTACCTCGTCGACAAGCAGTCGGTTCTTGCACCATAATGGTGTAATTTTTATATAAATTACTATGATGAATATATTTTTAAAAATTATAAAAATAATAAATACTTTAAAATACGATTTTATATTTTAAAAAATTATTGGTCCAAAATCGTATTTCAGTTTTTTAATATTAAAAATTGAAATTATATATTAAAATATGATTTTAACATATTTTTAATTATTTTAAAATATACAATTTCAGTTTTTTTGAAAAAATATTTTAAAAAAATAAAAAGTAAAATCGTATAGTATTGATATATAATTTTTTCATTGTGAAATGTATATAAAACATTATTTATCTATAAAGGGGTAAAATTGGAAAGTAAACTATTTTAAAAATGTTAAATTAAACAAATATTTTAGAGGAGAAATCAGTTGACAAGTGTCCACATTTTATGGGTTTTTTCACCAAAGGTGCAAAAAAATAGCTTAATTACCATATGGGAGTCTTACCAAAATTATTTACCATTTATGAGTCACGCAAAGTAACAAGACTTCTAAATAAATCAGAAGTCGTATCTCTTAACACGATTTTTTTTTTTTATTGTGTAAAGTGAAGTTATAAATTTATCTATAATTTCACTATTTTTTTTTCTACTTTATTGAATTGTTATATTTTTTAAATTTTTTTCAAAAAGTTTATTCAAAGATCAGATACATGTTTACTATTTTAAAGTCGTAAAATTATTTATAATTTTAAAATTGTACCCAGTATTTTTTAATTAAATTTTTAGTTTTTATTTATAAAAATGTGATTAAAAGTCGTAAAAGTATTTATGATTTTAGAGTCTAAAATACGTGTAGGAGTTTCTAACGTGCCTGCTACTTTTGTTTTTTAACTTTTTTATAAAACTACGTTGAAAAGTATATATTATGCAACTACACTTAATATACAGTAATTATTGTATATTAAACGTGCCTGCTATGAATTGTATATTAAATTAATAATGGGTTATTATAATTTTTGGTTGGTAAAAATTTGAAAAGTGTCTTCTACGAATTGTATATTAAATGAATTATGGGTTATTATAATTTTTGGT
>CM023941.1:28271447-28318654 GCA_013407115.1 Glycine latifolia
CTTTCCAATGTAATTTTATAAAAAATTTAATTAAAAAATACTCATACAACTTTAAAATCGTAAATGATTTTATGACTTTAAAGTCATAAATATGTACTTGACTTTTGAATAAACTTTTGGAAAAAATTTAAAAAATATAACAGTTTAGCAAAGTGAAAAAAAAAACAATAAAATCATAAATAAATTTATGATTTCATTTTACATAATAAAAAAATAAAAAAGTCATGTCAAGAGTAAAACTTCAGATTTAAAAATCGTGCCACTTTGCAAAATTTATCCTTAAATGATAAATAATTTTGGCTGGACCCCATATGTTAATTACTCTATTTTTTTGCACCCTTCTTCAGATGAAAAAACCCATTTCATGTTCCGAGGATATAGCTTTTCTCAAAGCCTAGTTAATTTAAGATAGTACTTTTCAAATTTTATAATTATAAAAAAAATTATTTTACTTTTTACTTTAAAATGATAAGATATTTTATTATTTTAAACATCTTGTTATAAATGTTAAACGTTGAAGAGGAATACTTTTAACATTTCTTGTACAAATCTTTAAGAAGTGAAGTATAAATAATACAATACTTTATAATAAATAAAATTAAATTAAATATTTTTTCAAATGACATGTATGTAGTTTATTGGGTAAATAGTCATTTTCGTTCCTAAATAGAACGCCGACAAATTTATCTTCAAAAGATGAAAATTCAAACTTTAGTTATTGAAAGTAAAAAAAGTATGACAAATTCTTTCGTCCCTTATTATTAATGAAATAGTCTACATGACACATTCATGGACGAAATTGTCAGTGCTCTATACATTGAGAAACAAAAATGATTATTTACGCAAAATATAATTTAATCTCCATCTTTTCCTTTTTTTAATCGTTGCAAGCATAATATTACAATAAATACTTAAAAAATAGGAAAACAAACATAAGTTAGAAAAAAACATAATAATAAACATAATATTGATTAATAAGTATAATCTATTTGTTGCTTTGAAATTTCTAATGTGAGAGTATCTTACCCTAAATGAGACTAAAACAAAAATCACAATCATTAAGTTAATCCTTACAAAAAAACAAGACTCTTAACTTGATTTTGTCATTACCTAATATCATCACAACATAAATTTCAAAGCAATATACATATTATCCTTATTAATCAATAATATGCTTATTATTATATTTATTCAAACTTATGTTTGTTTTCTTATGTTTTTAAGTGTTTATTATAATGTAATGTCTCCATGATTAAATAAGGGAAAAAATGAATATTAAATTATATGTTAGATAAATAGTCATTTTCGTCTCTGAATGTATAGAGGACTAATAAATTTATCCCTGAATCTATCATATAGGCTCTTTCATTAACGATAACAGACAAAAGTTAACGAATTGATGAATTTATAACACTTTTTCACTTTCGAGAACTAAAATTTGAATTTTTATCTTTTGGAGATGAATTAATCAATGTTCTACATAATCAGGGACATAAATTACTATTTATTCTAGTTTATTTTAAAAATTACCAGTCTTTGTCCAGTACATGGAAAAGTTATTGAAAAATAATCTAATGAGCTACATTGTTTAAACTTAAAAATATAATTTTAAAATAAGTGTTTTTAAAAAATGTATATTAATAAGTTAATAGGATTTACATTTTAAAATAAACAAAAAAAATAATTAAAAAATAAACAATTTAAACACTAAAAAAAAACTTAAAACTGTTTCTTTTATTAAAATAAGCATTTTTTAACAAATAAGTTTAAACAAATTAGTTCAATTATTTTTCCAAAATTAATCTAAACCAAACAAGCACCTAGAAAAATGCTTAGAAGCTGATACGCTGATCCTATAGCCTTAATTCAAATACCAAGTACCAAATCATGGAAACTTGGTGGTTAATCAAATAGAACGCATACCATCAATCTCTCTTTAAAATCAAGATGTACCCAATACAAAGCCATTAGCATTACCAACATGCAAAATGTTTAAGCTTGAAAAATGTTTGAGCCAATATCTGCCTTCTAATGCCAAATGCACGACAAATGAATAAGATAGGGATAATTGAAGTGCAGCAAGCATGGAATACCAAACTAGGCAGTGTCTGTTGCAGGTTGGGTTACACCAGACTTCACCAACATCTTAGTCAGGGCTTCTGGGGAGCAAACTTCATACTTGACTTTTCCAGAGGGTGAAAGGAAAACCTCTGCAAGTTCAAGCTTTTCCGAGGTTAGACTTGTGCTGTCCATGGTTTTACTTAACACCTTCAATGCAAGTTGTACTGCTTCTTCTCTTGTGATGTCATCCTTGTAGTCCTGTTTCAGTATTGATTGTGCTGCCTGGTTATTTGCCCCAATGGCTCCAGCTTTCCAGCCACCATAATTTCCACTAGGGTCGCTCATGTAAAGCTGAAAGCCAAAGTTTTTGTCCCATCCTGCAAACAGGAACGAAACACCGAATGGCCGAAGACCGCCGAATTGGGTGTAACCTTGCTTGGTATCACAGAGAGACTGAACTAACTGCTCAACTGGCATGGGCTCTTGATAGGCGTATGTGTAGCGTTGTGCTTGGACCCTTGCGGTATTGATTAGGATGTTGGCATCAGACATTATCCCAGCCACAGCGCACGCAACATGATCGTCAATCTTGTACATTTTCTCAGTGGAAGTTGAGGTTTGGAGCAGCTTGGATGTGACCTTCTTTTCACCAACCAGCACTACCCCATCTTTTGATAAGATTCCTATTGCGGTACCAGCGTTCCCGATAGCCTCCATTGCATATTCCACTTGATAAAGACGTCCTTCAGGGGAGAAGATTGTTGTACGGCTGTCATATCTTCGAGACATTTTGATCTCTGACTACTGATCTATGCAAAGTAGCAAGATGGAACTGAAAGGAATTAAACAGGTATTTCCTAGTTTGATGCAAAAAGGAGGAAAGAATTAAAATTCTAATACTTTTTCTCTCTCTATATACCTACAAGCTTAGCAGAATATTATAAATTTTAAGAGACAGTAAAACAATGGAATGATCTAAATTCCCCTGAGCTACCCCCAACCCTGTCGCTCTTCCAGCAAAAATCAATTCTCACCATCCTAAAAATTAATGAAACCTCTCTAACATACATAGTTTTTTTTTAAATAAATAAAAAGATCATTAGATTGAGAATATAGGCTTCACTGCACTAAAGTTCCCAGTCTGCATTATGGATATAAGTGCCAACTTAGAAATCATAAGAGATAAGTCCCTGATTCATGGCCAACAAATATAGAGCTTCCAGATGCAATTAGGAAAACTGAAATGAAGTAAAAGAAAGCAATATAAAGAGTCCTCGTTACACAACCATATACTCACAAAGTAACACAAATCTGCTCCTGAAACATTCATATTAGTGAAAAACTGTTGAATTGATGGCACAAAAAACAAAGCAAACAGTTGTGACATTTAAGACTATTGTTGATTTTATCTCTTAGAAAAAAAACATATTAAATACTGCAAATCACATAAACTAGATAACTCTGTTAAAAACACATAGTTGTATTCCTCAATCTTATCTACAAAATATGTTTTCTAATACCTACAGGACTACATGATGTAGTTATTAGCATGAAGACATAGAATGGATAAAAGGACAAAGGAAAGTCAAAAATCTTGCTAACAAACAAGTGAAAATACAATTCAGGAAGGAATTGTGTTGTGATTATTTGTTCAAGCTGACAAAAGGAAGATAGTCATGCTGATTTTGCATTCTACTCTATGAGCTCCTATGAAGGTTCAGGTGTTTCCTTTGGGTAAGTTGTCAATCAAATAGGAAGTTTACCTACAAAGGGGTCTGTTCTGACATACACTTTCTCTTGTTTTAAAATGTTTAGGAAATTTTTGATACTGCCAGTATTTCTGTTGAAATGATTTCATATGAAAATCATAGCAGTATCCTCCACGATATCCTGTATACTCCAGGCCAGGAACTTGTAAATTGCTCAACTTTAATATAGGGGTTGAAGACCCAAAGGAAAATATTAGTCAGCTGAGTACCCAAGGGAGTGAAGAAGACAATTGGAATACTAATCCTTTGCTCCATAATTTGAGCTTACAAAATGATGAAAATATGGATGGTTTATGATTCTCAACTGGTGGTTGAGAACAGGATCATGCTGAATACATTTATATTAAGTTATATAAGTGGATTCCAGAATTCTTTCATGCATAATAGGCTCTCACTACTTTCTGGAAGGTTAAAGGTCCAGGGTCATGGCTTGTGTCAAAAAAATGATACTGAAGAGAATTAATACTATTAATCTGATAGAAATTATAAGACCAAATAAGGCCATATCTCCAGGTGTTAATGCAGCACATTACAATCGTTCAGAATATGCTACTATTGCTAGACACTCAGGTGTTACAAGGATTAAGTATCAACATCTACCCTTCTTGACAGATGCTACAGGAACACCTTAGCTACAAAACAAGCCAACCCTCTACACAATATCGACAAGCTGAGCATCATGCTGAGAATAGTGAGACATGTTTAGAAGGGCATGCAAAACAGAGTGAAACTTCCAACATCATATTCGCGTGCATAAATTTCGCGTACATATAAAATGAACCCAGGAAACTCATTTAATGGACAACCCTGGAAACTTGTTCAATATTAGTTAAATATACAATCAACTAAAGAAACTTCAATCAGACAAAATTTCCTGTTCACTTGACTTTATGACATTGTTGAATATGCCCTCTTTAAAAAAGGAAATCCAAGATCAATGAGAAGCTTTAACATGGAAACAGAACAATACTAAGAACCTTGAGATATTTTAATCAACAAGTTATGCAAGTTAGAGATATGCTGAGGGCAAGGAAAAGGCATCAAAAGAAGGAACATTTCCCACCCTAACATGCTCGAAACCTGATGCACAAACACAAACCATAACTGAAGTTTAAAGAGACTAATGAACTAAGAGTTGAATATCCTTAGGAGATAAACTTCTAAAGACTAGCACAATGCCCCAGTGGCATTAGTTTTGGTTATCGAGTTGGTAGCCCACACATAATGATTTAAAGCAAAAAAAATATTCTGAACTACTTGCTAGGCATAAAGACGAAGCGCCTGAAAAACAGCCATAGCAATTCAGCCATGCCAAATAAGCCATATAATCTTCCCTGCCCATTGAGCAGCTGGAGCAGCATGAACTTCCATTCAGGATCAAAATTAAGACGCAAATGAACACACTAACACCACATAAAATAGAGGGGCAAAATGAGCAGTGTTGATAACTAGCACCATATGAACTAATCAACATCCTAAGGTTCATTAGCATTGGAACTAAGCAATAGCACATCACAAATCAAAATTCAACTTTCAACTTTTATTACACCTCATCCACTGAAATATCAGTGCAAGTGTGTCTTTCAGAGAGAGACACAAAATAAAAGGAGAGGAGGGTAGCAAAAAGGAAAAGAGAAACTATAGTTTGAACACTCAACATAACTCACGGCAAGGTAAGTGTTTGATTAGGAACAAAAAAAAAAACACTTTCAATCCAAAACAATTTTATGAGCTTGATCCGTTTTTTCCCTAGTCTTACTTTTTGAAGAAGAACCAAAAAATACAGTAATCTATATCAACATTAGGTAATAAAAAGAACTGCTTCAGAAAATTATGCAAGTCAATTTGACATGGGAAAAAAAGCGTACACATAACTATCTCCATAAACCACAAAGATCGAATTTTTAAACCACCCACAAACAAATCTACCGTGCATAGCAACAAAAAAAGTCATGGATTTAACTAATATAAAAAAGAAAACAAATTATTCGACCTATTAGATAACCAACACCGAATAGAAAGAAAAAAAAACGAAGAGAAACAGACATTGAAACTGAAACCGAAAGAAGAAAAGAAAAAAGCTTACACGAAATCGGAAGTGAAGGGGAAGCAGCGGTGGAGTTTGTAAAAACTGCGACGGAAACGAAGTGAGGAGTGTTAAGGTTGAAAGAGGGATTCAAGACTCGAATTGCCCTTTGGACACGAAAACTTATTAGACGCCTTTTTCTTTTGTCTTTTTTTTATTAATATTTTACAATGAGTTCTTTTTTATTTATTTATTTTTTCTTTCTTAATGTTTGGACTTGGGTTGGAAGACAAGAAATAGTTGATATATTATTATTTGATTTGATAATCTAATGATAAAAGATAAAAGAAATCTTATCTAATTTTCGTTCAAGTTAAAATTTATCTTTAAAATATTTAGATATTTATTTAGGTGGTGTATGACTCAATTTTTATTTTAGTTTTCCCGAACACAATTTGAGAAAAAAAAATAAGGAAGTTGTTTTTTTATTAAAAAGAATAGAAAAGCAATTTTATAAAATAAATAAAAATTACATTTGAAGATAAGTTGCAATCCACTCATCTTTTTTTTTTTTTTTTACAAAAAGGAGCCTAGTACCTAAGAGGAGAATTCATATTAAAAGCCCCAAAGGAAAGAAACATTACAAACATCAATGATCACCTTTAAGGAAGCAAACGTTGGAGTAAAAAACAAGTAAATCATTAAGACTTAAACCATAATTTGTAAAGAAATCAACTATTTGGTTAGCTTCAAGTAGAACGTGAACCCAAGACCTAACAATAGAATCCCAAGTTAGGTGATGAATGAATTACACCAATTGGGCACAAACATGCTTACTTTTGCACCTAATCACAAAATTATAATCGAATTCAACCAAGACATCTATAACACATCTCGCAACCAACAATTTTATCCTTATGTCAATAGCCTTCACCTTGTCCATGTTGATCAGGCATGCTCTCACTTTCTTAGAGAAACCAAACACCACCTTGCCACAACAGTCCCTTAGCACTCCTCCATAAGAAGTAAAGACAGAAGAACTAATCATAGTTTAGTTTGAAGGTGCCTTGTGTGGAGCAACCCAACAAATGGAGGACAATCTACACCCATTCGTAAAGAAAGGAAGGAGAGTAGAATTCACCTGGTTTGACGAAAAAATATTTGCCACATCTTTGTTAATCCTAGACTTCTTGAAGATTTAACGATGTTGAAGAAGATAAACTCATTACAAGTCTTCCAAATGGTATTACAAGCCACACCAAAAATAATAGGCCAACAACCTACATTGTAAGGATTTGCCCTTCTTAAGTTTCTAACAAGCCAACCATGCAGATCCAAACAGAAGAAAACAAGAGGAAGTTGATAATTAGTTAAAGACAACCAAATTTGATTAGCAAAGGAACAGTCTAGCAAGCAATGCATAATAGATTTTGAGCCTAAAATGAAGAGGGGGCACCCAGCTGAATCTATCTTATGCTTGTGGAGTCTGATTTGATTAACAAGCAAAGCATTATTTGCCACGTTCTAGAAAAATATTCTTATCATCTTAGTGCTAAGCCAACACCAAATAAATAAAGGATCATTACTGTTATTGTGACTTGTAATATATCTATAATCAAAAGTCAAATTAAATTCCTTATCCACATTGAATTTCCAGGTAGGAACATTGTTAGTATCCATAATAACAAGGGGAATCAAGTTAACAATGTGGGCACACACTCCATAGGTGGGAAAACTTGTAACTTAGGAATATATCATCCCCCATTAAGAGCAACAAAGTCCACAACTTTAGCTTGCAAGTCGCAATTATGACTGGGAATAATGGCCTTAGACAACATACACCCTTGAGATGGAACCCAATCTTCCAAAAATTAGCAAATCTATCATTACCAGTATGTCAAGTTTGGCCTTTTTGGAGATGGTCCCAATTCTTAGAGACCCCCTGCAAGAAATTAAAAGCCATTTTTTTCTTCTCCACAATGGGCATCTAAGTTGATTCGCTCTTGTACTTTGATCTAGCGACTGACACCTATAGAGTGTGTCTTTTATCGATCAATTTCTAGCAAGTTTTAAGAAGGAGGATTTATTAGTGGATTTAGTCGACCTTAGACCTAACCCACCAGTTCATTTTGGTTTACACAACTAGTCCCAAGCTATAGAATGGACTTTCTTAGAAACCTCACTGTCCCCCTACACAAAGGCTTAACATTTTTTATCATTGGCCTCACACATCGAGGAAGGGAGAATGGTAAATTGCATAACATAGGTGGGCAAAGCCTGTAAGACGGACTTGGTTAGGGTTACTCTACCCGCCATTGACAGCATATAGGTCTGCCACGAGATCAACTTACTATTGACCTTATCAAGGATAAAATCATATGTATGATTAGTAACTTTCTTGTGAAGAATTGGAACCCTTAGGTACTTATCTAACTCCTCAATTTACTTAAATCCACTTCGCACCACTATATCTTGATTGACTTACCAGCTAGCATTATTGGAGAAGAAGATGCAGGATTTTTTCATCACTCACTTTAGTTCCATGACTATCACATAACAATTTAAGGGCCACCTTGATGGCATCTATCCGATCCGTCAAGGCTCCAACAAATTTTCAGAATATCATCCACAAAGGCAAGGTACAAAATTAGAAGCCCCTTTTTGTTTAACTGGATGGATTTCTAGGCTTTTTGGTTGATCACAAGGTTGATAAGATGAATGAGGCATTCTAAATACAACATAAAGAGATACAATTAAATTGGGTCTCCTTGGTGCACCCCCTATTTAGGCAAGAACTCCTCCAACACTTCTCAATTCCATAGTGTTCTCATTTTAACAGATGAGATGTAACACCAAATTAATTGCATAAAATTGGAAGAGCAACCTATGTCATTAAGTGTTTATTTAACAAAATCCCACTTCAAGCGATTGTAGGCCGTTTCAAGGTCTACCTTGATGGCCATCCACCCTTTTTACCCTTTTTTGATTCGCATGGAGTGAAAATTTTCTTGTGCTATGATGATGTTGTCCCCACTTTGTCGATTGGGAATGAAGCTAGCTTGACATGAGTCCATTACTTTCTCCATCAACCCAAATAGGCTATGAGTAAGAATGTTAGTCATCAGCTTGTAGAAGACATTACATAACCCTATCGGACAAAAAATCTTCAATCTGTTTGCACCAGCAATTATAAGGATAAGGGTGATGAAAGTGTCATTGATTTCTACCATAGTTTTAGGGTTACAAAAAATACTTTGCACAAGGTCCACCAAATCATTTCCAACCACATGCCACTGAGATTGGAAAAACAATGCTTGTAGCTCATCAAGACTCGGGGCCTTGTAGCCCCTCATGCTATGAAAAGTTACATACACTTCTTACCTAAAACATTTGTTTCTCCAAAAGATTGATCTCATCTAGCTCTAGAAGAGGAAAATAATTGGCCAAACAAAATGGGGAGAAGACAGAATTATTATCAAATAGCTTTGAAAAATAACATGTGACATACTACTTGAGCTCATCTTGTTGGTCCATCCAAGCCCCGTTTTCATTAAGGATCATATCCGCCTTATTATGCCACCTTCTTATGGAAGTGATGAAAACAATAGGAATACCTACAATAACCAAGAGGAGGGGTGAATTGGTTTAAACTTGGTCTTTTAAAATTTATTTGTAAAATCAAAGTTAAAGGATCTTAATCACAATTAAACCAAGAATGCTTCAAATCAATCAAATCACTCAGTCCAAGAAATCAATTGCTTAAAACTGAACTTGTTAAGTAATGATAATAACACCAAAAACAAATGATCAAGATAACTAGTAGAGATTAAGGAATAGAAAACCAATACAAGAATTTATACTAGTTCACTTCTCAAGATAAGCTATATCCAGTTTTTTTCTAATCAATACTAGATTAGAGTTTCATTATTATCAAATTTCAGTTCTTACAAGCTTTACAATAATCACCCTTTATCAAACCTAGATAAATAATAGAAATCTAAAACCCTATTAGACTCTTAGTGATCAAAAACCAGAGAACACTACTTTGTTCTTCCCTCTAGAGAACCCTACTCTAGAAAAAGCTTAAAGAACCATTTACAATAACTTCAAATTATCAAGAATACAAAAATGAATTTACAACAAGAAATAATGGAGAGAGACAACCTGATGATCCAATGAATATGAATGAGTATGAGTTACCAATTAAAGTTAAAATGAAGAAATCAATTTCAGAACATTCTCTCCAAAAACTTCTTTGAAAAACTTGTCCAAGAAATCTTTCAACACACCATGAAGATTAAAGAGTGGGGCAAGAACTTTGTTGACTCAGAAAATTACTTTCTAACTTTGAGAAGAATTGTAAATGCTCAGAAAATTCGAAGTATTTAAGTTAAAAAAATCAGACAAGCCTTCACTCTATTTATAACAGCTTTTTATAACAAAAAGTAATCGATTACAAGGAGCCAAATAATCGATTAAAATAGCATATATAATCGATTGAATTGCCAAATAATTGATTAAAATGTTCATAGCTTATTCTGGGTTTTACAATGAACAGAGTAATCAATTAAACCGAGTTGTAATCGATTAAAGCAGTGAGGTTCAGTTTTGAAAACAAGCTTGTGTAATCGATTACAGTTTGTGGTAATTGATTAAAGCAGTGAGGTTCAATTTTGAAAAGAAGCTTGTGTAATCAATTACGGGTTGTGGTAATTGATTAAAGCAGTGAGACATGCTTTTCATTTTATACTATGTAATCGATTACAAGAAGCCTGTAATCAATTAATATGTTCTTTATGGCTTTTCCAGATTTATAACAGAGCATGTTATCGATTAAAAACACGGTGTAATCGAGATTATAACTAATTAGTTTCCAAAAACTTTAACCATGACTAATTAGTTTCTTTTAAAAACATGAATAACTTTTAATACTTCATGTTCATGTAATGCAAGGATCACAATATTAGCCTCTCATACACTTAATCAAATTATAATTTTCTCGGCATATGAAAAGCTCAAAACTTTCTTCTAAGGCACAAGCTTCTTCTTTAGCTTCATCTTTTTGCTGCTCCCCCCTATACCCAACAAGTGATACATGGAAGTAGTGAATGTTGTAGTTACCAAAGAGCCACTTAGAAAAATATTTTTGGTACCATAAAATCTCCTCCTCAACAAGAATTTTTTGGTCTTCAATCCGCACCGTTCTCTACTTCTCCAACAACAAACAATTAGATTAGTGTTTATTCTAGATTTGGAGCTCCTTCTTAAAATTGTTAATTTGCATATTCCAAGAATCCTACTTTTGCCAATTATCACGCATGAACCACTCAAAATCTTCATGCGGTATCCATGAAGACAAAAATCGAAATGGTCTCTGCTGCCTATTGGGCATCCCATTGCGCTCTAGCTTCATTAAAATAGGAGTGTGGTCTGACTTTCAACTGGGGGAGGTGATAGACCAAAGCTTCCTTAAACATCAACCACCATTGGATATTCACCAAAAGTCTATCCAAGTGCATAACTAGATTTCCCTGTCGCTAGGTATAAGGAACTCCCTAGAACTTTGCATCAATCAATAAACAATTATCGATTGTGGATTTAACTGTTCATGCTGCAGATAGATGTTTGAGACATCTAATTGTTTCTATCATTGGGAGTATGGGTAGCATTTGAAGTCCCCAAGGACCGTGTTGAGTCCAAAACCCTTTGTGGTTTAAATATGACAAACTTTCTAAACACAAATCATAAGCCTTTTGAATTTATGCCTACTGATGAATTTTCTTAAGTGTATTCAAAAAAGAAAAGTTCTGTAGAGATTAGAAATTAAAGTAAACTTAGGACTATCATGAGTCACTTAGAATAGATGATAGGCTTGAAAGCTCAAAAGAAGACTCAAGCATCCTTGATTGTGTACTGCAATGAAGTCAACATGCTCACTGAATGAAGATAAAACTTCAAGCCATGAGAAAGAATCAAAAACTAAAGGACAAGAAGAATATTTCTCTAGATAGAACTATTATGAGCAATTGGGAAGAACAAATTTCTGCAACACACTCAAAATGAAATTTCTCCAACATAATTAGTTCATTTTGGGCATCATATCTAAAGTTGCAGAAATGAAATTGAGTTATTCTCGGTGGTTATGAAAAGCTTGAAGAAATAGCTTCAACTTTCATGAAGTCATGATTTGAAACAACTTGGATCATGGACAAAAAAGAACTTGAAGTTGCATACGTTGATCTGCTTAAATAACTTGATATATGGCAGTAGTTTGAAGATTGTTGATGAGCATACAACATCAAAATAGGTTGTATGAATTCAAAAGTTTTAATGATTCCTTTATGTTATTTTCTTTCCTAATTTTAAATGAAGTAAGTTTAATAATCCTACAAAATTTAATAGTAGCACTTTATACAAATAAATTAAATAATCATTAAACATACTTCATAACTCACAAGTTAGCCCTTAACAAGAGTTTCATATGTGAAACTAAAATTTTCCACATGTATTTGCTTTGTATACGACAAATTAAAAGAGCTTCTTCAAGAATATACTTGAAATTATACAAACAATTTATAACAAATTTATCATTCATTGTCAATGATTAAGATATTAAAAGTAAAACTTTTTCTTTATTAATGGTTAAAAAAATCAATTTGTATCCTTATATATTCATTTAAATTACATAAAATGAACATCATAGCCCTAAAGACCGGCCGAACATTTGACATTTATTGTTAGCATCATCTTTCAAAATGTAAAACATTAATCAAATCCTAATTTTGGTTCCTACCAAGGTCAACTTGCACCCTATCCAATGAAACAACATCAACCCACCAAAATCACATCTAGCTGCAACTAATTTTTACATGAAAAGATATGAACCAATTAAAATGTCACTCTTTTCTATTAAAATAAAGTGTGAATTATACTAATATTCTTAACATTTTTTTTTTCAAATTATACACTATTTTCTTTACACACAAAATGTCTTAAATTACATAAAATGAACATCACATCCCTAAAGATTGGAGGGACATTTAACATTTATTTCAACATCATCTTTTGAAAGATAAACATTAATCAGATTCTAACTTTGGTTCCTACCAAGGTTAACTTGCATCCTATCCACCGAAACCACATCAACTTACCAAAAACCACATCTATAACTAATTTTTACCTAAAAAGATCTGAACCAATTAAAATGTCACTCTTCTAATTAAAATAAAGTGTGAATTACAATAATATTCTTAACTTTTTTTTTTTCAAATTGTACACTATATTTTTTCTACACACAAACTCTCTTAATTACTATAAGCATTAAAAAAATAGAAATATCATGTATAATTAAAAAATTCTTAGGAGTTATTGGAGTTAAAATGTTAGCTAGTGAGACTAACCATTATTGTTAGCTAATGAATAATTCAACTAGTTAGATCAGTTGACAACCATCGACTAATACATCTCAATCTTAATGGATTCTAGCTTTCCCCAATACTAAAGATGATTGACAACTAAAATAGTTATTCATGTTGGTTAACAACTCAAATGACTAATTTTTGTCGGCTGGTGCAACATAGTTGAATCAGACCTATTCCAGAGAAAACCAAATTAGAAGGGATATTTGAATATAGAAGACATATGAAAGTAGTTTTTTCGAGACTCAATGCATATGTGTCCATGATTTGCTAAAAAATAGGAAAACTGGGTTAGTGGAAAATATCATATGTTTGTTTGCACCAATTTTAAGGAACCACAATATTAATGTGATTTTTTATTTTTATTTTTATAATTCTGAGATATATAATTTTTTTTTTTGTTTGCCACCTAATTAATCTTTTTTCATCAGGTCTATTCATTTCAGTATACCTATAGTTATAATCTTGTGTTTAAATAAGACATCGATTCTCATATCTTAATTAAAAAATTTAAGTATTAAATCACTTGTGCTAACAATATTTAATGCTGTAATTTGCTTTTAAAACAAAAAGTCTTGCTAACCAGTATTTTACAGACATTGATTAAGGAATTAAAAAATATATTTATTTTATAAATTATAAAAAAACGTAATAAAAATTATAAACCATTCGAATTCTAATATATTTTTTTTCTTTTTAACTGCTTAATCGTGTCTAAGTTACCTGTTAACCTTTGCCTCACTCAACATGAAAGCTTTTTTCAAAATTTGTGTACCATTGGATCATAACTTTCTGAGTTTGCAATTCAATTCTAAACTCTAGAAGATCCACTTCGAGGACATAGTGTAATATAGCGTGACCAGTGGAGTTAAAACGGTCAAAGGATGATTCTGCATTTACCAACAATCATTCTACAGTTAATGTTGACTATAAAATAAAGTAATCAACTGCTTCTCTAATGTACACCATCAATCTTGCATAGAGAGAGGTTGCAACTTGCAAATGCAACACTAGCACTGTAGCACAAGTAGCCCGGACTCATTATTGTTCAAACTTTAAACTTCAAAATCAAAATTTTTGATTCTGTCATTTTGTGAGTACTGACTACTCTTTATTAAATACCCGTTAATGAATTTGAAGCTTTATTTATTTATTTCCCTTATTGTTATAAGTGATGTATTTGCTTTTTCAAATTTCAGGCTCACCCTTGATTTGGTTTCCTTATAGAGGAAATCAAAAGTCAAAATCAAAATCAAAATCAACCACAACCCACCAACACCACCATGCAGAGGTGGAAGTGGAACCGGAAGAAACCACCCGTTTTCCCTGTGCTTGTGCTTATTTTACTGTTCTTCATAGCCTTCTCAACCCTCCACAGTGAACACACTATACAACGAATCCATGAAAATCCAGATCATGTTCACAACCACCAAGAAGTTTCTTCAGCCACCTTTGTCAAACCCAACCTCTCTGGTCACCTAAAGCAAGCTCCAGGTATGGCCTTTCTCTTCACAGCTTGCTTTGTGCTTCATTGAAGACTGAAAACTGAAAGCTTGATGTGTTTTTTGGGCAAATTTTTAAGCTTTGTGTGTTTGGTTTGTGTTTTCTCTGACTTGCTGAAATGGGGTTGTTGGATTTTAGAGGTTTTGGATAGATTCAGTAGATGCAACTCCACTGTAGAGTATAATGGCCGGAAAGTTGCCTGGCTCGGCGATTCTCGGCATTCCGGTCACTGGAGTGCGAGGTCGGAAAGTTGTGATGTTTTTTCAGGCAAATGGGTTTTTGATAATGTTTCACATCCACTTTACAATGAGTCAGATTGCCCTTACATGTCTGACCAATTGGCCTGTCACAAGCATGGAAGGTCTGATTTGAGGTACCAGTATTGGAGATGGCAACCACATAACTGCAATTTGAAAAGGTGATTCTCTCTCGAGATTATTTTTTTTTAACTGTGAACATGGTCTGATTATGCCGTTATGGTTTTGGACTTGGTAACAGCATGAGTTGGAATGATCCAGTTCAATGGTTTTAAGGTTGTTACTATTTTTGTGAAGTTGATGTTTGACCAAGATTGAGTTTTGTAAAGGTCCAAGTAGAATAGCATTTGTGCAGTTGATCCTGTGGGAATTAGAGTTGAAAAAATTTAATTTTTTCTGGTGCCTAAAGTAGCATCGTATATGGTTGTATAAGTGGTAGTTTAACTATTGGGTTAAATATTTTTTAATCCCTACTAATTATAAAATGTTCGCTTTTAATGTTAATCCTTATAAAAAATATCTCCTTTTGGCTCCTCATTTATGGAAATGTGTCAGGTGTAGTTCCCTGTTACTGACACTGTTAACTGAAGTGGAAGGAAAGGATATGAACTACACCCAACAAATTTCCATAAATGGGAGACCAAGGAGATGGTTTTTCAGGGACTACAAGCGACCATTTTCCTATTTATAGGGACTAAAAGTATATTTAACCCACCAACAAAGGTTTGTCCAGTTGGTAAGAATTGGATTCATATCCCACAAGGAAGTGGGTTGGAATCCTGTTGTTAATTGAGGACGGACGATTTATTAGTATCCCTGTAAGTGTTCTTTGAGCCTTGAGGCATGTCCTAGCCTTGGTGAGTCCTTAGAACTTACCTCACCTAAACTTTTTGTTACAAAAACAAAAATTTAACCTTTGATTATTTCTGTGACAGATTAGGTTCTTTCTGCTAAGCTTCATTGATTTCTTGTATAAAACAGGTGGAATGTGAAAGAAATGTGGGAGAAGTTGAGAGGTAAAAGGCTAATGTTTGTTGGAGATTCACTAAATAGAGGGCAATGGATATCTATGGTATGTTTGTTACAATCAGTAATTCCTGCTGATAAGAGATCAATGTCACCAAATGCTCATCTCACCATTTTCAGAGCAGAGGTAAGAAGCCCATGCTAGAAATATTTTTATGATGATTTTCCATGTAGCTTCCTTTATTCCACTGGATTTCTTTATAGATATTGGATGTTCTAAACCATTGGGTTGATGGGGTCACAAGTACACCATTGTCTTAAAATTTCTTTTCTTGCAGATTGCTAACTTTGTGCCAATTTTCAGGAGTACAATGCAACTGTGGAATTTCTCTGGGCTCCTCTTCTTGTTGAATCTAATTCTGATGACCCAGTAAATCACAGACTAGATGAACGGATAATTCGTCCTGATACGGTTCTTAGACATGCATCACTGTGGGAAAATGCTGATATACTTGTTTTTAACACGTACTTATGGTGGAGACAAGGCTCAGTCAAGCTATTGTTTGTATCAATTCATCAATATACAAGTGTTCTTTTTAAGGAAAAATTGTCTTCTCTATTATGATGGATCTTGTATATTGTATTTGTTCTTTTGCAGATGGACTGCTGAAGAAAATGGAGCTTGTGAAGAATTGGATGGGCATGGAGCCATGGAGTTAGCCATGGGAGCCTGGGCAGATTGGGTATCTTCAAAAGTTGACCCACTCAAGAAGCGTGTCTTTTTTGTGACAATCTCGCCAACTCATCTCTGGTGAGCACCCAATCTATGTTTTGCATGATCCTATGCTATAGATGGAAATATTGCTGGTATGCATTCTTGGACATGAACCTTTTGCCATAGGTTATACTATATGATATAATAGCTAGAGGGGAAGACTTTTTTTGCTGGCTGGTCTAGACTATTTTTGTTGTCCATCCTTTAGAACTTGTGGCATAATTGTGTCAGTGTTAATGATTATCATTCTTCTTAACTGTGTTTTCATTAGGATAATACAATGCAAACTTGATGTTTTTTGCCTGTTATAACCAGAGTTTTAATTCCCTAGCTCCTGCTCCTCCCACTTCCATGACAACATGCTCGTCTGTCAAATTTGGCACTGTAAAAGGGCTTACTATTTCTGGTTTGAATTTTGACTTTCTTCTGATATATTAGCTCTTGGATTGTTCCTATATGGGGCCTCTCGCAGATCCTGGAAAAGAAAACAAAAGTTTGACTTTTGCTGAAGTTATGTATTTAAGAAAAGTGGATATGAAGTGGAAATATTTTCATTTGTTATTACTGGTGTATTATATTGTTATAGATAGTTCCCAGATGCATCTCATCCAAAGGACTTGATATCTTCTCATATCTTGATTGATACACTTTTTTATATCATCATAACATTAATATATGAAATCCAAACATTTAATGCCCCATATTGAACACTATTCTCATTCAGGAGCCGAGAGTGGAAATCAGGAAGTGAGGGTAACTGTTATGGGGAGAAGGATCCCATTGACGTTGAGGGCTACTGGGGAAGTGGTTCAGATTTACCTACAATGAGCACTGTGGAGAAGATCCTAAGACATTTGAGCTCAAAAGTTTCTGTCATCAACATTACTCAACTATCAGAGTATAGAAAGGATGGTCATCCTTCCATTTTTCGCAAATTTTGGGAGCCCCTTCGGCAGGAACAATTGTCAAATCCCCCATCTTACTCTGATTGCATACATTGGTGCTTGCCTGGGGTACCTGATGTGTGGAATGAGTTACTCTTCCATTTTTTGTAGAAATTGTTTAACTAATCAATTTTCTTGATTGAATATAGCAGCCAATGTCTTCATTTTAAAGAGTGGCAAAAGCTGCTTACATTAGTTGTTTGCACGCAAGGGTGGACTGTTTTTGACAAGTGAATGGTGAAAATTTAGAGATCTCAATGTTCATGTGCCACGTTAAAACTTGGCTTCACACAAAAAGGAACAAAAAACAAAGTTATTTGTATGTGATTTATTCCATTTTCTCTTTCATCTCCTTGTGCACATTCTTATGAAATGATTTTTTCAGTGTTTTACAACACTATTATAAATATGAAGCATGCTGATGTTGTCTCATAAAACATAAGGGTTCCAGCAGGTTCAGCAGCATCTTTAATATGTTAGTTTCACTTTCACATCTAGCTAACTAAGAAATAGATACTTGTCTGTATACTAGTTATCATCAGGTATTCCCTCGCAACACTGAATCACACGAGATCCTCACTTCAATTATAAACTTGTTACATACAAGGATGGAAAGACTAAAGAAATGGAAAGTGATGCCTTAGATTGGAAATGTAATCAGGCAAGGATCCTGAAAGATTGTTCTGCAATTCGCTGCATGAAGAGTATATTTCAGACAACTGCCAGACACAGTACATGGAAAGAAAAAATCACATCAGTGGTCAATCTGTTTCACTAAACCAAACACCTGGGATATATTTCACATTGATTTCTTATAATATGCAAAATTAAGGTATAGTAAAATGGTTATTTGGTTCAGAACATGAATTTCAAGTTTTTTTAACAGAGAATGAGGAGTCCAGCATGCAATTATGCATTGTAGATTTACAAAAGTAAACACTACCTTAATTGTTATGGCGTCAAACTCCTAATTCTTGGAAAAATTACTTAAGATAAATGATGATGGTCTGATTATCTGGATTGGTATAGCAGCAGTAGATGAAAATCTTATAAACGTCAAGTGATGGAATTAACAAGCTAAATCTTAATTTTTCATAATGAAAACTGACAAGCTAGCCAAATACTCCCATTTGGTAATTGAGGGAGAAAGTGTTCCAGAAAATCCAACTGAAGCCAAGGTCCTGTAGATTGATTAGAATTAACAAGCTAAATTACTACAAATCTTAGAAGTTGATGGTGCGACATAAAAATGATTGAATGGATGAAAAGACTAGATTAAGAATATAATAATCAGAAGCATTTTGTACTTTCTATGAGGATGAACTTACAGGGATATCACATGCCCGTTTCTGCAAGTTATGCATGAACCAAGAATAACATAATAAAAAATGGTATAAGGAAACAAACGTAGTAATAATGTAACTTGTAGAAAGAGAAATTAATGAGAGTGAAGCTACAAAAGACTGACGAGTGACCCTTAATGTCAGATTCATCAAAACTGGTAACTTATTTACTGTTACTTTTGATCTAAACTGGTAACTTAAACTAGTTAATAAAGATGTTCTATTTTCCCCCCCTTTTCAAGACCTTTAATTCTTAGTAATAATAAATGCTACTAAATATAATATTTAGTGAATTCTATAGCAAAAGTTAGTTGTTATGGATTCTGCTTTGTGACATTACTATGACATTAAGCAATCATCACTCCAAAATAAGCCGAATGAAACTTGCACTAATCAGAGCACTGAATGCAATCATGCATCACCGTGGATTCTTCAGTAAATGATTTTCTTTTATTTTTTATTGTTTTATGTAATTGCTTCCATTGTTAGAGGTTTTAAGCTACAAAAGATAATCACAGGCACTAAGAAAATGCATAGTAGTGTTCGTTTAGAGCCTAGAAAATGCTACTCATCAGATTTATAACTCAAAATGCATTGATAATACTTAGATTATGCAGAAAAAAGTGAAAAAAAAGAGGAAGCTCAATGATGGTGATTGGTTAAAAGCAAAATTATCACTGAAGTGGCTGTAACACCCCGTATGCATCCGGTGTATTAACAATTACTTAATCAGATAAGCGCAATAATTAACTTTAATAAAAACCCACGGAAGCGATAACAAAACCTTATTTCTTGATTCATTATGTACGGTACGTTACCCACAATATCATAAAATGCCATAACCACCATTTGCCCCTCAGATCCAGATAACATAAAGACAGATAACCAAGTAATCCAACAGATATAGCAGGAGAAACATAACTACATAACTTAAACTGGTTATGTACAATACATCATCATCTACAGAGCCACTCTTGTGGTCATACAAAAGAATAAGCACCATGTGCCCCGATCTCAAAGATCTCATCCTCACACGAGGGCATACATAACATATAAGTCCATATACATAACAAATCCAAAACATGTGTGCACACACACACATCTTCCCTCACGGGGTACAAAATACATTAAAACCAAAACAAAGGAGCCTCCATGCTCTCAAAGTACCGCCAAACAGCCACACAGGAACTGTCTCTACTGGGGCCTCCCGCCCTGAGACCTATCATCTCTGCCAGATGAATCACTTGCAAAAACATAATCCCCACATGGAGTGAGATACACATCTCAGTAAGCTCAGGACTCTTGGAGGCTTCTCATCCTCCCTGGCTCACTTCCATGACACATGACATCAAAGGCATCACAATCACTAGGCCTCTCGGCCCTCACAACAATACATAGCCATCATCTAGCTCTAATGTATATCCGCGGTACTACGCCTGCCACAAGATGCATCAGCATCTGGGACTCTCAGTCCCCAGTGTGAGACCGGAACTCACACCCGTGCCATCCCATCGGGAGCTACCCCTTTACACATGGATGCACGTATATGGCACCTCCGAGAATAGGCTTCAACCGTAACGGGACCACCTATCTCTTGGTCTTAAGGGATCATCATCACCCTTTACGCGAGCAAACCAAACTAGGAGTTGCGCTTTACTCCTAGGGAGGTCCATATCTATCTAACTGGCCAGAAGATCTATTCAATAGATAACTATACACAAAGCACAGAACAGGCATACATATTATCATGAGAAAACTGTAACAACCAATTCAATGCACATGCATCATGTATGCAACCATCACTCCCTCGGAGTATGGTGGAACACAGACAGTGGGAGACATTCCCCAAGAGCGAAGAACTTACCTGGCAAAGCCGTGTTCTGCAGTTCAATCCCAGAATGGTGGTCTACGCCACTGACACCCTCGGTGTCACGCCCTCTAAATCGGCAAGGAAGGCTAGTGGGCAACTTCTCCAGGTGTGGGTGTCCGTGAATCGCCTCCTTTCCCAGCCAAACTCAAGTTTTGAGAAGTTCTCTAGAGAAAACGATCTCTCCGTTTGATGGTTTTTAGGAAAAAGTGATGAAGGATTCTAGCTCATAGGATGATTCTCTACAAGTTTCAGGTTGAAAGGGAAGTGTTTTGATGAAGTTTGGTGAAGGTATGGAGCTTTCCAAGCTCAACAATGGTGGAATGTGCTCAGAGGAAGAAGAAAGCAAGGATTTTGGCCCATTTTCGCGAAAATGAGCTTTTATAGGGGTTCTGACCGCGTTCCCCCGCTAATAGCGCCATCCTGGCGCTATTCGTGCCAAATATTCGAGTCTGGGGGTATTTCTGGTGCTAATCGCGCCAGATATTCGAACCAGAGGGTCTCCAAGGCCATTCTGACGCTAACTGCGCCACTCAGGCGCGTCTCCCACGCTAACGGTGCCGGATCCCACACTAATCGCGCCACTATTCACAGGCCATTTTTATTTTTATTTATTTATTTATTTATTTATTTTTTTTACAAATCAAGGTTATTATAGTGGCATACACAGATTATAAGTTGATTATTTTATAAATTAAATATAAGAAATATGGATTCAGAAATTAATGTGAAATATGTAAATCAGCAACACGGTCCTGAAGTTGATTATTTCAAGGATTAATACAACAACGTTAAACACTTTCAGGAGTTAAAATAATGGTTTAGTCTTCTTTTCAATTTTCTTCCCTTTCTGTCTCTAGCTAGCAAGTGTTGCCGCACCCAAATATGGCAGAAGAAAAGCATTCCTAATGTCTAGCTTAATTTCTTTGCCACACACTAGTTGTCCCCCATTGGATTTTCCATTTTGACGTAAAATGCTCTTGGAAAAGCAAAAGAATTTGTCAAATAGCGACCTTTGTATTATTTAGATTCACACTCTTGCACGGAAAAAGGTAGCAGTAGTATTAGTGCGTGAAAAGACGAGGAAATATAAATTGAGATAGTTTGAATACCTAATGAGACAACTCTTGGAAACAAAAATTTGTTACCAATAGCTCAACACAAAGGAGGTAGAGGTAGATTGAAACTTATCTGAAAAATGTAATTAAACAAAACTTGATGGAATGAGATATAGATTGACGGACTGTGTCTTAGGATGAAATGGAGAAAAACTATAAGTTTAGTAGAAGGTTAGACCCATTATTATATTTATGTTTCATATGGTCCCTTTTTAGTCTTTTTCTTCTTCATCTCCCCTGTTGGGCCTTGTGAAGCCCAATTAGACATCTATGTTTGCTTTTAACTGAAACGGTGTGCTTTGGTCAAATTGACTGTGATATATAAATGGCTTTTATATTCTAAGGTGCTGTACGTTTTTTAATTGACCTTTACGCTTCCTTTTAGTGATATACTCTAGAAGCTTCTCATTTTTGCTTTTCTTTTCATCTTCTTGTTTTCTCTTTAACCTAGCTCTGCAAGGGTTTGCTATTTCTGGACAAATCTTGAGTTTGGTGAGTGAAAACTGAGTGATGATGATATAGATCTTTGTGGTCTGTGTTCTACGTTCCTGTTGGTGTTGTATTGCAGGTTGTGGTTCTTTCTCTCTTGAGTTTGGTTCGTTTTCTGTTCTTGAGGTTGTTCTCTGTAAAGAAATGGTTGAGAGGAAAATTGAAAGCTGGGTAGTGTCTGTTCTTGACATTGATAAATAGTAGTTCTCTTTTGTTCCTATGTAAATCTTGTTTTTTTTGTTTACCTGTTATTTTAAGGCTTTGTTCTTGTTGGAAGTTTAGCCTTGTAATACTGAGGAATGCTGTTGTAATGTTCTTGGTATTTTAGTGTTAATAAAGGGTTTACAGGTTCTTTGTCCTTGAATGTAGGTAACAAGACTTTTGTCCTAATTACTGAACCAAGTAAAATACTTTTGTGTTTTTCTTTCTCTTTTATTTGTTTCCACTTAATTTCAGTTTATGATTGTGCGCTTAAAACTCTAACATCCCCCCTCCTTCTTTTTCTCTTTGCTTTAACTTTTTTTTCAACCTTCTCGTATCTATCAATAGATTTATCTACCATCGACCTCAATTAACTTGGATTAAAAGTGCTCTTAATATTGATGTTTACACTCTTTCCATTTATTTGTTTTTTGTTTCCCATTCCACTCACTAGCTGTCCTCTATTGGAATCCAAAACTACCTTAAAAGTGCAAGAACTTACCACCTTCCTAATTATAATTGAGCAATGTTATGTTTTAATAATTTTTTTGATAATTTAATAAAAATCAATGCCATCTAATACATTCACACTTACCACCTTCGTATTATTTACATTCACACTCATTGTTTTTGTTTCTTTTTCATTCTTTCATGACTAGTTGTCCTCTCTTTCCGTTTCTTTCTTTTTTTTTAATCCCATTCCCAGGGCAAAACATTAATAGGATTAATATTTAATTACACCTATAACTAAAAATAGTCTATATATAGGTGTTAGTGGTCCAATTTAGATCCATCAAAAGTGAAACTCGGAAATTCCTACTGCTGTGTCCGGAGTACCAATTTGGTGAAAGCAAGCTTTGAATGAAGATATTTCGATAAAAGTTGTGAGTTTTTAATCTTATGTTTCTCTGAATGAACTAACATTTTTATAATTGAGTTTTTGCACAACTTAATTAACTTGTAATCGCAGTTGTCACGAATACAAATCATCTATGATGAAAATTCAGCTGGTTTGAACTCTAGTGTTGATGCAATTGTATTGGTTGTGCCTTTGTAACCACTTCCTTGTGGTTTCTGGGCAATGTCTTGATGGTTAGAAGTCTTTGCTGCTCCAATTTAAGAACAACCTCACTTTGATTGGAAGTTACAGCAGCCTACAGTCGTAGAATGCATGTGATGATTGTTGCAATTGGTTGGGAGTAACCTGTGACAAGAAGGGACATGTTACTTCTCTTTACTTCCTTGCAGAACCAATCTCTGGTGGATTCGATGATTCAAGTACTCTTTTCAGTCTTCAACATCTCCAGACCTTAAAGTTTATAGACACACACACTTTGCTGGAGCATTTCCACTCTCTCTTGGTAAATTGAGACACTTATCTGAGTTGCATCTCTCTGGTCTGATTTAACGGAACAATTCCCAATTCACTGTCAAACCTACAAAACTCAGTTACATGAATTTGTCACATAACAAGTTCACCGGTCCAATAACATCACTTGGCATGCCCAAAAACCTCACCCATTTAGACCTTTCTGATAATGATCTAAGTGGTATAATTCCATCATCTTATTTTCAAGGACTGCACAATCTTGTTGAAATTGACTTTGAGTTATAATTCTTTCACTGGGAGCATCCTTCATCCCTTTTTACACTCCCATCACTACAACGAATTGGGCTTTCACACAATCAGTTTAGTTAACTAGATGAAATCAGAAATGTGTGTTGTTCTATATTATACATCCTCGATTTAAGTAGAAATAATCTATATGGGAGAATCCCTTCATTCCTTTTTATGCTCCCACATCTGCAATACCTTCAGCTTGACCACAATCAGTTCATTCAACTAGATGAGTTCATAAATGTGCTACTGTCTTCTTGTATATTATGCAACCTCGATTTAAGTGGCAATAAACTATCAGGGCCTTTTCCAACATATATATATCTTTCAGCTCAGTACACTCTCTACCCTCCGGATTTCCTCAAACAAGTTCAATGGGTTAGTGCAGCTGAATAAGCTTTTTGATGAGCTTAAAAATTTAACTGAACTAGACCTTTCATACAACAACTTATCAGTCAATGTAAATGTTACAAATGTTGATCCATCTTCCTTTCCCAGCATTACCAATCTATACTTGGCATCCTACAACTTGAATACATTCCCTTTTTCTAGAGAAACTTGTCTGGATTAGCCTCTCTAGACATTTCAGATAACCAAATTACAGGAATAGTGCCCAATTGGATATGAAAACATAAATTTATCTTAATCTTTCTCACAATTTGTTGACTGAGTTGGAGGGACCTTTGCATAATCTTCCTTTTAGCTTGTCTGTCCTTGACCTTCATCAAAATAAACTTCAGGGGCCAATACATGTTTTTCCTAAGGAAGCTAAGTATTTGGATTACTCAAGCAACACATTTTGCTCTTTTATCCCACGAGATATTGGTACTTACCTGTTTTCCATATATTTTATCTCTCTTTCAATCAATACTTTGCATGGTAATATCCCTAATTCCCTCCGCAATGAATCATCACTTCGAATGCTTGATCTTTCCATGAATAACATGTCTGGAACAATTCCCTCATGTTTAATGAAGATGAGTGGAACTCTTAAGGTATTAAATATGAAAAAACAATAGTCTCTTGGGCCTTATTCCCGACATAGTTCCAGCTTCCTGTCGTTTGTGGACTTTTAATCTTTATGGAAATATGTTAGATGGGTCAATTCCAAACTCTCTTGCCCCATGGCTCAGAGGTACTGGACCTTGGGTCAAATTAAATCGTTGGTGGTTTTTCATGCTTTTTAAAGGAAATATCCATATTTCGAATCCTGGTTTTGTGGAACAACAGATTTCAAGGTTTCCTCAGATGTTCGAAAGCCAACAAGACTTGGGAAGTGCTTCAAATTGTGGACATTGCTTTCAACAATTTTAGCGGCAAACTGCCAGGAAAATATTTCACAACTTGGAAAAGAAATGTAATGAAGATGAAGTTGGATCAAAGTTCATCATGAAAGATTTTTATTTACAAAGAAATTTTATTGTCAAGATAGAGTGATAGTTATAAGCAAAGGTCTATAGATGGAGTTGGTTAAAATTTTGACCATCTCCACATTCATTGATTTCTCATCCAACCATTTTTAAGGACCTATACCACTGGATTTAATGGATTTCAAAACACTATGTCCTTAACTTGTCAAACAATGCTCTATCCAGTGAAATCCCATCATCTATAGACCTAAAATAATTGGAGTCCTTAGACCTTTCATAAAACTTTTTGAGTGGAGAAACTCATATGCAACTTGCATGTTTGTCATTCATTTATTATTTAAACCTCTCCTTCAATCATTTGGTGGGAAAGATCCCAACTGGTACCCAAATTCAATCATTTCCAGCTTCTTCATTTGAAGGTAATGACAAGCTATATGGTCCTCCATTGACTGGAAAAATTGATGGGAAAGAGTCAAAGGTACTATCACATCAAGGATGTGGAAGGTTAGCTTGTACAGTTGATTGAAATTTTATTAGTGTCAAATTGGGATTGGTTTTTGGTCATGGAATTGTTTTTTGTCCACTCTTGATTTGGAAGCGATGGAGAATATGGTATTCTCAACTTATTCACAAAATTCTATGTTGGATCTTCCCTCAGATGTATATTGAATATATAACTCAAAGAGGACAAACATACGCAACTTTAAGGTGGTGGCATAAGTGGTTATCAACAAGTGTGCAAGTAAGTGAAGTCATGGTGCAATCGTCTTTCTTCATGTTCCCTTTCTAAATTCAATAGTTGTTTTAATTTTAATAAAACCAAAAAATATTTCAAGACATAGGAATTAGAACTTCAAAAATATGTTCTATTATATTTTAACGAGTACTATTTGATAAAATATTTTTGTGTATTCATAAATGACATCTATTAAAATGATGATATTTTTTATAGGCAGAGAAAATTTATTGAATATATATTATTAAATCAGTCGTTTTGGATGTACTCGATAAATGATCTAGACAAATAAATATTTGTATATTGATTTGTTTATAATATATAAAAGAGTTGAGGCAAAAAATTATGGTGTTGATATTTCACTTGCTTAATTAACATAGATTTTGCCACGTTAACATTTTATTATGTGTGTCATATTTTGTTCAATTCACTTTCCTCTTTAGGTAAGTGTTTAATTATCTACATTTCTTTCGATCATATTTTTTTAACTTTTATCTTAACTAAAAGTTGATCTGCGCCATTGTGCGAATTTATAAATAAATATATATGATATAATTTAGAGATATTAGAAATATTTGTTTTACAAAAAAAATATTATGTAGTAGGAAATCATAAGGTTTATATACTTAATTGCGCTAAGCATGCCTGCTTTCCTCAGAAGCATCTTTTGTGTTGGGTTAAGCACACCTTGCGTGCTCAGTCCAATAAACTTTCTATTTGAAAATTACTTGAATTGCGCTAAGCGTGCAAGTGTTGCGGTCACCACGAGATATTCCATCAGATGATGGGTTAAGTGTGTCAGGTCGCGCTAAGCCTAAACCTTTTGTTTACTACTTTATTTTGGGGCACGCTACGCGCGCTTCTGCTTGCTAAGCACGACCCCTTTGTCCAGTTCTTATTTTTTTTTTCAATTACCCTTTTGTTGTTTATTTAATTCTTTTCTAATCTTTTCTTTTCTTTTTCTTTCTTTTTATTGTCTTTTTTTTTTTTGTAGATGGCCTCCAGAAAGAGAAGAGGTTCCTCCTCCCAGCCTCGCCAAGAACCCGACATCATCCATGGTGCTTGGGATTCTGAGCGATTCAACTCCCAGGTGACTTGGGTTAGGTATTGCGAGAATGTCCTTCTTCAGAGCATTCTTCTTGACCGACAGGTGACTGTGGAGCCTGGCCAATACGATGAATTCTTACATGAGTTGGAGATGCGTCGTTGGGATAAGAAGTTCACGAGACTGCCAAAGAATAACATCGATGTCGCCTTAGTGAAGGAATTCTATTCCAACATCTACGACCCCGACAAGAAGGCGCCCAAGCAATGTAAGATTTGGGGGGAAGACTATTTGGTTTGATGCCCAAGCATTGAACCAGTTCCTTCAGACTCCAGTGGTTCTTGAGGGCGACTCTCAGTTGACCACCTACTCTCAGTTCTGCCACACATACCCCGTTCCACAGGCCATAGAGGCCAAGCTTTGCATTGCGGGAGGCCACTTCATGACTAATGCTGTGGGGACTCCGTGGAAGATTCTACGGAAGGACATGACCACCTTAGCCCAAACTTGGAGTGTGCTTTCCTACTCCAACTTAGCTCCCACTTCCCACACCTCAGATGTTAATATGCATCTAGCCCGGTTGGTGTATGGCCTCGTGATGAAGATGGACATGGATTTGGGCAGTTTGATTTCATTTCAGACAACTCAGATAGCCTAGTCCAGCTCAAGCAGACTAGGTTTCCCTGCACTTATCACCACGCTCTATGATGCCAAGGAGGTCCACTCTGACACACTTGCCTTTGAGTCCCTGAGCCAAGCTATCAGTGCTGCTTATATTCGGAAGAATTTTTGGCATCTAGCAGATACTTTTGTGTCATTCCCAAGGACCAAGAAGGCCAGAGCTCGTGGGGCCCCTTCTACTAGTGTTGAGGCTCTTGCTGCCGATGCTGCTCCCAGCCATTCTCCTTTGCCTCATCCCTCTCCTTCCATCCCATAGGACCAGATGCTGCCCATGCTTTCCTGCCTTCACTAGGGCCAGTATCTCTTGATGTAGAGTCTCCATCAGCTTTCTCTCCAGCAATCGATGATGTCGCCAGATGATTTCTCTCCCGCGTAGCTTGGCCTGGGGACAAACCTTCCTCTGTCGGGGGGGGTGGTGTTGCTGGATCCAGACCTACTAAAGATGATGTTGCTGTTGGTGTAGATGATGATTATCTAGCAGATGTGGCAATGATCAAGGCCTTTTTGAATTTAAATTTAGCCACTTGGCCAAAAGCCAACCTTGTTGTTGATTATTGTTGAATCTCTTGCACCCCTTTAAGCCTAATCTGATAACGAATTTTGTTTCTTGAACCTTGAGCTGAAAAGCAATTGGAAATATGTTCACCTTACCTTAGGTTTTAGGAGAGCATCATTATGGATCAAGACAAATTTGTCCCAAATTTGGGGGAGTGTATTTGAGTAAATTTTCTTGCAAGGAAGTGAATAACAAGCACATAGAGGTTAACATACCTTGGATGAGTTAAAATAAATAAAAAAACAAACAAAATCAAGGTTAAGTAACCCTGTGTTCTGTTGTTGTGGCAAATGAAATGAGTTGGGAAAACAAGAAAAAGTGGTCTTCTAAAGCAAATTAAGGATGATTGAATGTTCTCTTAGAACCTAGTTGTTGAATTTTGAGAAAAACGATGATTTCTTGATAGCCTAGCCACATTACAAGCCGAATGAAGTACTTTGTGATCCATATTGTGTGTGTATGATTGTATTGAATGAGATGATGTGCAAATCTGAGAATGGTGATTTCAATTGTATTGAATGAAAGTTACATAACCGAAACACTTGTGTGCTTGAGTGAAATAATGGCCTTGTGAGGATTGAAGCATAAGTTGATTTTCATTGATATCTGTCATTCTCGCTAACTCATTTCACTAAAGTGTATGCTTTGCTTGATTCCATCATAAGACTATGACTAGTGTGGAATAAAGTTTTGGATGTTTGAATTGTTTTGGGAAGCTGCAATTATCTCAGTTGTGTGATGTGTTCCATTCCTGACAGTACCATTGATCTAACTTAGTTAGCATTTACTTACTTTTGCTTGAGGACAAGCAAAGCTTTAAATTTGGGAGAGTTTGATAATTACTAAGCATACGTAAAGTTACATGTAAATTACTTAGCAATTATCTCATCTTTTCCTCTTTTAATGCTTCTTTTTGTGATTAAAACATAGGAGTTAACTTCTTCTGAGCTTTTATCTAATGGATGCTAAAACTAGTTGATTTATGAGATGTTGGTTGTATTTTTTTGTAGAAATTCACTGCAAGGGCATGGAAGGTGGATTCAAGGTCTGGAGCTGCTCGCTCAGTGCGACAAGAGCTACTCACTCAGCACGACTGACTCGTTCAACGTGAAGGCTTGCTCAGCGTGACTAGCTCGCTTAGCGCGTGGTCACTTATCCAGCTAGACATTGCGAGCGCTCTGTGCAACATTTCGCGCTAAACGTATAACCACGATACTGGGTTGCCTTTTAAGGAAAAAATGAGGGATAAGAAAGTATTTATCTTTGACACAACTCTTGGGAGGCTGAAGTTGAGCACCTAGGCCATGAAGGAGACGTTTTTCCACCACCTTGGAGCTTCATCTTCACCATTTTGTTTCTCTTTCCATTCCATCCATTTAATTCCATTGCCCTAACCTTCCACTTGTATAGGTATCTCATGAAAATGAGAGGCTAAAACCCCATTGTTGGGAGCTCAACAACCAAATGCTTTGATGTAATGATTCTAACTATCTATTCAATGTTATTTGCACATTATTGTTATTTTTCTGAGCTATATTCATGTTAGTGGTTTGATCATCCATTTGCATGCTTGTTATAGGATTTAATGCATTCGAAAATGGTTATTTCTGTAGAATTGAAAAATACTTCTAAACATATCATTTCTAGGGATAGAGTGGTTTTGTTTAGCCTAGGTTATCATTTTTTTATCTTAATACAAATAGGTTAATGCAACTCTTGAGGGATTAGGAGCGAAATTAAGTGATTTAGGATCTTGCACTTGAGGAATCAAGGTTATAATACCTTAGTAGATGAAGGTGAGCAAAAATAATGTTGAATAGCGAAAAACCTTTAATATTGCATCAAAGTTAGTTTTGGTTAGTTGAGCACCCAACATTTGTCACATCGTATTTCAATCATCACCGCATCATTCCGAGTGTTTGTGTCTCTTTCTCTGTATTTATTACGCTTTATAGTTTTAATTAAGTCAAATTTAGTTATATGTCACTTACTCTAAAAACTAAATCGATTCATTAATTACTTAGAAACAAACGTATATTAATTCTGAGTACAAGCAAAGTCCTTGTGGAATCGACATTCGATCTTACCATTTCTTTATTACTTGGACAATTTGGTACGCTTGCCAAAGTGTTAACACATATGAATGGTGAATCTATGATGGTACAACCTCTTATGATGTTGGGATTGGTGAATGGATTTGTGATGACACATGATATTGATTTGAATGATCATAACATACATGCATTGATGAATAACATTGAATGTGAGTAGGCTCATAAGTTGAGTGGTGCTAAAAAGGCCATCAACCTAGTGTTAGAGGTTGCCTTGATGGCTAATGCTTAATAGGCTTATAGAATGGATATGTTAAGGTCTTTGCAAGCCTTACCGAGGTAAGCCACTACCTACGCTCATCCATTTTCAATAAAACCACACTTCTTCCGCAGGGTTAATGCAAGTCTCCCCGAATGGTCATATCATAGAGTGCGACTATGTTAAAGGATGTACTTGTGTTAATCACTCAAAAGCCGAATCTTTCAGGAGTAAAGAGTCAGCATAACATAACATCATAGTTAGACAAGTGCATTGATATTTGTGACTTAAGAATGATGTATTACTTGAGGAGTTGTATTAGTACATGGCTATTGAAAAATGAAGGATTTCCATATCTCTTTTTAACATCTTAATCTTATAGTTTTTTATATGTTGTTTACTTTTAAAATGAGCTTACCTTTGCATTTTCTATTGAACTATGATGATTATGTCATTTGATACAGGAGCAGATTATGATGTAGCCTCTGAGGAGCATGTCACTTATGGTTGATCTGGACTTGGGGGTGGACTTAAGGGTGAGATCTGAAGAGCATGTCACTTATTTTATTTATTCCCTTGATGGGACCCTTGAGTTTTGTCTGGCGATTTGTTCATGATGTTTTGATGATGTAGTGCCTTGGAGCATACACAACTATATGTTTTACGACATGAGGACCTTTTTTTTTGGGTGATGTTTGATATGCTACTAGCATATGTAGTTTTTAGGGTAAATTCATTAAGAAACTAAGCATAAAATGTTAAATAAATGCTAGAATAAGTTCAAAGTTCATCATTATTGTGTTTATCACTGATTTTATGCAATTTTGATGTTAGGAGCCAAGAAAAGATAGAAAAGAAGCAGAATAAAGAGCTAATGGTTTCTGGAAGCTCGCGTCAACCGCGCCAGACTTACTGGAAGTCCACGCCAATTGCGCCAGAACGACGCAGATCATGCCACACTTACTAGAAGCTGACGCCAGTCGCGCCAGAGCTCGCGCCATTCACGCGGACGACACTGGAAATACGAATTAGCTTAAAGATAATATAAAAATAAAAGCTATTAGGGTTTTTTATGACCTAGATATAAATAGGAAAGTAGTAGGATGTTTTTAGGACGAACACAGAGGCAACAACAAGAAAGGAGGAAGATCAAGAAGGAGGCCAAGATTGAGGGGTTTGCTTACTCTTCATTCTTTGTATTCTTTCTCATCTATCTTATTATTATTGTATTCAAGCCAGACATAATCATGTATGGCTAATTCCTCTTTGATGGTGGTTAGAGCCAACTGATGTGAACTCCTTTGTATTGGATTAATATTGAAGTTAATGATTATAATTGTTTTCTTCTATCTAGTTCTTTAATTGAAATTTCCTTAATAGAATTGATCACTCTGCTAAGGTACTAAGGGTTGGGATTTCCAATAGGGATATTGAAATTCTAATTTCTGAAAGCGATAGAATAATAGTTTTTACATTACCTAGGGATAGGGATGTAGGATTGCAGAACAATTGGTGTATTATGTAATGCTTAACTTAATAAGAAATCAATAAGGAATTAGGGTTTTGAATTGGTTAAAGGGTTGAATTACTGAGGAATTAGGATTTAACTATTTATGAAAAATACATTTTCTGAATAATTATAGTTATTGAAATCAATAATTAATTCAAATATAATTGGTAGGGATCAAAAGTGGAAGCGCTCTGACTACAATTATTTCTCATTACTGCCTAATCTTCAATTTACATCGCGTTTGAATTTCTTAATATTCAATTCAGTTTTGTTATAATTTCTTAAATTCAAATCACAATCATATTCTTTTAATTATATTATTTCTTTTCCAATTTAAAGATTCTAAATTACAATTAAATTTAGTGCTTTAATCCTCGTGGGAACGATAACTCTACTTATCATTTTATTACTTCAACGAGCGGTGCGCTTGCCGTTTCGCAAAAATTTTTGGGCGCCATTGCTGGGGATCGATTACGCTAATTTACTTGTAATTTTATTCTTTAATATTGGATTTTTGTTTTACTGATCTGTTTTCTTTAGTTTATGCGAGGCTTAGTTGGATTTGAGGATTTACAGTTTGATCCCGAAATAGAGAAGACTATGAGAAGGAACATGAGATTAGCCAAGCAGAGACGAGAGACAGAAAACTCTAATTCAATCGGTGAATTAGAACCAGAGATGGCTGAAAGACCACCACAAGGGGAGGAATTAATGGAGGATATCCTGGCTCCATTGTTCACAAGACCCAATCCTAGCATAGTCCGACCACCGATCGAGGCTAACAAATTTGATATTAATCCATCATTAATCGCTTTGGTGGAACATAGTCAATTTGGTGGAGAGGATGATGAAGACCCACACGATTTCATTGAAAGATTTCTGAGGATCTGTGACACAATCAGGCACCAGGGTGTATCAGACGACGCTGTGAGATTACGACTATTTTCCTTTGCTATTAAGGGAAGAGCACTTCGTTGGTTAGACAGACAAACTCCCAACAACATCAGTACGTGGGAAGAACTGGTTACTAAATTTTTCTCCCAGTATTTTTCTATGGAGAAATATAACAGGTTGGTGAATGAGATCACAAATTTTACTTAGAATGGGAGAGAAATTCTATGTGTAGCTTGGTATAGGTTCCAGGAATTGATCTGGAAATGTCCACAGTACGATATGATTGTGGGAAAGAAGGTACGCATATTCTTTAATGGGATGACCCCAGAATCAAGACTTATAGTGAATGTGGCCGCTGGAGGTTCAATTAGATCAAAGACAACTACTCAGATGTATGAGTTAATTGATTCACTGGCTCGCAATGAAAATGAGAGCATAGCAGCTCAACCGAAGAGGGAAGTTATCCAACTAGGAAGCAGTGATGCAATGTTGGCTGAGCAAAAGCTTTTATCACAACAATTGGCAAGGTTGAATGAGAAACTTGACAGGATGCAAGGTTCAGCAGTTCAAGCTTCACCTATCAAAGCACAACCACCTAATTGTGAATACTGCCAGGGAGAGCATGAATCCAATGAGTGTCCTACCTTGGTAGGAGCTGATCCAGTGAAGATTAATGGAGTATGGTACGATCAGAGGAATCATTCTAACTTTCAGAGGACTTCGAATTACGCTCCAGGTAATAATTTCCAAAGAAGAATTCAAGGAGGAGAGTTGGATTACAAATCCAATAATTACTTGCAGCCTCCACCTATTCCACCTAAGCAGCCATTAGAACTGGAAAAGGCCATGTTGCAGCTGTCTAAGACTACAAATGAGCACATTCAAGTCACTAATTCTTTCATTAAGGAGACCAATGCCTTCATCAATGAGACCAGAGCCCATCACAAGAATCAAGATGCTTCTATTAGAAATCTTGAAAATCAAATTGGTCAGTTGGCTAAGCAATTGACTGAGAGGTCTCAAGGACATTTCCCTAGTGACACTGTTATCAACCCAAGGGAGCAGGCAAATGCAGTTACAACGAGAAGTGGAATTGTGATCAAACCTCCAGAGAAGTCTGAGGTCATTCAAAAAGAGGTTGAAGAGAAAACCACTACAGTTTTTGATGAACAGGTAATTAAAGTGCCTTCAAGCAAGCAAGATAAGAAGTCAATGGATTTTTCTCGCTTTGAGAAGCCACCTTATCCAATGAAGCTCAAGCAACAAGCTCAGAAGCAACAATATACCAGGTTTTTAGACATGTTTAAGAAATTGCATATTAATATTCCATTTGCTGAGGCTTTAGCTAACATGCCTAACTATGCTAAGTTTATGAAAGAGTTGTTATCTTGAAAGCATAAGTTGCAGGAATGTGAGACCATTGCACTCACTGAGGAGTGCAACGCCATCATACAGAGGAAGCTTCCGCCAAAGCGTAAAGATCCAGGTAGCTTCAATATTCCCATCGCTATAGGTAATGTCAATGTGGGGAGAGCATTGTGCGATCTTCGAGCAAGCATTAATTTGATGTCGTTGTCCCTATGCAAGTCATTGGGGATTTCTGAACTCAAGGCTACTAGAGTTTCTTTGCAGCTTGCAGATCGTTCATTGAGAAAGCCGACTGGAGTCATAGAGGATGTTTTGGTTAAAGTTGATAAGTTTATTTTTCCTGCTGATTTTATAGTTTTAGATATGGAAGGTGAAAGTGAAATACCGCTTTTGTTAGGTAGATCATTTTTAGCTACAGCTAGAGCTTTAATTGATGTAGAGCTAGGAAAATTAGAACTTAGGATGGATGATGAATCTATTACTTTTAATGTCTTTGATGTTATGAAAAATCCTTCTGTTAAGAATGATTGTTTCAGGTTGGATGTTTTAGATACCGTAATCCATGCAGATAAGACCGATGACCAAAAGTTGGAGGAGAAACTGAAAGTCCTAGATACTTATGCATTACAAGAAGATATGGAGTTAATTATGGAGGTGCTAGAGAAGGAAGAAGCTGACACAGTAATTGAAGCACTGAAGATTGAGCTTAAAGAATTACCTAGCAATTTGAAGTATGCATTTTTGGGAGAGAATGAGACATCGCCGATTATCATCAATAGAGGGCTGAAGTTAGAAGAAGAAGAGAAGCTGTTGAAAGTTCTTAAGGAGCACAAGACTGCAATTGGGTGGTCTATATTTGATCTGAAGGGAATTAATCCTTCTTTCTGTACTCACAAGATTTTGTTGGAAGATGATGTGAAGCCTGTAAGGCAGCCTCAAAGGCGACTTAATCCTACAATGAAAGAAGTGGTAAGGAAAGAGGTGGTGAAACTGTTAGATGCAGGGATGATTTATCCCATATCTGACACTGCATGGGTGAGTCCGGTTCAAACAGTTCCTAAGAAAGGTGGGATGACTGTGATTAAAAATAACAATGATGAGTTGATTCCCACTAGAACCATTACTGGTTGGAGGATGTGTGTGGACTACAGGAGACTCAATGATGCAACTCGAAAGGACCATTTTCCACTTCTGTTCATTGATCAGATGCTGGAAAGGTTGGCTGGTCATGATTATTATGGCTTTCGTGATGGGTATTCAGGCTATAACCAAATTCCAGTGGCACCTGAAGACTAAGAGAAGACTGCTTTCACATGCCCATTTGGAGTCTTTGCATACAGGAGAATGCCATTTGGCCTCTGCAATGCACCAGCGACATTTCAAAGGTGTATGCTTTCTATTTTCTCTTATATGGTAGAAAAATGTTTAGAGGTGTTTATGGATGATTTTTCTGTTTTTGGATCTTGTTTTGAATCATGTTTAATTAACCTAGCTGAAGTTTTGAAAAGGTGCCAGGAAACAAACCTTGTTTTGAATTGGGAAAAGTGCCATTTTATGGTACGTTAGGGTATTGTTTTAGGCCACAAAATCTCTAAAAAGGGAATAGAGGTTGACAAAGCTAAATTGCTGTTGATTGAAAAACTTCCTCCCCCTGTTAATGCTACTGGGGTGAAGAGTTTCCTAGGTCATGCAGGTTTTTATAAGAGGTTCATTAAAGATTTTTCTAAAATTGCCAACCTCTTAGTCAACTTTTAACCAAAGAAAGTGATTTTATTTTTGATGAAGTTTGCCTCAATGCATTTAATGTGTTGAAGGAAAAACTTACCACCGCGCCTATTCTGACGGCGCCTGATTGGAATCTACCTTTTGAATTGATGTGTGATGCAAGTGCATACGCCATTGGTGCTGTTCTTGGTCAGCATAAGAATAAATTATTGCATGTTATATATTATGCTAGTAAAGTTTTAAATGAGGCACAGGTTAATTATGCCACCACTGAAAAAGAAATGCTAGTTGTAGTATATGCATTAGACAATTTTAGGTCCTATTTGATAGGTTCTAAAGTTACTATTTATGCTAACCACGCTGCTCTCAAGTATTTGGTGACTAAGCAGGATGCAAAGCCACGATTGTTGTGTTGGATGCTTTTATTCCAGGAATTTGACTTGGAAATCAAGGACAAGATTGGAGTGGAGAATAAAGTAGCAGATCATCTTTCTAGGATTCAAGATAAAGAGTTACAAGATGGGCCAGAAATAACCATTAATGAATCTTTTCCTGATGAGATGATGATGGTGATTGATATGGGTCCATGGTTTGCCGATATGGCCAACTTTAAATCTGTAGGTGTTCTTCCTGGAGGTCTTAATTGGCAACAGAAGAAAAAATTCCTTCGCCATGCACGGGGGTATTTATGGGATAACCCTTTCCTTTACTTTCGATGTACTGACGGTGTTATTCACAGATGTGTAGCTAGCCCAGAAGTACCAAAGATCCTTTGGCATTGTCATTCTTCAGATTATGGAGGGCATTTTGGAGGAAATCGAACAGCGCAAAAGGTATTACAGAGTGGTTATTATTGGCCGACGCTTTTCAAAGATGCAAGGAATTATGTGGAGAAGTGTGATAAGTGTCAGTGAACGAGTAACATATCTCGGAAGGATGAGATGCCTCTCAATAACATACTAGAGGTGGAAATATTTGATGTTTGGGGAATTGATTTTATGGGACCCTTTCCCAAGTCATATTCTAATCAATAGATCCTAGTGGCGGTAGATTATGTTTCTAAGTGGGTAGAAGTTGTTGCTTTACCTACTAATGATGCAAAGGTGGTTATATCGTTTCTAAGGAAGAATATATTTACCCGTTTTGGAGTACCAAGAGCAATCATAAGTGATGGAGGCGCTCATTTTTGCAACAAACAATTTTCAAGTTTGCTTGCGAAATATGGGGTCATCACCCATAGAGTGGCTACACCTTATCATCCTTAGACAAGTGGACAAGTCAAAATTTCCAATAGGGAGTTAAAGAGAATTTTGGAGAAGACTGTTGGAAGTTCTCGGAAAGATTGGGCAAAGAAGCTTGATGATGCACTTTGGGCATACAGAACAACTTTCAAAACCCCAATAGGTATGTCACCATTTCAGATGCTATATGGTAAGTCTTGTCATCTTCCTGTTGAATTAGAGCATAAAGCTATGTGGGCTACAAAATATTTAAACTTTGAACTGTCTAAAGCTAATGATAAAAGATTGTTGCAATTAAATGAGCTTGATGAGTTCAGGTTAAATGCATATGAAAATGCTCGAATTTATAAGGAGAAGACTAAGAAGTGGCATGACAATAAGATTCGTCCAAAAGAATTTGAGCCGGGACAACAGTTATTACTTTACAATTCTGGCTTGAGAATTTTTCCAGGTATATTGAAATCCCGTTGGTCTGGTCTATTCATTGTACGAGAGGTATATCCTTATGGAACAGTGGGAATTTCTCCACTAGACAGTGATCGATCTTTTAAAGTTAACGGATGCCGATTGAAGCTTTATCATGGAGGACAAGTGAATAGAAACACTATTTCTATACCTCTATTTTCACCTGAAGAATAAAGGTTTGATGCGTCAAGCTAAGTGACGTTAAACAAAGCGCTACTTGGAAGGCAATCCAAGGATTTTAATTGTTGCGTGTTTTCTTTTAAATTGTTCATTTATGTTTATTTAGTTAATCATTAATATTTTTTGTTGATTTTAAAATTTTTCATTATTATTTGGTGTGTTTTTATTTTAAGTTAGTTTAATTTTAGGAATTTTAGGTTAATATTTAGTTTCATTTAGAAAATTTTGGAAAAAAGCAATTTTGTAGTTTCACGCTAATTGCTTGAACCTGGTGCCATTCGCGCCAATAATACTGTGAGTTCGCGCGAATCGCGGGAATATGGCGCCATTCGCGCCATTGATTCTGGAAGCCAGCGCGACCCGTGTGGGGATGGCGCGGTTAGCGTGGCAGTTCAAAACTGATTTTAAAATTTAAAAGCTGAAAGCCTATTATGGTGACCCCCATTCCTTACTCAGCAGCCACAACTCTTGGCTATTCCCATTTGAACATTGCAAGCACAATAACTGCCAATAACTTCCTATTGCAGTTACATTTTCCTCATAACCAACATTAACTTCTCTTTATTCTAGAGTTTATAAATATGTTGCATTCTTTACCTTATTCCCATTCATTTTCGCTCTAATTCTGAGTAGCATTTGAAAGTATATCAAATTGCTTGTTCTTTCTAAAGTTCTTTCTATTTTAGAAGCAACATAGTATTTCTATTTCAAGTTCTTGATTCCTTTCAAATGGCTAAGGATAAAGTACGTATTACTCTTGTTAATCTTTGTGTTTTATATTTTTTAGGGTTTAGATTAGTATGCATGATGGTTAGGATTGATTCTGAAGAGTATTGATAGATTTTAGGGCAAGAACTCAGCTCACGCGATCAGCTCAAGTAGCGCTAGTTGGGATTCATGGGTATTTCTGTTCTGCAGCCCACACGACTCGCATGAGACTTGGCGCTGACCGCACCAGCTGCAAATCAATTGCTTATAATGTTTATGATAAATGATTAAGTGGATTGCTTTGATATGTTTTAGTTCTTAAATTATAACTTTGCTTATATGAATAGAATGTCTTCAAATCTTAGAAATTGAATTGGTATGATTAATTATGTTTAGGACATGATACTTTTGAATTGGATGGTTAAATTGCTAATTTGATTTCAATGCTAATACTGGGGTTGTTTTTAAGAATTAAAATGTAGGTGGCTTTGGTCAAAATAATTTGAGATTTAAAGTGGGAAATAAAATCTGGGAATTATTTTATTCTCATTCTATTTTACAGATTTTATTTCCTAATCATAATGATAAAAGCATGTTTTTACTAATTTTCTTAATTTATAATTGCGTCATATAAGATCAAATAAATCTGGAAATTACAGGAGAAGATTTATACGTATATCCCTTGTCAATTGCTTTGTTTTAATTCCCAAAATATGATTATGTTATGACTATAATTTCTGTTGTTATCTTGAAATAAAGAATATTAGAGATATGATTGCAAGGAATCTGGGAATTCATTGCATATCCATTGTGGAATTTTTCTGAGTTTCAGGGAAAACAATTAGAAAAGGAGAAGAAGAAGGGTGCTACATCTGGTAGCAAGAGGGCAAGGAATTCTGAGTTTGATGCGAATCATTTCCGCGCCATTGAATGTCAATAAAGGTATGAAAACTGGTATGCACCGAAGAAAATAATCCCGGAGAAAAGGATAAATTGGGAATTTTTGCCTGACGACTCACCTATCTTGGAGGTTATTACTAGGAGAGATTGGCAGACCTTGGTGAGTTACGCTGAACCAAGCTCTAGTGCCATCCTGAAGGAGTTTTTGGCTAATGTTGATAGAGAAACTGTGGGAAGACAGAGAGTAAGTTGGGTGAGAGGGGTTGAAGTTGCATTTTACCATGAGTTCATTAAGAGCTTTTTGGAAACTATCTATTACAGTCTTCAAGCTTGTGCTTTTAGTAAAAAAAATTTACAGGATGCAGCCCATCACAAGTAAGAATGTTTATAGAGATGACATGCCTCAACTTGTAGATGAAATTCGAAGAGGCATTACTGGGTTGTACACTGCTTGGAAGACCAAGCCTAGAATTGATTATGTACCTGAAAAGTTGAAGAAGCAAGATCTTACAGGAGAGGCAGAATTTTGGTACCAATTTAACAATCATACTGTCATTCCATCTACAAACTTGACAGATGTGAATGTTGAAAGGGCCATTCTTATACATGTACTACTGGGAGATGATAATTTTAACATTGCCAGTATCTTGTCTGATAGGATACTGCACATGATCCAAGATGGTAGCAGTAAGTCTCTCCTTGCCCATTCCTCACTTATTTCTCACCTTTGTATGAATGCAGGTTTGGAGATTCCAGAGGAGGAGCCTGAGGATGTGAAGATAGCATCCGTCATGACACATAAGACTTATTTGGCTGCGGTAGAGAATGTGTGGCAGGAGCAACTGATTCGAGCTTCAAAGTTACAACCTGAAGAAATTGCTAATAGGAGTCCTCGTGATGAGATTCCTCAACCAAAAGTTCGAGCACCGCCACCGCCTTCTTCTACTACCACTAGAGCCCGACGTCATGAATTGGTCTATGAAGATTCTCCGAGTTATGTGCAAATCCAATCCCAATTGGAGTATCTGACTAGGATGATGGAGGACTTGTGCAGACATTTTTCCATTGACTTCACTACTTACCAGCCACAACATGCATCAACATCCCATGTTTCTCCTGGACCTTCCCACCCTTCTCAGCCATCAGCGGCAACAGTTGCAGCATCTCAAGCCGTTGATGATGACACTATGGAGGCCGAGGAGTGACATTTGCATATTATTGGACAATATTTTAATTGATTTTATGTTTTTAAGGCTAAAGTTGTTTTATTTCATTGCCTGTGGAACAATTTAATTTTTAAGTAATTTATATTATGGATGTGTTTGAATTTGGTTAGTTTTAATTTTAGTTAAATAATTCTGTTTAGATTGATGTTGGTATTACAAAGATGATTTTTTCGAATAATGCGGATATGCGGTTTCCTTACAATAGAAATTTTATTGCTGGGGACAGTAATGTTTAAAATCTAGGAATGGGAAATGCATATGCGTTATTTTTGAAGAATCATACTTGAAGAAACAAATGATGTTTAACAGAATTTAGATTAAATTAGAAGTTAATTAGGAATTAATAAGAAATTTAGATTATATTAGAAAATAAGTTTAGAAATTAGTTTGATAATTAGTTTAGTTTAGTTTATATGTTCTTTTTAGAATTAGGTGAATAAAATGTTAGAGCATGTTATGCTACTTTTCAAATTTGGAATTGCTAATGCAGTGATAAATTGGATTGAATGATGATTGTTTTGGAAGTATATATGAGATAAGTAGAGTATAGATTTGCATATGACATGGTTAGAATTATGCTAGTTTTTGTGATTGAAGTACATTGTGAAAAGAATAGGATACTTGATAGGAAATCAAAAGAATCTAGTTTGATACCATAGCTTGTGAGGATTAAGCCTATATACAGAAAATTTTCTTTTTAGAGTGACCTCATTGTGAATAATACTCTAGAACTTGATTTGTTTCTCTATAATACTTGCATGGTTGATATGATAAAGGCATTTTCTTCTTTTTAAGCTAAAGCCAAATGACCTTACCTTAATAATTTTCCACTGTTAAACCCCTTTGAGCCTAAGCCTTTTCTATTTCATTCAACTGATATTTAAAACTTATCTTTGACCATCTTATATGAGATTGGAAGAAAGGAGAATTAGAATCAAGTCTACTAGATATTGAAAATAGGAAGATGAATGTCCATAGGAAAGGAAAGAAAGGGTAAGAGGAAAGACAAAGGTACCCAAGAAGACAATTCTGAGTTTAGTGTTGAAGTGCCAACAGAACAGATCTGGCAAAAACCAAATCTAGTGAATAATCCAGTTGGGAAATAACAAGTCTGAAATACCAGCTGGTGGATCTAAATGTATTTTCTCATTATTCTATTCTCTCTGTTTATAGTGTTGAAAAAATAAATAAATAGAAGAAACAGAGACAAAAGAAAGGACCAGCTGTATAGAGGTGGACATGAGAATAAGAGTAGTAGATTGGTTAAGTAGACTTGACTAATTCTAATAGAATTCAATCTCAATTTTAGCCACTATCCAAATTATTCTTACCCCTAAGCCAGGCCAAGTTACAACCTTGTAAAGACCTTTTGATTAACTGTGCATGTATTCATGTTTCTTATTTTCAGGAACTTGAGAATATAGTCAAGCCTATGGTAGTATTATAGCTTTGGAGGAATTGAGAGATTATATTTTACCCAAAACACTTGAGTGATGAGTGATTTATATCTCTTAGTGAGGGGTATTCAAGTTAAGATTCTATGTTGATAGACTTGAAAAGTATTCTTGAAATTTTCATATGAAATTCCATTGCATTTAACAGAGTAGTTCTCAGATTGTGGATGTGATGATATGCTTGATTGTTGAATATAGTTTCCATTGCAATAATGTTTTATTTTATTGTTGAGGACAACAATATCTAAATCGGGGAATTATTTGATATGCTACTAGCATATGTAGTTTTTAGGGTAAATTCATTAAGAAACTAAGCATAAAATGTTAAATAAATGCTAGAATAAGTACAAAGTTCATCATTATTGTGTTTATCACTGATTTTATGCAATTTTGATGTTAGGAGCCAAGAAAAGAAAGAAAAGAAGCAGAATAAAGAGCTAATGGTTTCTGGAAGCTCGCGCCAACCGCGCCATGGCCACGCTGATCGCGCCAGACTTACTGGAAGTCCACGCCAGTCGCGCCAGAGCTATGCGGATTGCGCCACACTTACTGGAAGCTGACGCCAGTCGCGCCAGTCGCGCGGACGACACTGGAAATACAAATTAGCTTAAAGATAACATAAAAATAAAAGCTATTAGGGTTTTTTATGACCTAGATATAAATAGGAAAGTAGTAGGATGATTTTAGGATGAACACAGAGGCAGCAACAAGAAAGGAGGAAGATCAAGAAGGAGGCCAAGATTGAACGGTTTGCTTACTCTTCATTCTTTGTATTCTTTCTCATCTATCTTATTATTATTGTATTCAAGCCAAACATAACCATGTATGGCTAATTCCTCTTTGATTGTGGTTAGAGCCAACTGATGTGAACTCCTTTGTATTGGATTAATATTGAAGTTAATGATTATAATTGGTTTCTTCTATCTAGTTCCTTAATTGAAATTTCCTTAATAGAATTGATCACTCTGCTAAGGTACTAAGGGTTGGGATTTCCAATAGGGATATTGAAATTCTAATTTCTGAAAGCGATAGAATAACAGGTTTTACATTACCTAGGGATAGGGATGTAGGATTGCGGAACAATTGGTGTATTATGTAATGCTTAACTTAATAAGAAATCACTAAGGAATTAGGGTTTTGAATTGGTTAAAGCGTTGAATTACTGAGGAATTAGGATTTAACTATTTATGAAAAATACATTTTCTGAACAATTATAGTTATTGAAATCAATAATTAATTCAAATATAATTGGTAGGGATCAAAAGTGGAAGCGCTCTGACTACAATTATTTCTCATTACTGCCTAATCTTCAATTTACATCGCATTTGAATTTCTTAATATTCAATTCAGTTTTGTTATAATTTCTTAAATTCAAATCACAATCATATTCTTTTAATTATATTATTTCTTTTCCAATTTAAAGATTCTAAATTACAATTAAATTTAGTGCTTCAATCCTCGTGGGAACGATAACTTTACTTATCATTTTATTACTTCAACGAGCGGTGCGCTTGCCGTTTCGCAACAATGTTTATATGACACACTTATATGCATGAAAAAAAAATACACATATTTTCATTGATTAGATTAATTCAAGAGTTTTAAAGAGACTAAAAATGAATATTTTCGTGTTAAAGCCTTAGTGTTTCATGTAATGTCATTTGGGGTGTTTACATCATAACCCATTGCCGAGTAAAGTAAATGAGCATAGATTTGGGTCCAAGGTAGTATAAGGTCCTATGACCGCCTTACCAAAAATGCTAGTAAGGGATATCCAACAACCATTCTTATTTTCCTTCATGGTATAATGATGAAGGAATTTGGGGGGGCAATCTGGATGATAGAAAACAAGTCGCATAACACCCTAAAGGCACACATGGCCACCTAGGCATTCAAATGCTACTAGGTAGGAGCAACATTCAACTCCCTCAACACATCAACCTCAAACTTCTCAAAGGGGATAGTAAGGTGAAGTGTGGAGGAAAAATAAAAATACATATACGTAAAATGAGTCTCACACAGAAAATCATGCATGAAAACACATTCACTTTCCCAGCAAGTCTCAACATACATAACATCTGAGAGATCAACACGACAAAACTCGACTGACTCAAGGAACTCAACAACAAACTCGTAAGTTAGGAAACTACTTGCGTAGAATCCAACTTCCTTATGAACCTAGTAGTAACCCAGGAGAACAATGGGAGGAAACCCCTTAGTCGAAATAGGCTTTCTAAGAGGATAAATGAACGACCAACGCAGGAGCATTTGAATGGTTGTTGCCTCCAAATCTAAATCTATAACAATTAAGGAGGATTTGGTAGAGGGGATTCAGCCTCATCGTTTATAGGAATAAATGCACACCAGAATAGGAACATGACCCTTTCCTAGCAGTTGCACCAATTATAGGGACGATGGGACCAGTGTCAAGAGGGATTGTGACGCCACCAACGACGGTATCACCAATGCAAACGTCGAAAACTTGGTTGCTAGCATCGTCAGAATCACTATGAAGGTGGGTTGGGTTATCGATGGAACTTCCCCCTATCGGGCTAACCTCCGATCACAACATTCGACCATCGCTGGAGCGAGCAGAACCCTCCCCAGAAAAAGACATAGTAGAGGGTTGACAACAACATACATGGATGAAGAAGAAATAAATGGAAGGGAGGCTGGAGAAAAGAAAGTTGATCCTGGAGATAAGGAGGATGGCCAGAAAAAGGAACAATGAAGTGAGAAGAAATTCCCCACCTTTATATAGTGTTATGGAATCTTCAGACAAACAAAAAGACGTACCCGATTGGACCGATAGATCTTTTCCCAAAACCCACAGATCAATGATTAGGATAAGATGCGACTCTTGGCTATCCTATCAAATGTTTCGAAATTCAAAGGACACTATCATTGCGCCTTTTTTGAAAACGCATGAAAACATTAAATGCATCTAAAATAGACATAACGGTTGACAGAATGATGCTTTGAGTATCTTGTTACCTGGACTCGATACCGTGTAAAAACTTGAACATCTTGTGTGAAAGAATCCAAGGCCGAAGAATTAAAGCTTATAGCCTGCTTCAAAAATTGGGGGACTTATGTTCTACTCGAACTTGGCAAGTCATTACTCAGCCTCGGTAGGTTATTACTCAGAATTGACGACATTTGATCTAGTCGATGACTTAGAAATAGATTAGCGATTTTAAATAAGGAAAGAGGAAAAACTCTATCTATCAACTAAAAGCTAACGGGTAGTCTCTAAATCTAGGAAATATATATTATTTAAGGAAAGATATGATAAAGATCATACCTTTCCTTTATTACAAAGGGAAACTGAGATCTATGTATCCAATTTCTCCTATATAAAAAGAAGATGATCAAAGTTCTGGTATTCTATTATCATTCTAACCCATACACTTACCTACTTGTTTATCTCTATGTTTCTAATTTGAACATCAGAGTGTCTTTGCAGGTATCCCCACCCGTGTTCGTTGAGGAACTCATGAAGGATCACCACCGTGAAAACGTTATGCCAAAACTGGTAAAAAAATATATAATATAAGCATGTTTCCAATAAAAAGTAGTAATATGTCATTAATTTTTCTCTTTTTGTGTGATATTTAGTTACATTCTTAAAATCAATGAGTATAAAAATATCAATCATAATAATGATTTTCCCCATTCTTTCAAACTGATTCTATATTGGTGTGTTAGGTTTTTAAGGAATATTGGACAAGTTATGTGTTGCAAGAGTTTCTTCGTGTCAATAAAATATTCTAATTTGTTCAAGATAATGTGTGTGGAATAACTCTTGGTGTTACAATATGTTTGCTTATTTCATGATTTATAATTATTCAATATGTATTTGATATGAGAAGTGACAAAACGAAAAAGATTTAGTTACCTTTGCCCCCATAGAAAAATACTGATATATCCTTATTAATATTTGATTGATTTTTCCTATGTTGAGATGGTTTATTTTGCACATACAAGTGCCAAGACTATGCATATTGCAACGTTTAGGCCTTTGCCTTAGGCCCACTGAAAATAAAATAATTTTTTATGGAAACATACTCATATTATTTCCAAATCAATGAGATGAGCACTGCTACAAATAATGCCTACGACAACGGTTATTTAGGGCCTACGACGACGGTTATTGTAGTGTCGTTGTTATGGGTGTCGTTGATAATGGGGTACTTTCGACGACGGTTCCAAATAACCGTCGTCGTTGGTAATTTATTTTGATTTTTTTTTAAATAAAATACAAACGAAGACGGTTATTTAGAAAAATCGTCATCGTTAGTCCACAAACGAAGACTGGTTTTTCCAAATAACCGTCTTTGTTTGTATTTTATTTTGATTTATTTATTTTTAAAATAAAATACAAACGAAGATGATTATTTGGAAAAACCGTCATCGTATGTCTACAAACGAAGACGGGTTTTTCCAAATAACCGTCTTTGTTTGTATTTTATTTAAAAAAAAA
>CM023941.1:28325580-28399281 GCA_013407115.1 Glycine latifolia
CGTAATTTTTGCCCTTACGAGAGACAAGCTTCTCGAGGCACATGAAGATGTCGTAGGAGACGGAGGCCCACTGTGGGTTCTTCCTGGAGCAATCAACGCAGATCTTGTTCCATGCCTCGAACTGCAGTTCTCGGAGCATCTGTGACACCGCTGCCATGAAGGATCTGATCCAGAAGAAAATGGGGGTGAGAGTCAGAGAAAGGGTTTGGAGGAATTATTTTTGAAAGTGAGAAGCAACACGAAGGGTCAAAAGAAGGTTGAAACTATAAAATGAAATAAAACAAAGACGGGCATTTAAAAAAACCGTCTTCGAAACTGGGTTCAACAATGACGGTTTTCTAATAACCGTCATCTTTATGATAAGCTGTCTTCTAAAGTTCCATTTAATTGCAAAAATGACACCGTGTGACATACAAAGACGGTTATCAAACAACCGTCATCGATTGTATGTCGTCGTAGGCCTTTCTTGTAGTAGTGGAGCAATATAATTAGGCAGACTATTGTAAAGCTGGTGACCAGCGCATGAGAATTAGCTGCCCTAGCAAGACTATGAGCAACTACATTTGCTAGCCTCCTCACAAACAAACTTGAAGGTTTGGAGACTCTTTAATCAAATTTTTGCTCTACGAAACAATAACCCCTAACTCTGAGTTATCGCATCTGTTGTTATTAACATTAAAACAACTTGTTGACAATCCATTTCTTAAAATGGCTTCCTCAATATCCAGCTCGCAAAGCCATCTCAAAGCTTCTCGAAGTGCTATATCCTCTCCCTCAACTACCTATGGGAGACATGAAAAATTTGAAGAAGCTGCCATGGCGAATTGGCCCTTATCATCTCTAATGCATATACCGATCCCAAAGTCATTTGTGTCATGGAAATAAGCAGCATCTATGTTACATTTAAACCAGCCACTACCATTTAACATTTTGCTTCACCATGTTTGAAACCCCCCCCCCCCCCAACTATTGGGTCATACCTTCCCACCTACCCAAAAATTGCTCACTTTAGTCCACAACCCTCCTCCTTCTCACCAGACTTGCTCAACAAACTCACAACCTAATAACATATATATGCCAAGAATTCTCAAGATTTGATTGGCAAAAAGGATAATCTCCTGGTCATGCTACTCTTTGGGCCTGAAGAAGTCGTCTAGTTGGAAGACACTCTCTACATAAAAAATAAAAAAAAAAAAACTATCGTATCACATTGTTCGAAGGCCACACTATACGCAAGTAAGGAGAAAATATATTGTATACAACCTTATTCTTATATATGCAAAAAGATTGTTTTCAAATTCAAATTCATAACTAACAAGTTACCAAAACACTATACATATCTTCCAAAAAAGACCTTAACTTTTGGCGGTATGTTCAAGCTCCAAACGGTGTTCCATGCTCCTTGGACCGCAAATTCATCATTAATACCAAACACCTCCATGAATCTCTGATAGGCGGACCGAATAAAGTACGTTCCATCTAAGTTGAATCTCCAAATCGCCACATCTTCCCCCTGTAAGTCTACGAATGGAATTCTTTTCACAGTCTGAGCATCACCATGGTGCATACAGGCCTTCACTAATCTGTTGTTCCAGCACCCCTTGACCTACATCAATAAGGTCATTAACCATGAGGTGAGGGTCAACAACATACATTAAGAGTCTGGTCAAAGAACTCACATCATTTCTATGCCAAAGATCCTGCCAAACGCACACTCTATTACCATCATCCACTCTCCACCTTATCCCTTACTTCACTACCGCTCTTGATATCCAGATGCTCCTCCACGAATAGCTCGGATTAGTTTCAATAGACACATATAAGAAATCAGTTTGAGGGTAGTACCTTGCTTTCAACACCCTAGCCGTGACCATCCTCGCTTATATCTATCAACAAACTCTTCTCCATTAACAGGAACGGTATATACAAATAATGATAGACACATCGACATCTATTGAATCCAGCGTTGAAAGAATCCCATTCTAGCCATGATAGCCGTAAGGTAGCCCGAGTCTCCCCTTTCATAAGCTTTGCTTATATCTATTTTAAGTGTCATTGCATCTCTCATTTCTTTCCCCATGTTTTGCATTTCAAGTAATGGACTACATCCGTAGCTACAAGAATATTGTCCGAGATTGAACAGTTGGGATGCATGTTATTTGCTCTTCAGAGATGCACTTGTGCAGAACACCTTTCAATCTGTTGGCAAGTGTCTTTGAAAGTATTTTATAAGCCACGTTGCAAAGGGCTATGAACCTTAAGTCTTTTACCGTCTCTGGATCATTACACTTAGGTATAAGGACGATCTCAAAATAAAATACTTAATTTATGTATTTCTAGTAATTTCATATCAAATTTAAAAGAATAATATTAGAAGAATAATCACTATATTTATGATATATCTCAACATATTTAAACATTTAAATATTAATTAATGATTTTAAGATCCATTATATGAGATTAATCCCTCAACTCAAAAAAAAAAAGTCCCTCTATCCTTCTCTCTGTACGAATGAGAATAGTTATATTGAACTAAAGCGTCTTAAGCTTCATTGAGAACATCTTTAGAAATTTTTCTTAACTTCTTATCTCTTTTAATTTATCATTTTCAATTAATATTCTTAGTTCAAACTAAAATGCCAATATTTTTTATATAAATTTTTAATAATTAAAAATAACATTCTATCATAATATAAATTATTCATCATAACTCTGAAACCGGAATGATATTAAGTGAATAGCTATCATAAAAATCTAAAACTTTTTAGGGAGTTTTTCTTCACCATAATGTTTTTAGTTATTTACTTAACTTTTTATCTTTTTAAATTTATTATTTTCAATAAAAATATTTATTTATTATAAATTTTAATTATATAAAATAAATATTTATTTTGTGTAATGCATATACTAAAATACTAGTTTAAGAGTAAATTTCTAAACCCAGACCTGTCTTAAAGAAAAAATTATGGGCAAACTTAAAAATAATAAAACAAATAATTATAAAAAAGAAGAAGAAGAAGCAGGAATCACCCATGGACAAAGATTGTGGCTGCTACTAAATGAACGTGGATCATGACTCTCCCTTGTTACGAGTGTGAGGATAGGGTGCTTGATCCGGGTCTCAGAGCGTTGGTTGCATTATTCAGATCAAGGCAATATCGAATTGGAAAACTCCCACTAAAGACATGGGGGACACCATGTGGAGCACTATTCCCTGAGTTACTGATTATCACAATTATCACTTTGATCATGACTCTCCCTTCTACATACAAGTTTGGTCATGTCTCCAATAAACGATTATGTAGTTTATATGCAGAGATTGTATACTGCAATAATTTGAAAAACTTATTTGATATATTGGAGTTTTTAAATAAAAATAAAAAAGAAATTTGAGCATGTAATCTCACTTAAAACAATTAAATCCCATCTGGATTGAGTACCCATAATTTCTATAATCATCGCAATAAAAAAAATGCAACCTATAAGCTAAATATGCACGTAGTTTGATAGATATAATTTGACACAACGAATAAATTAAATAATGTAATCTATGTGTGTATAGGGGGATAAAATTTCATAGAAAAATGCTATTCTATAATACAATTATTTATATTTCTTTAAAAGTTTTTATTCAAATAAAAAAATTTATTGAACATTTAGGTGAGTCTTACAATATGTGGGGAATTATTGAAATATAATCACAGTAATTAATCATTTAGGGGATGTTTACTTGTGTTTTTATTTCCTATTTTCATTTTATATTTTCTTTATTTAACTAACAACACATTGTTTTCGATCTATTTCCTATATTCAAAGATTTATGCAAGAAATATAAATATATATTTTCTTTGTTTCCTGTACAAATATTTGAAAACAGGAAATAGATTTTGGTAATAAACAGGAATTAAATTGAAAGCAATGTGATAATTTTGTAATTAAAATTAAAAACAAAATTAAAATAGATAATAAATCACAAGTAAACGCCCCTTATTCTCTTTGATTTCCTGTTCTATTTTTACTTTTTCATGCTTTTTGTTCTCGTCTTCCTAATTTTTAAATACACCCTCAAGTACATTATTTTTTTATAATATTTATTGGATTTAATTGTGCTTTTTTTCCTCTTCCCAAAATTAAAAAAAATCATGAAACATAATTGTACTTTAAGTTAAGGTCCATAAATAAATGGTGACTATAAGATTATTTAACTACAAATTAATATCTGATTTATCTAAAATTTAGTGTGCAAGGTAATTCAGATCATATTAAAATATTTAATAATTAATGGTGCGACATAGAACAATTGGTACATTTAATGTACATGAATAAAAAGTAACAAATAATTTTAAATAAATAAATATTTTTAAATATGAGCTATATATAGATGAAAGGAGGTTTAATCTACCTCGTGAGTTTTAAAATAACATTTCTAATTAAAATTTAAATTTAACAGTCATGTACATATACATATCGTATAAAATATTTTTACATAATTATTCAATTATAATTTATCATTCATATAACTTTAAAATAATTATCACAAAATTAAAAAAAATATCTTATATAATAAATTATAATTGAATAACGGTGTAAAATCTTTTACATTGTGTATAATATTTTTTATATTAAAAATTATTGAATTATGTAAAGTTATTATACGGTAGACCAGTGTAAATATATAAGAGTAGTTTTTTTTAAAAAGTGAAAACTATAAATGTAAGTCCTACAATCGTATTTGGATAATTATGATTAAAAGTTAATCAAAGGTCACATGACTATTTAAAAAATTGTGAATTTTTTGTTTAATATTTACCATTCAGATCACAATCCAAATAAATAAACAGAGTAAATTCATGTTAACTACTGCAATTTTTCTTCACTAAGGCGAGGGCAATCGCGAGGTTGAGTATATATCCTCGTTTCTCCCTTGATTTAATCATACAAAACATAAGTGTATGAATGATATAAAATTAAAATTATAAAAATAACCGTTGAAATATAAAAATTTAACCATTTTAAAAAAATTGGACAGTAATTGGTAAAATAAAAAATAAAAATTGGACACTACTAGTAGTACACATGAGTTCACGGTTTCCAGCGATCCAGAAAATTGGAAACACGGAACTTGTCTTAAGAGCAAAATTTATGATGGGACATAACGTTAGCAGATCCTTGGACAAAGCATGCATAGTAACCTCAAAAAGTGGAATCAGTTTATTCTTCATTTTACCTTTTTTGGTTACGGGATATATACGATACGAGGTTAACATATTTCTAGCGCATAAGTTAAAAGATTTTTTCTCTCTAAAAAAAAAGTCAAAATATTTTTATGCACCTTAACTTAATCATAAATTAGTCTAACTCAACAATAATAATTTGTTTTTATATTGCTCGACAATAATCTGGATATGAGATTTTTGTGAGGCTTGGGTTTTCGGGGTTCTTCTTGATGATATTAGTTAACTGATTATTATATCTACTTTAGATTTCTCTTACGAAAGAAAAAAACCATCTTGTTCGGTATATTTTTGGCACTATGTGGAATGTTTTATTTAGATTATGGAGTATTTTAGAAAAGCTCCAATGTTAAATATAAGGAGAAAAAAAATAATTTATACTAATATAAGAAAGTTAGATAATCACATTATTTATACCAATTTTAATTAAAAGTTAACTTATTTTCCAACTTATCATTCATTAGAATTTGATATAAAGAATAAAAATGAGTTATTGAAACCAAAAATTCAATTTAATGAAGAATATTTTAAATGTAGTAGTATTAAATAAGATAAAATTATTTGAAATTTTCTTATATTTGGAAAAAAAAATTCTTATATTTCAGACTAAAGAAAGTAGTTTTCAAATTTTACAAAAAAAAATGTAGACTTAACCTATTCAATAGAAAAAAAACTTTTAATTTCATGGTTGTTCATTAAAATTTTAATATATACAAAAAGACCGGCAATGAATCGAATTAACTCAAATATAGTTCGACACTTGATTTGACAATTGATCCGTTAAATTTGATTCATAAATCAAATAAGTTCAACTTGAATTCATAGTTGAGCTCGTTTGTTGAAATCGTTAAATAAACGAGCGGAACTTAAGCTACATATAGCTCGATTTGATTGATTCATGAACTAACTCGATATATAAATCTATTTATTTATATCTAGATCCTTCAATCTATCAATCTATGCATATATTAATATTTTATTTATGGAACTTCTATAATTTTTTAGTTAATTTATTATTATTATTTTGAAATGAATAAATAAAAGCATGTACAATAATTATAAATTGAACACACACACACACACACACATATATATATATATATAGTAATATATTTTATATTATTAAATTGATATAGTTAATTTTTTATTAACTCCATGTTGATTTTATATATGCATAAAATAATAAATAAATAAAATATGTAAAATAATTATAATTTTAAATCGAGTAGAGCTGAATTGAGTTATTCACGAGTTTAAATCGAGTTGGGAGAAACCAAGTTGAAAATAAAAGCTCATATCAAACTTGAGCCGAACCATTTATTATCGATTCGAATTGAGCTCGACTCAGCTTAACCATTTCCAGCCCTAAGTGAAGTATACATATAGTTTGATTTTGGATTCAAAATGGTAGGATTCTAGTGTTGTTTGGAGTTGGTTGGATCTCTTTGAAGTTTTATGAAGTAAACTCTTATTTTTCTTGGATATTAACCTCTCATTTTTCATCAATAAAGGGATTTATAATAATTCATGCAACTTATTTAATCAATTTAGAACTGAGTTAGACCCCTTGATTAATGTATTCACCCTTAAAAAATAAGTAGGTGTGCCATTACAATTGTTTGAAATTATGTATTCAAATATATCAATAGTTTACCAACCCAATCACTCGGCTGCTGAGCGAGGTATGTCAATTCAAATACATCATTTGTAGATCCCAAACAGTACACAAGCCCCCCAAGCTCCAAGTCCCATTTTTTGGCGAAAGAGGTTATCAAGCGTCGAGGGTGGTAACCTTGACAAATTTAGGGGTCATCGAGCCCCCCAATCTGGACGATTATTGTCTGGGTTAAGCCTTGACAGGTTGTGAGCGTGTCTTACGCCCCAATGTTTGACCATTTTGACCCTTCTGACCATTAGAAAGCACATTAAGGAGAGGCATTTCGTTTTATGCAAAATAGTTGTGTTATGCACACGGGTTGCTTTTTTACACGTGTCGCTTCGTGAAAAGGCACATCTTAAAGATGTGTTACTTGGTTTGATGGGGATTACGTCGTGGCATAAGTTTTCAGGGTGTCGTTTCACCTTTCGCCAGTTACTGAAAGGTCGCGTCCTCATTTAAAAGGAGTGTACTTTTGGTTTTTGTCATCTTCACGCTTGAGCACCCTTTTCCCTCATCTCTACAACTTCTTATTTTGATTGTTCGATCTTTGCAACTCCGGTCCATAACTCTCTAGAATCATTAGGTCTCTTCTCGTGCATTCTTTTCCCTATTCTTATTTTCTTCTTTACTCTAGGTACTTTTCATTCTCCATTATGTCTTCAGTTTCTGATTCCGCACTGGGTATGGGCAGATGCGATTCCGAGGGTTCCATCCAACAACCCCTGGTAGAGAGGGAAGTCGTTCCTATTGGCGATTCCTCGTCAAAGGAGTTACCCCATGAGGCTTCCGATGACATGTCCTCCTTCTTTGAGAAGTTGATGGACCTAAGCAATGTTGGTGAGGGCAGCTCTTGACTCCATGAGGGGGTGGAGCCCTCTATTGCTCCTCCAAAAGAACAACCTTCCCCCATCACAACAATCCTGCCTTCTTCCCCTTCGGGATTTATGGGAAGGAGCGACGGGGTGAATTTAGGGTTTCACCTAGAAATAGGCGTCGCTGTAGTGACGAAGTTCCCTCGTCCCCTCCCTTCATTGCTGGTTTTGAATGGGTGAGCAATGATGTTCTGAATTATCACCTATCGATAAAATCCTCCGTGGGCATTGGGGCCCTATGGCATCAACTTGAGCTGGCCAAGCCATGTGACTCCTGCAAGATGACTATCATGGCTTTCGGGAAAGAAAAGTTCCCATTCATGCGCGTTGATCTCGGCTGTCCACCTTATCTTTGCCTTCGACAGGTGCCCTCTTATTGTTTCACGTGGTAAAGTGTCTTGCATTTCCCTTCTTTTGTGTTTGTTTAATATAACCTTGTCCTTTTTGATTGTTTCTTATGTTTTCATTTGTCCTTACACGAATAATTGCTGACTTTGAATGGCGGTCCTTAGTGAAGCAGGTTGGACCTGCTGAAGGTAATGTGCATCCTTCCCTCACCGTCATCCCTGAAGCTCCTACCAGGGAAGGAGGTCAGACTGAAGCCAGAGTCGACCTACCTTGAGCTTTTAATGTTGCCGAGGATGATGTTATCAAAGTTATACCTGACGTGCCTCCTCTAGCAGTGACCAAGAGGAAGTGCAACGAAGTGACTAGGGGTTTGATCAACATAAAAAATTGAGGCCCTATTCAGTCTTCAAGCTCTGAAGCAGGCAACTGGGTTGATGTCCGGTTCGAGTTGTCCTTTACCTCCCCTTCCAGGGACTTCCAGTTCCCAAGGTCCACCTTCAGCCCCCTTGATTGTTCAAGTTATTGCTGCTACGACGAAGGTTTTTGATCCCTCTGCACCTTCATCTTCTCCTATTTAGGCAGTTTCTATACCTTTTTCCTCTACGTCAGCAACGTCAGCTTCGGGTTCCACCGCACTTGCTCCTTCTTCTTCTGTTGCGGCACAACTACTGAGTATCAGAGTGACGACGACAAGTGGCTTGGAAAACCTGCCTCCTTCTTCCTTCGCCTTGCCACCCTCAACTCCTTTTGTCTGCCTTCAACTATGCCTTCCTCCTCTTCACGGCCAAGTGTTTCATTGGACCATTGTACACCTCTCGGGAGGCAAATTCAATGTGGAGTATAGGATACATACCTGAGTTATACTTTCTTTTAGAGTTTCATCTTTATGTTCTTTATGAAACTTATAGCACTATTGGAAAATTTATGAGTTTGATCTTTAAAATTGTGTTTGGAAATTATTTGGGCATTTGTGAAAATATCAAAAGTTTCTGGTCTTAAAAGGGAAAATACGAAGGACCAAATAACAAATATTCAAAAATATTTTGGGGTCAAAGTGAAAATATAAAAAAATATGAGGACCCAAGTGTGAAAACAAAATTCAGCCAAAATTTTAACATCTAGTACTGTAATCTTGCATTTTTTTAATCTTCCTATTTGTCTTGTTTGGCATTCCTTTTGAGTTATACTTTCTTTTTGAGCTTTTATTGCTTGTCTTTTAAATTTCCAAGGTTTCGTCTTAGAGTTTTCATTCTTCTTTGACCTCTTAAGTTGAGTTTGGATTTGTTTCATCTTTCACTTTGGTTATTCATTGAATTGAAATCTTTGGTTGATTTCAAGGGCTGAAGAAGAGTTAGTGAGTGTAAAAAGACAAGAGTGAACCTCATAGAAAAAGTCTTACAAGTGTGAAACACGAGTGTTGAAGAGTGTAAGCACTTAGTGAGTGGTAAGGTACCATATTGTTTTGTTTTACTAATATTTTCTTGTATCAATGGTGTCCGACAGTGATAGTGATCCACCTTCCCCTAGAATCGCTAAGCTAATGGCTTCATTGGCTAAGCTAATGGCTTCATTGGCTAAGCAAATGGAGAAGTTACAAAGAAATGTCTAGTGGAGGATGGGAGACAGGTTTGATGAGATACAAAGAAGTACTCAAGAGTTAAGTGGGAGAATGGAAGACATGGAGAGAATGAGACGTCATAGGTAACCTTATTCTTCTCAAGGGAGTGATGGCTATGAAGATGTAGAAAAAATAGGCATATGAGGAATAAGGTGGCATGGATGATGTGAAGGTCAAAATTCTCAAGTTCTTAGGTACTTATGACTCAAAAGCTTACCTTAATTGGGAGATGAAAGTGGACCAAATTTTTTATTGCAAAAATTTTACTGAAGAAAAGAAAATGAAGTTGGCTAGCATAGAATTTGAGGGATATGCCATGGCGTGGTGGAATCAAGTGCAAATGGAGAGAGAAAGATTGAGAAGACATAGACCAGACACATGGGAGATAATGAAAAGAATCATGAGGGAGAGATTTGTCCCACCTCAATATGTAAAGGAAATGCGTAACAAGTTACAAAGGCTCTATCAAGGAAGTAGAAGTGTTGATGATTATCACAAGGAGATGGAAATTTGTATATAAGAGCAAACATTGAAGAGACTAATGAGGCTATAATGACTAGATTTTTGAATGATTTGAATAAGGACATTCAAGATGTTGTAGAGCTTCAAAGCTACAACACCCTGGATGAACTTATACATAGAGTTGTGAAAGTAGAGCAACATTTGAAGAGAAAGCAAGCCTACAAGAAGTCATCATATGATTATTCATCTTGGAAGGGACATTTCCAAGAATGAGGGTTCTTCTTCACAACATATTGAAAGGAAGTCTTCAAGACTCATTCCCCTTCCAATAAATCTAGTTCCATTAAATGTTTTAAGTGTTTGGGAAAGGGTTATATTGCATCCCATTGTCCTAACAAAAGGACCATGATTGTGTTGGAGAATGGAGAGGTGGATAGTGAGTCATCTAAGAGCTCTCATAGTTCCTTTAGTGAAGTGGAGGATGTTGGTTTTCTTCCACTAAAAGAGGGAGATCTTTTGATGGTAAGACGATTCATGGGAAGCTTGTGCAAAGATCGGAATGATACACAAAGAGAAAACATTTTCATTCTCGATGCTTGTGAATGGAAAGGTTTTTTCTCTTATCATTGATGGAGGAAGTTGTACCAATGTTGCAAGCACTAGATTAGTGGAGATGCTAGGTTTAAAAACCACCCCTCATCCTAAGCCTTATAAATTACAATGGTTAAGTGACAATGGTGAGTTGGTTATGGATAAGCAAGTGTTTCTTACATTCTCCATTGGAAGATATGTTGATGAAGTGCTTTGTGATATGGTTCCCATGGAAGTTGGCCATGTTTTTCTTGGTAAAGCATGGCAATATGATCGAGATGTTATCCACAATGGGGTAACCAATTGATATTTTTTCTTACATAAAGGTAAAAAGGTAGTTCTCTCACCCTTGTCTCCAAATGAGGTGTGTGAGGGTCAAATTAGAATGAGATTGAAAAGAGAAAAAGAAAAGAAAATCCAAGAAGAAAAGAGTCATTTGAGAGAGAAAAGCCAAAAAGAAAAAGATGGCAAAAAGAGTGAAAAGAAAGAACAAAAGAAAATAGAAAAAAAAGTGTGAAAAATAATTAGTGATAAAAGAGAGTTTGTTCGTCAAACCTAAGGAAGTTAAAAGAGTGATGTTAGTTAGACAACAATTGTATTTAGTCATTCCAAATTATATGTGCTTGCCTTCTAGTGCACTTGAGTTGTCTCAAGGTTTTGATACACTCTTAAAGGAGTTTGAGGATGTATTTCCACAAGACATTCCTCATGGCTTGCCTCCTTTGAAAGGAATTGAACATCAAATAGATCTTGTTCTTGGAGCTCCACTTCCTAATAGGGTTGCCTATAGGAGTAATCCGAAAGAGACAAAGGAGATTCAAAAGCAAGTTGAAGGGTTGATACAAAGAGGATGGTTGAAGGAAAGCTTGAGCCCATGTGCAATGTCGATCATCCTAGTCCCCAAGAAAGATGGCACGTGGAGGATGAACACGGATTGTAAACCCATCAACAACATCACCGTTAGGTATCAATATCCTAATCCTAGACTTGATGATAGGGTAACCAACTCTACCACTTCTTTTTCTCTTTTTGAGGTCGTTTATGATTTTAACCCATTATTCCCTGTTGATCTAAATTCCTTACCGAATGATTCTTCTATTTTGAATAAGGATGGGCTTTCTAGAGCCACTTTTGTTAGGAATCTCCATGGAAGGGTGCGAAATCAAATTGAGAGGAAGATAGAGCAATATGCTCGACATGCCAACAAGGAAAAAAGACCATGGTATTTGATCCCGGAGATTAGGTTTGGGTACATCTAAGGAAAAATAGGTTTCCTTTTCAAAGGAAATCTAAACTCCAACCTAAGGTGATGGTTCTTTCAAGGTCCTTGAAAGGTTAATGATAATGCCTACAGGACTTCCTTACCAAGTGAGTATGGGATGAGTTCTAGTTTGAATGTCGTTGGTCTTTCTTCTTGTGATATAGATGTTTTGCATGAAAATCCGTGGACAAAATCTTTTCAAGAATGAGGGGATGATAGAGAACTATCCAAAGAGCATTAAGATCTAGAAGCACTCCATGAATTAAAGGATTCATTGACAAGGTCAAAAGCCAAGCTTATACAAGAAGAGATGTTTATTTGTGTAATGGGCTTCAATGTGGACTGAAATACGCTCAAACTCTGCGTTTTTAGGTTTTATTTTCTTATTTATTTGGTGTAATGGACCTCAATATGGACTGAAATGGGCCCAAATTATGCATTTTTAGGTTTTATTATAGGCTTAGCTCTATAAGTACTCGGATATTGCTATTTTTGGCAGAACTTTTGATTAATGAAATTAAGCATTTGCTTAAATTAAGAGCTTAGCCTCTTTTTGGTTCTTGTTTGAACCCAAATTGATTCTTATCAAGGAAGCTTTCCTTTGTGGCAAATCCTCCTCCAACTTATCGCTCCATTATGGATTGTGGCGTCATTCTTTACCATCTTCTTAATCTTCTCCATCCTTTGTTTTAAGTTCTAAAACACTATCCATTAAGTCTTGAAATTTGTATCTGAAAATGATCCAATCCAAGTGTTCATGCCTTGATCGTCATCAAGATTGGATGAAATGTCAAGGTCTACATCGATGACATAGTCCTCAAGTCTCAAATCGTGGCAGACCTAGAAGAGATGTTTGGAGAAATTCGCAAATATGACATGAGCTTCAACCTGGAAAAATGCACTTTCGGGGTCAATGGAGGCAAGTTCCTAGATTTCATGATCACACATCGGGGAATAGAAGTCAACCCTAACACATGTACAGACATACTAGAGGTGCACAACCCTACCAGCATTGAGGAAGTCCAAAGGATGAACGATACACTGGCGTCTCTATCCGGTTCCTCCCAAAGCTCACCAAATAAGTGAAGCCATTTTATAAGCTACTCAGGAAAATTGAGCCTTTCTTATGGGATAAAGCCTGTGAGCAAGCTATCTTGGCCTTCAAGAAAACTATTACCATGCTGCCACTCCTGAGATGACCTAGGCTAAAAGTACCCCTACTCATATACCTCTCAGTAGTTGACAGGGCCATTACCTTAGCCTTCATACAAGAGGAAAGGGTTACCAGTTTCACATCTACTTCACCAACTGCATCCTCCACGATGTTGAGAAGCAGTACCAAATGATAGAGAAGGTAACGCTAGCACTCATTACCTCGACCCGACGTCTCCGGCCATACTTTCAAACTCACCAAGTGGTAGTCGAGACGATCTACCCTATCAAGTAGGTGTTACGAAAGGCTAAGCTAGCAGGAATGATGGTTGCATGGTCCATAGAACTATCAGAGTTTGATCTCCAGTACGAACCTCGTGCCCCATGAAGATACAGTTCATGGCAGAATTTCTAGTAGAGTTCGCCAGCAGGGATCAAACCACCCTAAACTGGTGGAGCTCTATGTGGATGGAGCGCCCAACATAAAAGGAAGTGGGACAGACATCATCCTCGAAGGGCTTAGCAATGTCACTTTAGAGCAACCTTTGAAGCTCAACTTCAAAGCCTCAATTAATCAAGCCAAATATGAGGACTTATAGCAAGTCTGAAGCTAGCAAAAGAAGTCAAAGCCAAAAAAGCTAAGATGCTACACTGCTCACATTTCATCCAAGGACAAGTTGCCAACTGATTTCAAACTAAGGAGATAATACTCCTCCGATACTATCACGCTAAAAAACTCTCATTGACAACTTTGATTGATTTGAGATGTATGACATACCCAAGGAGAGCAACATTAGACCAGACCTACTCTCCAAGCTGGCCAGCACCAAAAAGACTGGGCATCTTAAGACCATTAACCAGGAGACACTCCAAACTCCCACCATAGACACCAAGGAGATCATGGTAGGAGAAGAGGAGGAATCGAACTGGATGAGCCCCTAAAAAATTTTCCTAATTTGAGGGGCGTTGCCACCAAATGAGAACAAAGTCTAACGCGTGAAAAGGAAAGTCAGTTACTACGTCACTCTTGATGGCAAGTTATTCAAAAGAGGGTTGACGACACCCTTACTTAAATGCCTAAACAACCAACAGGCAGAAAATGTCATGCGAGAGTTTCATGAAGGGATTTGTGGCCTCTATCCCGGGGTACGCTCCCTTGCAACCAAAGTGGTGCATATCAGATACTATTGGCGGACACTCAAGGCCAACACCCTTGACTTCACCAAGAGGTGAAGACGATTCCAAGAGTTTGCAGATATCCCACACACCCCTCCTGACAACCTTCATAGCTTGAGTTCCCTTTGGTCTTTTGCCATGTAAGGAATGGACATACGAGAAATCTCAGTCAACGAGGTGGAAAAGTTCACCTGGAAACACCTCATACGCATAAATGACCTTCCTTACACCATCATCACTGAAAACGGTACTCAATTCAAAGCTCGGGCTTCTAAAGAATTCTGACGAGGCTAGGTGTCAAGCACCTTGTAATCTCTATCAAAGAGATATAATACCAAGGTTCAACTTCGAGCTTTTCAACCTAATGACCTCGTGTGGCAAGTCCTAGGTGAAGCAATAAAAGATCCCTGAGCGAAAAGCTTGGACCCAATTAGGAAGGCCCATTCAAGGTCGTGGCAAGCCTAGAGAATTGAGCATTCAGGCTGCAGGAACTAGATGGTAAAGCAATTCCAAGAACATGGAACATTACCCATCTAAATTTCTATTTTAGTTGACCTACTAAAGACTGGGTGTTGTACTTTTTTTCCTACTCAAGTCTTTTGTCCTAAAAGAGGAAAATCAAGGTTTTGGCTTGAGAGGTTTTAGCGAGGCATATCTGGGGAACAAAGAGAATTTGTACTCAATTAACTGCATTTAATAAAGTGTATCTCCCTTCAGTTTTTGTAATCTCCTTGTGTCAACTTTATAGAGGCTTGTCAAACCTGAGGCCCATCCTTGGTGAGCCTCGACAAAACCCAGGACGGACGCGCCACTGGTAGTAGCTCCAAAGGCTCGTCAAACCTAAGGTCCACCCTTGATGAGTCTTGCTCCTCTAAAGGCTCGTTAAACACAAGGTCCGCCCTTGGTGAGCCTTGACAAAACCGGGACAAATGCGTTCCTGGTCGATCTTCCAAGGCTCATCAAGCCCAAGATCCTCCCTTGGTTAGTCTCGCATATCCAAAGGCTCAACAAACCCAAGGTCCACCCTTAGTGGGCTTGGACAAAACCCAAGACAAATGCGTCGATATTCGCAGCTCCAAAGGCTCGTCAAACCCAAGGTTTTCCCTTGGTGAATCTTGCTCCTCCAAAGGCTCGTTAAACCCAACGTACGTCCTTGGTGAGCCTTGACAAAACCAGGACGAACGCGTTCCTAGTCGATTCTTCCAAGGCTCGTCAAACCCAAGGTTCGCCCATGGTCATTCTTGCATCTCCAAAGGCTCAACAAACCCAAGGTTCACCCTTAGTGAGCCTCGACAAAACCCAAGACAGACGCATCACTGGTCGCAACTCCAAAGGCTCGTTAAACCCAAGGTCCACCCTTGGTGAGCCTCGACAAAACCCAGGACGGACATGTTATTGGTCGATTCTACAAAGGCTCATCAAACCCAAGGTCCTTTCTTGGTGAGTCTCACATCTCTAAAGGCTCATCAAATCCAAGGCCCATCCTTGGTGATTCTCGCTTTTCCAAAGGTTCGACAAATCCAAGGTCCTACCTTTGTGAGCCTCCCTATTGCCAAGTTTCTCATTCACAAAAATTCAAGGTATGCAATGTCTACCCTTGATAAGATTTTCTATTCCTCAGTTTTATCTTTGCAAGAATATAAGAAACCTAAGGTACACCCTTGGTAAGGACTCCTATAAAAACCCAAGGTACACCCTTGGTAAGCCCACTTCTATGGAACTACGACAAGCATAGTCAAAGGTCCAGGTTCTAGAGGGAAAAAGGAGATACCACCAAACTGGTTGACAAGACCTTCAACCAGGTGAAAATCAAACTAACTCCTCACAAGCATCAGGGGAGAAGCTTCACAAAGTTAAAGGAAGCATCACCAGATGATTAACAATACTTCTAACCAGGTTGAAATTAAACCTGAGATGATCTCGTGTCTTTTAGCTCTCTATTTCATACAAAGTCGTCAAGGTCATGCTTCCTATGCTGTCAAGATCTCATTCTCGTCAAGGCGGCCTATCATTACTACCACAAGCAATGGAGCATTGTATAGAAAAAAGGCAACAACATGTAAAGACATGACAGAGCAAATTTCATCAATAAAGGAAAGATAATGTATTAAAGAAGAAGAATCATTGTCAACATTACAAAGCCTTTATGACCAAAAACTAACAAAGAAAAATATAAAGAAAAGGCAGCCTAAGCATTGGCCCCATCGCCTTGCTCCTTGTAACACCCTGAAATTTCGAGTTGCTAAGTGGATGTTTGATGTGTGTTATGTTGCTTGATTATTTGGTTTATTTTGATAATTGTTGTTTATTGTGTTTCTGTCTTGGTATACGTGTTTGGTGATTAACATGTTAAGTCAACTCTGTTGGTCTATGGTTGTTGTCTGTGCACGCATAGTGGACATGTCCTGTCAGCGAGGTATATGGGCAGTGGAGCGGTGTTGTAGAAGCTTATTTCTTCCTTTCTTCTCTTCTTCTTTGCACTTTTCTCTCTTCTCTCTAACCTTACTCACATCCAGAAACCTTTCTCCCTCAACCCTTCTGTGTCAACTTCAACCACGAGGACCACCGTAGCTACCACGAAACCCCCCCTACGTCAAGAGGAACCTCATGACTAGAGCGAAAGTCTTAGATGACCCTTCGTGAAGAACGGAACCCTGCTCTTGCTTTCACGCTTCAGAAGTTAGTATTTCAGCACCGATAGACTCTATGAAGAACTTCTGGTTAGGTAATGGGAGTTTATCATGTTTAATAACAACTTTAGATACCATAGTTGGAGACCAGGGAGTTGGACTATGAAGATGATTGCATGTCCCTGTTGTGCACCTTTCTCTTCGTAGAACTGTCTTTTAACGAATGGGATGTGGTATGTTGATGTTTAATAGTGTTCTTGTATGTTGATGTTTGATGGTGTTCTTGTGTGTTCATGTTTGATGGTGTTCTAGTATGAAGAGTTTGATGGTGTTTTTGGTAGGGGAGTTGGCGTTGTAAGAACTCCTTGTGCATGTGTGTGAAGTTGGCATTTTGATACTAAAAACTCCCAAGACACCTTTTAGTAGTGTTTGTGGACGTGTCGGATACCGGGTTGGGTATGCTGAGCTGAACTCTTTACGTAGCATGTATACGTACATGCGGGACGTGACTCTTAGTAGTCCTTGTTGGCGGATGTCAATATCCTGGGTTCCTTACCCGAGGTTGTTCCCTTAGAGCTGTTAAGCTCACTCTCTCTTTTCTTTAGATATACCGGGTTCCTTAGCCGAGGTTGGTTGTTCTCCCTTTTGAGCTGCTGAGCTCAAGTTCTTTCTATAAGAGCCATCAGGTTCCTTACCCGGATGAGCTCGTGCTTTCTCGGGAGAAGAGCCATCGAGTTCCCTAACTCGGATGAGCTCGTGTCTTTTGGGAAAAGAGCCATCGGGTACCTTACCCAGATGAGCTCATGCTTTCTTTGGAGAAGAACCATCAAGTTCTCTGACTCGGATGAGCTCGTGTCTTTTTGGGAAAATAGCCATTGGGTTCCTCACCCGGATGAGCTTGTGCTTTCTCAGGAAAAGAGCCATCGAGTTCCCCTAACTCGGATGAGATCGTGCTTTCTCATTATAAGAGCCATTGGGTTTCCCCTACTCAGTTGAGCTTGTGTCCTTTTCTTTAGAACGATAAGGTTCCTTTCCCGGGTTCGTTCCTTCTCTCGAGTTGTTGAACTTGCTTTCATTTCTTTAGGGATATCGGATTCCTTCCCCGTGCCTATTCTTTCGTTAAATCGATTAAGCTCATTCTTTCCTTTGGAGTTGTTGTACTTATGCTGTCTATTTTTAATTGATTACAAACGCTTATGTAATCGATTGCATAGTGCTGGATCCATCCTTGGTGTTTCGTAAGTCCAAGGTCCGACCTTGTCCGACCTCGTCCGCCCTAGTCCGATCTTGTCCGCCCTTGTTCGGTTTTTTTTCTTTATCTCCCAATCATAGTAATTATGTCTAAGTGCCGACCCAGACACCTAATACTTCACACCGGTTCTCTAGTCTATGTTGTGTGCTACATGTGTAATGAACCTATATGGTATTGTTGAAACCTTGGAAGATTGGCTCGTGAGATGATGATGTGCATTGATACCATAGGGGGTGTATGGAATTATCCTACAAAGGAAGAGTTTGTTCCTAGCGGGTCATACATTGATGTGCCCATGATAATCAAATGTGGGTGGAAATACATAGATACCCATGGGGGTGTATGGCATTATCCTACCCGGGAAGAGTTCGTTCCTAGCGGGTCATACATTGATTGTGCCCACAGTTATCAAATGCGGGTGGAAATACATAGATACCCACAGGGGTGTATGGCATTATCCTACTTAGGAAGAGTTTGTTCCTGGCAGGTCATACATTGATGGTGTCGTGGTGATATGGTATGTATAGACACGTGAGATGCTGGGATCGGGTGGTTAACCTTGTCAGGACCACGGTCAGTGCATCGATGATGCCCTCGTTTGGGGCGGTATGTATGTACATGGGGGTATATGGCATTATCCTACCCAGGAAGAGTTCACTCCTGGCAGGTCATACATTGATGGTGCCCATGTGACATATTACATTTGCACGATGAAAATAGGATAATTGGCTGTAGGGTACCGGGGTACTGGGGGGCCACGTCTGTTGGGTACTCCTTCTGACACCAAGGGCTGATCACCACTGGGGGAGCGACCTGTGCACGATAGAATGACCCTGACAAGCTAATGCATCATTATGACCACCGAGATAGACTATTTCCGTGATGGTACCACATTGCACGCTGAGTGAACGGCAGGAGCATGCATCATGCTAGGCATTATAAGTTGACTTGTGGATTGATTGTGCATGTTGACTGTGTGATGAAATGCCGGGATGATATGTGATATTGTGATATTTGAATTGTCTTCCTTAACTGATGTTATCTGTTGATTGTTATTTCACGTGAAGAACTTACCTTTGCTTTGTTGTACCGTGTGGTTTGGTACCTATGATGATCGTGAACTGCATGCGTGTGAGCAGACAGGTAGCTGTAGGTGATTTGGAAGATGACCATATTTTTGGTTAGAGTCGTCGAGTGGTCGGGATGTTAATGGACTAGATCCTAGGCAGGAGTTGTAGTTTGCTAGTTACACATCTTGTTTTGATAGTTACACCCCATATTTTGATAGTTGCACCCTTGACGTTTAATTTCTTGTTTCCTCTGTAAAACACTTATACATTTTAGGTATGGTCGAATGTACTTAAAACTAAATTATGTTTTGTATGTATATGTATTTGAAATGCCTCACGTATATCTTACTCACATATTTGTTCTATGATGATGATTATTATGTGTCCGCGAAGAAAGAAAAAGAAGAGAAAAAAATACACTATCGTTTTCATAATCAAATTAAGGGGTGTTCTTTTTATTAAAAACGTGTTAATGGCATGGTTAAGAGCTAGTGATACAGTAGCGACGAGGCAGGTCGTTACACTAGTGGTATCAGAGCAGGTCGAACCTTTCGGTCGGTGAGTTGTGAGTCTGTTGTGTTTCCCTATGTATTCTGGGTTTGCTTGAATGAATGTTTGATGATTGAAGTGATTGGTTGTTTTGTAGTGGCTTGAACTGTTTGTGTTGAAGCTAGCATATAGTGTTGTCATTAGCATAGTCATAGCATGTTTGTATTTCTTATGACTGTTATACCATAAGTTTCAATGCGTTGTTGAGAGTTATCAGACTGGCCATCTGTATAATTCGTGATGACGCGAGGGAACATTATGGCAAGCAGTCAAGAATGCAAAGAGTGGGGAGTCTGTGTAGTATAGCTGTGTTTAGCTAAGTATTTGTTTGTGTGTGTATTCCTTCCGGGTTCTCACTTCTTGCTATGCGCAGGAAGTGATGGCTGGTAGGCATGACCGTGCTATATGTAACACCCCGGATTTTAAGTCGGTAATCTGGATGTTTATGTGTGATTAATTGCATGTTTTGTATGATTATTACTGTTTGAGTGCCCTTGCCTTGGTATACGTGTTAGTGGTTGATAGTTGTCCGTGTTGACCGGCGGTTACTGCGTTTGCACGAAGGGCAAACCTGCCCTGTCAGTCGAGAACTTAAGGGCAGGAGTGCGCAGTCGAAGCGTGCTCTTCTTTCTTCTACCTTTGCATTTTCTCTGTTCTCTCTCTTGAAAAATCACCCAGAAAACCTCTCATTCTCGACCCCTCTGTGTTACTTTCAACCCGTGAGAACCACCACTGAATCCTGACGTCGAGACGGACCTCGTGGCCGGAATGGAAGCTTAGGACAAACCGTCGTAAAGCTCACGAACAAACATCTGGTTAGGTAAGGGGAGCTTACCATGTCTGATAACAGTTTCAGGTAGCATGCTTGAGGACTAGAGAGTTCGACCAGGGCGATGGTTGCATGTCCTATGTGTGTTAAAATAATGAACACTTCACACTTAACCAAGAGGGGGGGTGAATTGGTTAGCCTTGGTAATTAAAAAATTTCCTTCCTTAAAAAACAGAGTACAATTGCCCTTTGGATCTTTATCACAAATCAATCAAGAAACCTTATTCAAACACAAACCAAGACTTGTAATGCCTCAACAAACAAATAAAACTTCAGTAAATACAGCAAGAATTAATCAAAATGCAGTAAATGAGAAAGAACAAGATTTATACTGGTTCACCTCAAAACCTATGAGGCTACATCCAGTTTCTTCTACTCAACACTAGAGTAGAGTTCTACTATAACAGAATTATCCTTACAAGCGAAAATACAAGCCTCTCTTTATCAACCTAGATAAAGTTCAGAAGTCTAAAACCCTATTAGACTCTTAGAGACCAACACCCACACTGAGAACACTACTCAGCTGTCTTTAGAGAACCACTGTCTCTGCACTTGCAAGAAAACCAAAATACAATGGAACAATTACAAAGAATATCAAACAGAGAATTTACACCATCAAAGAGTAAGGAAAGAATTCACCTGATGATCCAAGAATTATATGCAATGTGAAGAATATACCAGGATGAATGAATTATAACATGCAGAATCAATGTACTTTCCTTAGTCTTTGAAAAGATATGTCTTGCTTCACAAAACTTAGTGACCCATAATGGTTTGGATGGAAGCAAGAAACTTTGAATCACAACGAATCCCTTTTTCACTTGTTACAAAGCTCTCAGAACATTTAGTGCTCAGAAATCGATTTCTGTATATTGTTCCGTTTCAATAAAGGCAAGGTTCTATTTATATAAAACAGCTGTAACAAATATAATCGATTAATTCGGCTCCAGTAATCGATTAATTAGTAAATGTAATCGATTACATACGCTCCCGTAATCGATTAAAGCGTTCTAAATAAGTTCTGGGTTACAGCAATGATATACTTAATCGATTATCCCGATGTGTAATCGATTAAGACAGAGTGATGTTAATTTCTAAAACAGCTTAGTAATCGATTACAAGTAAATGGTAATCGATTAAACCAGTCACTCTTTAAAAACAGCATAAATGCAATAGTGAAATAATCGATTAAAACGATGCAATAATCGATTATTTTGTTCTAACTTATTTCCAGAAATCCTGAAGAACAATGTAATCGATTATCTACTTATGGTAATCGATTAAAAGCACTTAGAGCTATTTTTCCAAAAAGCTTCACTTATTTTGAAGTTCCAAATCAATTATTTAAGCTTTTATGATGTAATGCATGAATGATTATCAATGGTATGCATACTGGAACTTGGATCATCAGAGGGCTTCCTTTCCTTTTACATTGAATCACAATTTTGATCTCTAAGCCTTCAAGCCTTCAAGCATGTTGAAAGCCAAAACTTTTCCAAGCCTTTACAGATCTCAATCTTCGAAAAAAACTCCCCCTTAGTTCAGCAATCTTCCAAATCAACAATGTGTGTGTTGTTTTCCAGAAATATGTCTCCTTGAATGAACGAAATGGGTTATGCTCTACGTTTGCTGATTGGTGTTTTGTGTTGGTATGTAATGATGTTCTGGTGTGGTTTTTGATGGTATTCTGGGAAAGGGGGGTTGATATTGTAAGAACTCCCTTTGCATGTGTGTGGAACTTGCATATTGATGCCGAAAAGTTTCCAAGACACTTCGCAAAAGTGTTCGTAAAGGTGCTGAATACCAGGTAAGGTTTAGCCAAGTTGTATATATATGTGCTTGTGATGTCAGCTGCCGAGATGGGTTTAGTCGAGTTATATATATATGTGCTTGTGATGTTGACTGCCGAGATGGGTTTAGTCGAGTTGTATATATATGTGCTTGTGATGTCGGCTGTCGAGATGGGTTTAGTCGAGTTATATATATATATGTGCTTGTGATACGGCTGCCGAGATGGGTTTATCCGAGTTATATATATATGTGTGTGTGTGTGTGTGTGTGTGTGTGTGTGTGTGTGTGTGTGTGCTTGTGATGTTGGCTGCCGAGATGGATTGACCAAGTTGTATATATATGTGTGCTTGTGATGTCGGCTACCGAGATGGGTTGGCCGAGTTGTATATATATGTGCTTGTGACGTTGGCTGCCGAGATGGGTTGGCCGAGTTATATGTATGTAGTGTTTTTGAATTACGTTGAGGTCAGCCTATGTGATGGCTTGAGATGTTTTGTACCTTGATAGAGCCATGGTGAGAGGCTATGTATAGACACGTGAGATGCCAGGACCGAGTGGTGAACCTTGCAAGGGCCACGATCAGTGCATCAGTGAGCCCGTGTTGGGGAGGCCCTCGTTTGGGGCAGTATGTATGTAACATGAGAGGGTATGGAGATCCTAGCCAGAACGGGATGTTCCTGTGCCGGGCCATACATTGATGAGGCCCATGAGAGACATACTTGTTTGTGGCCTGTGTTGGGACAGCCCTCGTTTGGGGCAGTATGTATGTAACATGGGAGGTATGGAAATCCTAGCCAGGACGGGATATTCCTGTGTCGGGCCATACGTTGATGGCTCCTATAAGAGACATACTTCATTTGCATGATGGAAATAGGATGATTGACTGTAATAGTACGAGAAGTACTGAGGGGCCACGTTTGTAGGGAGATCCTTATGACACTCATTTGGCTGATCACCATGGGGGGTGAGTCCCGTGCACAACAGAGTGACCCCAACGTCAACTACAACTATCATTTGCACCATGGATTTGGCCTATTTTCAGAATGGTACCACATTGCATGTTGAGAGTTGAGATAGGAGCATGCATCATGCTAGACATCTTTAAGTCGACTTGTGGAGTGTTCCTGGATGCTTGGTTATGTTGGTTACGTGTTGATATATCTGAACTTTGTGGTGAACGGTTGGATTGTTTTTCCTTGATTCATATTACCTTTTTGCATGTTATTTTATATATCATGGACTCACCCTTGCTTTGTTGTGCCATGTGGTCTAGTACCTGTGATGATCGCGAACCTGATTCGTGTGAGCAAATGGATAGCAGTAGGTGATCCGGGAAGACAACAACTTTTTAGTTGGAGCCGCCAAGTTGCTGGGATGTGATGTGACGAAACCCATGCAGGGGTTATGTCTTGCTAATTACACCCATATTTTTGATTGTCACACACGTGTTTTGCTAGTTGCACACCCGATGTTTAATTCCTTACTTCATTTGTAAAACCCTTGTACGTTTTAAACATGGATAATTGTATTTACAAATTAAAACACGTTTCGTATATACAGACATATGTATGCAATTGGAATGTTTTATAGTGCCTTGTTTATGTTTATAATCGTCATATGATTGCGAAAAATTTACCACAGTTTTCATTGACCAATAAAAAGGGGTGTTCTTTTTATAATAAAAAACTACGTTGATGTTGTGGTTAATAGTTAGAGATACAGTAGCGACGTGGCGGGTCGTTACACTATAGCCGATGCTCTCCAAGCCTTAGCTCAGGCATTGGGGAATTAGGATAGAGGAGAAGCTGCATGAGCTGCGAAATACCAAGGGCTAGACCATTTTTAGCGCAACAATCCTCCTTCATTCCCTGGAGGGTATAACCCGGACGGTGCCCAGAACTGGATTCAAGAGATAGAGAAGATTTTCCAGGTTATGGCATGTCCCGAGGAGCAGAAGGTTTCCTTTAGCACTTACACCCTGGCGGAGGAGGCTAATTATTGGTGGGATAACACCCGCCAATGCGTGGAGGCGGAAGGTCGGGCAGTGACAAGGGAGACCTTCAAGGGGGCGCTTTTGGAGAAGTATTTCCTGGAAGATGTAAGGAACAAGAAGGAGATAGAGTTCCTGGAACTTAAGCAGGGGAATAGGACGGTAGCTGAGTATGCAACTAAGTTTGAAGAGCTGGTAAGGTACTTCCCTCACTACCAGGGAAGGGATATAGAGAGCTCCAAGTGCGTGAAGTTTTTGAACAACTTGAGACCCAAGGTGAAGCAAGCTGTAAACTACCAAGGAGTCCGTCAGTTCCCAGTTTTGGTAAACATGTGCAGGATATGAGATGAGGATTCAAGAGACAAAATAGATTTTTACTGGAATGCAGGCTCGATAAAGGACAAGAAGACCGGGCAGCAACACCGAGGAATGCCTTACACCATCCCTCATAAGCCGTATAGTCATCGTCCCAACCACCAAAGCGCTGCTACTATGGGATTTCCTGGGGGAAATGGTAGTAGACCCACTACCCAGGCATATCGCTCCTGAGTGCAGGCAAGGAGGCCCAACCTATTATAACTATAAGGAGAAGGGTCACTTCCAAAAGGACTTCCCACACCAAACAGGATTCCTTTACTCGTGCTTTTTGATTCTGGTGAGACCCATTCTTTTATATTCCAATTGTGTGTAGAACAACTTAAACTTTCTATGTCTTCTCTGAATAATGAGCTTGTGGTTGAGACCCTAGCTAGTGGGCCAGTTTTGACTACCGAGGTGTGTTTGAACTACCTTGTGGAAATTTCTGAGAGAAAATTCCAGGTTTATCTAATTTGTTTGCCCCTTATCCAGATTGACGTTATTTTGGGTATGGACTGGTTATCATCCAACCAGGTCTTGTTGAACTGTTTTGATAAAACGATTGTGTTTAACAACTCGGATGTGAAAGAGAATGGGATGTTTATCTCGGCCAACCAGGTTATGTCTTTGTTGAAAGAAAATGCTCAAGTATACATGATCTTGTCAAACTTGGAAGTGGAGACCAAGGTTTCCCTAGGTGACCTCCGTGTTGTCAAAGAGTTCCCCGGAGTGTTTCCTGAGGACGTATCCGGTTTACCACCTGAGAGAGAGATAGTTATTTCTATAGATTTGATGCCCGGTGCTGGACCCGTCTCAATAGCCCCTTATAGGATGTCCCCTATAGAGTTGGCTGAGCTTAAGAAACAGTTGGAAGAACTTTGGATAAGCAGTTTGTGCAGCCTAGTGTGTCTCCATGGGGAGTACCCGTGTTATTGATGAAGAAGAAGGATGGCACCATGAGATTATGTGTAGACTATCGCCAACTGAATAAGGTGACAATTAAGAATAAGTATCCCTTGCCTAGGATAAATGATCTTATGGAGCAGCTGGTAGGAGCTTGTGTGTTTAGTAAGATCGACCTTAGGTCAGGTTACCACCAGATCCGTGTGAAGTCCAAGGACATTCCAAAGACTGCCTTTAGGACCCGTTATAGACATTACGAGTACTTGGCTATGCCCTTCGGTGTAACTAATGCCCCTGGTGTGTTTATGGACTATATGAATAGGATATTCCACCCTTATCTTGATAGCTTTGTGGTAGTTTTCATAGATGATATCTTGGTATACTCTAAGACCAGAGAAGAGCACGAAGAGCACTTGAGGATTGTGTTGCAAACCCTTAAGGATCAGCAACTATATGCTAAGTTTTCCAAGTGCGAGTTTTAGTTGGAGAATGTGATTTTCTTAGGGCACGTGATATCCTAAGGAGGTGTAGTTGTAGATCCTTCTAAGGTAGAAGTTGTTCTTGAGTGGGAAAGCCCTAAGTCCATGTTTGAGATCAGGAGTTTTCTGGGCTTGGCCGGGTATTACCGTAGATTCATAGACGGTTTCTCCCAGTTAGCCTTACCTTTGACCAAGCTGACTCGTAAGGGTCAAGTGTTTGTGTGGGATGTCCAATGTGAGCATAGTTTCCAAACCCTCAAGGAGAAGCTAACAACCGCACCGGTGTTAGTTTTGCCTAACCTAAGTGAACCCTTTGAGGTGTTTTGTGACTCAAAAAAGATGGGTTTAGGAGGAGTGTTGATGCAGTGTGATCAGGTTGTGGCCTATGCTTCTAGGCAACTTAAGATGAATGAAAGGAATTATCCTACCCATGACTTGGAGTTAGCTGTCGTAGTGTTTGCTCTTAAGATATGGAGGCATTACCTTTTCGGCTCCAAGTTTGAGGTGTTCAATGATCATAAGAGCCTTAAGTATCTATTCATCCAGAAAGAGTTAAACATGCATTAGAGGAGATGGTTAGAATTCCTTAAGGATTATGATTTTGAGCTTAGCTACCATCCCGACAAAGCCAATGTAGTGGCTGATGCTTTGAGTAGGAAATCCTTGCATGTGTTCGCGTTGATGGTCAAGGAGTTGGATCTTGTGGAGCAGTTTAGAGACCTTAGTCTAGTGTGTGAGCTTACCCCTATCAGCTTGAGACTAGGAGCTCTACAAATTACCAGCGGGCTGTTAGAAGAGATTAGAGAAGGGCAGAAGTCTGATCCTTTTCTAAATACTCAGTTAGAAACTATAGCATCGGGGAGTGTTAGTAGTTTCCATATGGGATTAGATGGAGTCCTGAGACTTCAAGATAGAATCTGTGTTCCCAATATATTCAAGCTTAGAAAGGTGATCTTAGAGGAGGGGCATAGAAGTAGCCTAAGTATCCACCCCGGTGCCACCAAGATGTACCAAGATCTTAAGGATATGTTTTAGTGGCCAAACATGAAGAAGGAGGTTAGTGAGTTTGTGTATGCGTGCTTAGTCTGTCAGAAAGCTAAGGTAGAACACCAGAGACCGTCGGGTAAGTTGCAACCCTTAGAGATACCATAGTGGAAGTGGGATAATATCTCCATGAATTTTGTTGTAGGATTGTCGAGGACCCTGGCAGGGTTAGATTCTATCTGGGTTATTGTTGACAGATTGACTAAGTCTGCCCACTTTATCCCCATCAATATCTGGTTTTCCTTAGAAAAGTTGGCTTCCCTGTATATTAGTGAGATTATCAGGTTACATGGGGTGCCATCTAGCATAGTGTCTGACCAGGATCCTAGATTTACTTCTAGATTTTGAGAGAGTTCGAACAAGGCTTTAGGAACCCAGCTTTGGCTAAGTTTGGCCTATCACCCTCAAACTGATGGTTAGACTGAACTGACCATTCAGTCTCTAAAAGACCTTTTAAGGGCGTGTGTTCCAGAGCAGAAGGGTAGCTGGGATAGTTTCCTACTGTTGATAGAGTTTACCTATAACAATAGCTTTCACTCTACCATTGGCATGGCTCCCTACGAAGCCCTGTATGGTAGAAGGTGTAGAACACCCTTATATTGGTTGGAACCCAGCGAGAGTCTTGTGCTAGGACCCGAGGTGGTGCAACAAACGACCGAGAAGGTTAAGTTGATCCAAGATAGGATGAGAACGGCCCAGAGTAGGGAGAAGAGCTATCATGACAAGAGGAGGGAAGACCTAGAGTTTAAGGTCGGTGATCATGTATTCTTGAGGGTCACTCCATGGACCGGGGTCAACCGAGCATTGAAATCCAAAAACTCACACCTCGATTTGTTGGTCCCTTCCAAATTCTAAAAAGAGTCGGCCCCGTCGCATACCAAATTGCTTTACCCGCGTCCCTCTCTAGTCTTCATAATGTATCCATGTGTCTCAACTTCATAAGTACATTCATGATCCTTCTTATGTGGTCGGGTTGGATGATATTCAAGTAAAGGAAAACTTGACGTATGAAACATTGCCTTTGAGGATTAAGGATCGGTGGACAAAGCATCTAAGAGGAAAAGAAATTTCGTTGGTCAAGGTAGTCTGGCGAGGTACATCGAGAGAAGATGCAACATGGGAGCTAGAGAGCCAGATGCTGGAAGCCTACCCGACTTTGTTTGCATCAGGTAATTTCAGGGACAAAATTTCAAAAAGGGTGGGAGAGTTGTAACACCCTGAAATTTCAAGTTGCTAAGTGGATGTTTGATGTGTGTTATGTTGCTTGATTATTTGGTTTATTTTGGTAATTGTTGTTTGTTGTGTTTCTGTCTTGGTATGCGTGTTTGGTGATTGACATGTTAAGTCAACTCTGTTGGTCTGTGGTTGCTGTCCGTGCACGCATAGTGGACATGTCCTGTCAGCGAGGTATATAGGTAGTGGAGTGGTGTTGTAGAAGCTTATTTCTTCCTTTCTTCTCTTCTTCTTTGCGCTTTTCTCTCTTCTCTCTAAGCTTACCCACATCCAGAAACCTTTCTCCCTCAACCCTTCTGTGTCACCTTCAACCCTGAGGACCACCGTAGTTGCCATGAAACACCCCTACATCAAGAGGAACCTCGTGATCGGAGCGGAAGTCTTAGACGACCCTTCATGAAGAACGAAACCCTGCTCTTGCTTTCATGCTTCAGAAGTTAGTATTTCAGCACTGCTAGACTCTATGAAGAACTCCTGGTTAGGTAATGGGAGTTTATCATGTTTAATAACAACTTTAGATACCATAGTTGGGGACCAGGGAGTCTGACTATGAAGATGACTGCATGTCCCTATTGTGCGTCGTTCTCTTAGTAGAACTGTCTTTTAACGAATAGCATGTGGTATGTTGATGTTTGATGGTGTTCTTGTGTGTTGATGTTTGATGGTGTTTATGGTGGGGGAGTTGGCGTTCTAAGAACTCCCTGTGCATGTGTGTGAAGTTGACATTTTGATGTTGAAAACTCCCAAGACACTTTTTAGTAGTGTTTGTGGAGGTGCCAGATACCGGATTGGGTATGCCGAGCTGAACTCTTTACGTAGCATGTATACGTACATGCGGGACGTGACTCTTAGTAGTTCTTGTTGGCAGATGTCAATATCTCGGGTTCCTTACCCGGGGTTGTTCCCTTAGAGCTGTTAAGCTCACTCTCTCTTTCTTTAGATATACCGGGTTCCTTAGCCAGGGTTGGTTGTTCTCCCTTTTGAGTTGTTGAGCTCAAGTTCTTTCTATAAGATCAATCGGGTTCCTTACTCGGATGAGCTCGTGTCTTTTGGGAAAATAACCATTGGGTTCCTTACCCAGATGAGCTCATTCTTTCTCGGGAGAAGAGCCATCGAGTTCCCTAACTCGGATGAGCTCGTGTCTTTTGGGAAAAGAGCCATTGGGTTCCTTACCCGGATGAGCTCGTGCTTTCTCGGGAGAAGAGCCATCGAGTTCCCTAACTCGGATGAACTCGTGTCTTTTTGGGAAAAGGGTCATCGGGTTCCTCACCTGGATGAGCTCGTGCTTTCTCGAAAAAAGAGCCATTGAGTTCCCCTAACTCGAATGAGCTCTTGCTTTCTCGGTATAAGAGCCATCGAGTTTCCCTCACTCGGTTGAGCTCGTGTCCTTTTCTTTCGAATGACAGGGTCCCTTTCCCGGGTTCGTTTCTTCTCTCGAGTTGTTTAACTTACTTTCTTTTCTTTAGGGATACCGAGTTCCCTCCCCGTGCCTATTCTTTCGTTAAATTGGTTAAGCTTGTTTCTTCCTTTGGAGTTGTCGGGCTTGTGTTGTCTGTTTTTAATCAATTACAAACGCTTATGTAATCGATTGCATAGTGCTGGATCCGTCCTTGGTGTTTCGTAAGTCCAAGGTCCGACCTCGTCCGATCTTGTCCACCCTTGTTCGGTTTTTTTTTTCTTTATCTCCCAATCATAGTAATTATGTCTAAGTGCTGACCCGGACACCTAATACTTCACACCGGTTCTCTAGTCTATGTTGTGTGCTACGTGTGTAATGAACCTGTATGGTATTGTTGAAACCTTGGAAGGTTGGCTCGTGAGATGATGATGTGCATTGATACCATAGGGGGTGTATGGCATTATCCTACACATGAAGAGTTCGTTCCTGGCGGGTCATACATTGATGGTGCCCATGATTATCAAATGTGGGTGGAAATACATAGATACCCATGGGGGTGTATGGCATTATCCTACCCGGGAAGAGTTTGTTCCTGGCGGGTCATACATTGGTGGTGCTATGGTGATATGGTATGTATAGACACGTGAGATGTCGGGACCGGGTGGTTAACCTTGCAAGGACCACGGTCAGTGCATCGATGATGCCCTCGTTTGGGGCGGTATGTATGTACATGGGGGTTATGGCATTATCCTACCCAGGAAGAGTTCATTCCTGGCGGGTTATACATTGATGTGCCCATGTGACATATTACATTTGCACGACAGAAATAGGATGATTGGCTGTAGGGTACCGGGGTACTAGGGGGCCACATCTGTTGGGTACTCCTTCTGACACCCGGGGCTGATCACCACTGGGGGGAGCGACCTGTGCACGATAGAGTGACCCTGACAAGCTAATGCATCATCATGACCACCGAGATAGACTATTTCCATGATGGTACCACATTGCACGCTGAGTGAATGGTAGGAGCATGCATCATGCTAGGCATTATAAGTTGATCTGTGGATTGATTGTCCATGTTGACTGTGTGATGAAATGCCGGGATGATATGTGATATTGTGATATTTTAATTGTCTTCCTTAACTGATGTTATCTGTTGATTGTTATTTCACGTGAAGAACTCACCTTTACTTTGTTGTACAGTGTGGTTTGGTACCTATGATGATTGTGAACCGCATTCGTGTGAGCAGACAGGTAGCCGTAGGTGATTTGGAAGATGACCATCTTTTTGGTTAGAGCCGCCGAGTGGCTGGGATGTCAATGGACTAGATCCGGGGCAGGAGTTGTAGTTTGCTCGTTACACGTCTTATTTTGATAGTTACACCCCGTGTTTTGATAGTTGCACCCTTGACGTTTAATTTCTTGTTTCCTCTGTAAAACACTTATACATTTTAGGTATGGTCGAATGTACCTAAAACTAAATTACGTTTGTATGTATATGTATTTGAAATGCCTCACGTATATCTTACTCACATATTTGTTCTATGATGATGATTATTATGTGTTCGTGAAGAAAGAAAAAGAAGAGAAAAAATACACTATCGTTTTCATAATCAAATTAAGGGGTGTTCTTTTTATTAAAAATGTGTTAATGGCATGGTTAAGAGCTAGTGATACAACAGCGACGAGGCGGGTCGTTACACTCATCGCCAACATCCTCCTCCGCAACAACTATTTCCTCTTCATCAAGTAGTTCACCATCCTTCACGACCTTGAATGGGTCAAAAAGACCCAATTCAAGATCCTTGGCGAAGAACCCAACCTACCTAATGGCCTTATAAAATCCTTTTGCATGTTGTTCGATGACTTTTTTCTTGTACACCAGCAGCTCTTCTTCAAGCTCCTTCTTGGCCTCCCTCTCCCTTGACGCCCTAAACTTAGACTCCTCTAGCCTGGACTCTGACACCTTCAATCGGGCCTTGAGGTCAATAACCACCTTAGCGAGCTCATCCTTCTCAGCAGCAACGCTCTCCTTCTTACCAACCAAGACATTATTCTACTTCGGTAAGTCCTTGCAGCATCCAGCCAACTTGTCACCATCTAGCCTTGTGCACAATAGCTTGGCAAGAGCACTACCAACCTTGGATGACAGCTGGTGATTGGACCTAACTGCCTCAGCAAAGGAGACTGAGCATTGACCTTGCTTAACGCCTCCTAGTGCCTTTGTCTATTTTCCTCCAGAATAGCCAGACTTATCTAGAGGAAGACCTTCATAGAATCAGTTGCATTCTAAACACTAGTTGACTGAATAATATTTTTATCAAAAGGAGACACAAATCCAACTCTGACTTATAACCCATACCCCACAGTGAATCATTATCACGAGAAGTGTATATGTGATATAAGGAGACACTAGGGTAAGAAGAAGAGGAAGGAACTATTGACGCAGCTAAAGGGGGAACCAGTGGAGCTGAAGAAGAAGAAGGCAAACTTTCTAAAGCACTAGTGGCCATCACACCAACGCTCAGCAATGGCGTAGCAATGGTGGACGACTAAGCCACGACAAGACAAGCTAAAGAAACTGTGCAATAACCACAGTAGCAGGAGAAGCAGAGACCTCCTGAATAGATGCAAAAGGAGGAGTCAAAGGAGAAGGAGTAGCAATGGTAGCCTAGAGGATCGACCAAGCCGACCACAGACCCAGCAAACAAGCAGCAGGAAGGAAACTCGAACCAGAAAGTAGCTGAACAACCTGACTCATAGCGCGAAGGCTAAAAGGGGCCCTTGAATTCTTGTGGCCTGATACCCCAGCATCATTATCACACTTCCTCTTAGCCAAAACAAAGGAAGGTACGTTGGGGAGACCTCAACAATTTTAGCATCAATAGGGCCAACCCTAGCAGTAGGTTGACCCCCTTCTCGAGCAGAATGGTTAACAGTAGAAGGTGGCACAATCCCACCAGCAGGTCCGACCTACTTCACCAGAGGATTCCATGTGAAGTCACCCATTATACCTGCAAAATAAGAAAAACACAACAAATGTTAATTCAGGCCAACATTAGACACAAAGGAAGACAAGGCAAAATATTTTACCATCAAGGAAATGAGAGGATCGTCTGCCGAAGAAAGATACAGGATAGCCCACATATCCAGCAATGCTGGTAGTTGCTCCAAGATGGCCTTGTCAACCCTCTCCACTAGGGTCAACAGTTCCTCGTCAAAAAACTTGAACCTAGTAAGGATTGACTGCCAGTAGAATTAACGGTTAAACATCAGCCACAATATCAGTAGCCAGGAACTTGAAGAAACAGTCCTTGAAGCGGCAAAATACGTTCGTGTCAAACTCAAATAGCTTATTGGACACACTGTTCAGGGAAATCCAACTTATCTTGCCCGTCAATTTCATTTGGGAAAAATACAAAAACTCCGACACACTAGGTCGTATGTTGAAGAAGGGGCACAAGACCTCAAAAGCCCTCCCCATGGCCCAACTATTGGGGGTGGAGTTGGGAGGGACTACATTTAAATGTTCAAGCAAAGCACAATGAAATGAGTTCAAGGGGAAAATCAAACCCAAGACATCAAAGAGACATTGGTAAATGAAAAATAAGGCCAAACAACCTGGCGCCGCCCTTAGAAAGGGAAAATCATCACTCCCATAGGCTTGGACAACCATCTTGCAAGAGTCTTCTGGGTTGGGCATCCTCAATTGATACTCTAGAGTAGCGACACTCACCACAAAGGTAATGGAAGACCGATATTTCAGCACATTGTCCTTTACCCAACTCATAGCCAGCTATAGCGGGAGGGAACGAAGGCGACCCAACACTGTGGATGTGCCTATTGTGGGGGGAAACCCTAACATCCTCGCCACCACTTCTTTTTTTCTCCTCACAAAGCTGAAAGGGGAAGAATTTTGGTAATTGGAAAGGGTTCCCCGTCTAGAGAGGTAATAGAAAAGGACTCGCTATCAGAAGCTCCATGACGAGTCTCCTTCGAGGAGGAGTCATCGATTGAAATGACATCTTAATCTACCTGGGGATGCTAAATCAAACCCCCATAGTGATAACCGATGTCGTATCGCTTCAAAGCAATTAAATTACGCTAATGCTGTAGCACATGATTAATCTAGGTCGACTTCGAGACACAATCAATATGGTTCCAACTTGAATTAACTAGAAAATTTGGGGGATTTTTAGCGAACAGTTTGCATGTGATGAATAAAAATTGCAGAAAAACGTAGCAAAATAGAAACTAACAAAATTCATAATAGGTATTCTAAAACAGATTAAAAAGCATCAATCCAATTCACCAAACCAAACATATCCATGGCAGAGTCAGAGATGAAAGACATGGAGAAGAGAAGGAGAACCTTAAGGACGAAGAAGACAGTTGAAGGAGAAGGGAAATCACAAGCAGAAAGCAAAGAAGTTTCAAGAGAGAGATCAGAAATTCAAAGTGGCGATGATAAAAAAATCAAACATCCACTGCATTTAAGTAGAAGCGCGACTCTACTATAATTAGTGGGAGCTTAAATGGCATACTAAAAGTTTTCACCACGATGCAATCCCACTCACTCATGTACTCTATCTCCAGTACGTGTCCGCTCCACGAGTGACACGTATGCAAAAGTAACACGCGCACTCCTTTGCAGCAAAAGACAAACGGAACATTTGTCTTCAATGCATTCTCTAATTGTCAAAAAGGGGAAAATTGTATAATACAAACACTCCACTCACCTGACACGTCTGACTTTGCCTGCAAAACAAAAAGCATGTCCTTCCTGGACAACTTAACAACAACAACCCAGACAACAATTATCCAAGCTAGAGGACTTAACAAGCTTGACAAACTTGCAACTCTCGCACCTATCAAGGTTATCACCATCGACACTAGACAACATTTGTCCATGCTTAAGGACTCAAAAAAATCGCGACCCTCCTACTTATCAAGGCTACTACCCTCGACATCGAACAATCTCCCTCAACACCAGACAATCTCTTTCGTCCGCAAGCTAGCTTAGAGCTTGGGGGCTTATGTATTGTCGAAGGTCCACAAAATACATGTGGCAAGTGATGTGGTGTTCTAGTATGCATGTCAGCCCTGGCATAGAAGCACGAATGCCTCGTCTTTAGCAGCCAAGATATTAGGCTTAATAGATTATCTCTAATACCTCATTATTTGAATATTAACGATAATGTTGCAACCTCCTTATTAAGTGACAAGTACTCAATTATCTATAAGATACACATTATCTATAAGTTACAATTATCTACAAGCTAGTAATTATCTACAAGGGTTGTTACACCATTTTAACAACTCCTACAAATAAGGACCCGTAGCTCCTACTCCACTCTATAAGTACTAGGTTGTATCTCATCTTTTTCATCTCTTATTCTCAACTAACTCACGTACTTACTTGAGTACCAGAGTCATTTGTTTTGCAGGTCCCCCTCTTGTCCTCCTAACAAAGGGGTACTCATCGTCCAACATACAAGATCGTGGAGTCTATCTTGACCATGTCCACCCTAATGTGGGGCAGCTCCAGATTTTGATAAATACACATCATTTTATTTTGTTGTGCATATATGTAAATAAAAAAAAAACTTAAATATATTTCGATCCTTATTATATAGGATTTCTTTTATTTCAGTCTTTTAAAGTTTTTTTTAATCTTTTAAAGATTTAAACTTTTTTTTGTTTTAATCCTACTCCAAATAACAATCTTCAACGAGGGACAAAGTTTAGCCAATAAATTTGAGGGAACCAAAGTAGAAAGTATACATTTAAAGTTACATATAATTGTTTTCTTTGTCTTTTATAAGAAAAAAAATATTGTATCTTGATCTCAAATATAAATAATTTCAACTACTTTTTTTCTTATTTAATAAAATTATTTTCAACTTAAATATCCTTGCTTCAATAGTGAATTTATACTTGATATTAAGTTGTAATGAAAAAGAATTTAAAAAAGATATTTTTTTTATTGAGATTCACACATTTAGCTAATTTTTCTATTAAATATAAAATTAATATTTTTTACTTATAAATAAGATCGGAAAAAGTATTAATTTGTATTCATATGTATACATGTCATTACAACAAAATTGGGTATATAAGATAATATACATTTAAAATACCACTTTAACTTTATATATGTATATAATATAAATATATATTTACCTTTTCACTTTGCGTGCTCAGTTTTTTTATAAATAAAAATTGCGTTATAATTTGCAAGTGAAACTCGCTTCACTTTTACACAATTTGATGCACTTTTGCACAATTGTACTCGTTAACTCACGTAAAGTTTGAATTAAAATTTCGGGGCCTTGAAGATAATTATTTGTATAACATACCTATAATCTTGCAAAAGTTTGAGAATTATTTGGGGGCCCCTGCGGCCTTCAGTAGGATCCGCCACCCGTAATAATCTAATAATCAGATTTGTAATTTATTAATTTGTCACATAGAATAGATAATAAGATAATAATTTTTCATTCATTTTTTTTAAATTATAATTTTAAATTTTTTTATGACTAATCTATTTTGAACAGATAATGGTTCAAAAGATAAAAAAAAAAAATATGTAACTTTCTTGTCAATTTTTTTTTATGATGTGACAATCAATAAACAATTAACATAATTGTTTCATTATATTTGTTATTTGATAACATAAAAAAATAAAAATAATCTTTCAAAGGAATAAAATAAATAAAAAATCTTTGAAGAACTAAAAAAAATCTCTATTTTATAAAAAGATTATTTAATTTAAGCCTATAAAAAAATGTTACTATTTTTTTACTTAAAAAAGATGTTACTATTGAACATATTTTTTTTATTTTGTTTGGTTTAAGAAAGAAAGAGAAAAAAAAGTAATAATGAGATAATTTTTAAATTTTAATTGAAAAAAGTTAAAAAAAATAGAAACAAAAGTATGCATGTAAAATGACATAAATGATCCCAATAAAAAAGAAGGCTAAATTATAATTTTTTTTTCCCTTTATATTTTTTTGTATGTGATTTTGATCCTTCTATATTTTTTTTTGTGATTTTGATTATTTTATTAAAAAAATTATAATTTTGGTTCAATCATCAATTTTTCATGTATTTATTTTTTATTTTAATTAAATAAATTATTTTTATAGCTAAATGTTAATTTCCAATCCCTAATGTTAATTAAAATATAAATAAAATAAAAGCAATAAATATGTACAAAATTAAAGATGGGATCAAAATTACATATTTTCTAAAATAAGAAAATTAAAATTTGAGGAGAAAAAATAGACCAAAACCTTAAACATCAAACAAAATGAAATATTGGAATGATCAGATTAATTTTATTTAATAAACTCTACTCAATATTTTGTTGTTTTGAAACAATTTTACCCAATAATTAAAGGTGTGTGAAGAGACATCCGTTAGAGAACATACTATTAACACTGTTTATATGTATATGCTCCTTGTGGACTGAAATTTGTAATAAAAAAATCACAATAATTAAAAATCTTAGTTAACTTCGTTTAATTTTCTCAAACTCATTTAAAAAGTAACTTCATTTCCTAATTAAATCTTTCTTCACACTAATTAACAGAAGACTTCAATTTCATGAGAATTTGTTTCAAAAGAACATTTTCTTTCTCTATTAGGAAACGCATACAATTGATGTCACAGGAACTAAAAGGGATATTAAAAATAAATTTTCAATTGATTATGAAAGGATATTTTACAGATAAATTCATTAAATTGTAAGATGAGAGTTGATCTCACTTATATATATTATTTGAGTATCATCACTAATTAATGTGAAATCTTCAATACACATACGTTAGGCTGAGGAATGAACATCTCAGGAGTGAAATTTGTAGGATTGAATAAACATTTCAAGCATAAAATTTGTAAGACTGAACATATACAAGTAGTTTGATAGCAGATAGCGCGATAGATCCAACAAACAATCACTTGATAGACTCTATTGTCATTTTAAAATGTGAATTTAAGTATAGTTCAATTATACAAAATCAACTTTAAAATGAAAATTAACTTCACTTATATACATTATTTTAGTCTCATATATGTAATTTTTTAGTTTAAAGATTTGTCCATATAACCAAAAGTCATGAAATTAATTTACCAAAAAATAAAATATCAATTAAGGGTTTCTTTATATATACATATTGTTCTATTTGCATAATCATGAATTAAACACCAAAAGTCATTAAATTAATTCGTTGAAAAAAGTGAAATACCAATTAAGAAAAAATTTCTATCAATATATGTTCAATTTGCATAGTCAAAGAATTACATCTTTATCATGTACTTTCTTTGTCCCAAAAAGTGTTGTCCAAGGTTATTTATACAAACTAAGAAAAATATAATTAGTATAATATTAAAAAATCAAATACAAAACATATTTTGAATTTCTCAAAAATATAACATTTATTTTTGGAGCGTGGGAGTAATTAAAAAGTTGAAACTATTAGCCACTTATCACACTTGTTATATATTTTACACCTTCATCAATGATTTTTTTTTCCTTCTTATATTAGAATTGGGAATGAGTATTTTATACACTAAATTACTCAACATGAACACATAGATAGTCTGACCAAGTAAAATATATACGTAGATGGTTTTATATTGTAGGGTCGTTTTCAGGAGAAATGTTGAAGAATGTGCCTCGGACAACGTGAGTCGAGTATGAACATCAGAACATGTACAGCGGGAAGCCTACAAATGCTAAGATCAAAAGTCACACTCCACATTTCCGAGGTAACCCTACGAATCAGTGAGAAGTTCTTTCTTTACTCTTTTGGAAAAAAATAATGTCACAGGACGAACGTGAATGTCAAAATTATTATCGAATATAGTTGTTACGTCATATGTGTAATTTTTAAAGCGGTTTTAATGCTATTTTTTACTTTAAATTTAAATTTTATTTTAACGTTGAAGTCAAGTTTTAATTTTTATTAAAAAACAGTATTAATAGAAATTAAAATTTGACTTATAATTAAGTTAACTAAATGAAAGAGTATTAATAGAAATAGAAGATAAAATATTTAAATGAACTTATACTTTTTAAGATTGTGTTGTAAGAATTTAATTCAATAGGTTTATATTGATAAATTTTAGCATGAAGTTTATTAAGATGAAGAAAAAAGATTTTAAAGGTTGGTCATAAATTATTTTTATAAACTTAGCTAAATTAAATTATTTTTGTACTTATACGGCAATCCTAATTTGTGAAGAAGAAGAAAAAAAATGGCAAGTTTCTATTCTTAGAAGAGTTAAATACAAAAAAATAACCATCCTGTCTAATTTTAAATAATTTAATCTAACAATAAAAATTAATTTCATTTTAATTTAAATTATCATTTCCCTTTGCTCAAAATTAACTCAAGAATTCACAGAAAAACAATGAATTTTATTAATGAAAAATACTAGAAACATACTTTACAGTGAACTCTTTTCAACATACTATTTCTTATTAGTTGAAATTTATTTAAAATTATAAAAGTTTGAGGGATGAAAATAGAAAAGAAAAAACAAAATGAAGTAGGTATCATTGGCTTGTTAGGCAACAAAAATACTTTTTAAATAATTATGTATTAATAATATAACTTCTTGACTTAATAAATAATATTTTTTAACATGATATTATATTGATATTGATATCATTTGTCTTAAAATATATATTATAAAATATATCTTAATTGTAATTGTATACTTCTTTAATTCTACAATATAACTATATATAATGTTAAGATTAATATATATTTGTCAACAAGTTAAGTTAATTTGATATTATCTCATGTTGTTAGGTCTTGATCAGGCTCATAAAATTGTCTCTATGAAATTTTGGGTCAGGTAGGGACATAGGTTAACTTGTCTTAACCTATCCCACAAACTCTCTTAGTTGATATGATTTATCATTAAGGATGAAAGAGAGTGGATGACCTATTAAGGACATGGACATGTACATGCTACTAAAGGCAGTTCTTTCTTTGTACCTTCAGTATTTGATCTTGTTGAACATTTTCATAAATTCCTTGCCTCAACCATATGCCATATATGTTTGCCTATGCCAACATAGATTTTCCCCTTAGCTCATCAGGTATATATTCTTATATTTGGATTCTTTACTCTGGAGCCTTACATTATATGTCATTTGATTTTAAATATTTTGTGTCCTTATACCCTACATCACATGTATCTATCACGACTGTTGATTGCACTCCTATACCATTAGTAGGAACTAAATCTATCTCTACATCTCATTAGTTCATTCCAAATGTTTACTACAATCCTAATCTCACTTTGAATTTTGTTTCTATTAGTCAATTATGTAATTTTGGATATTAGTTTTTTGTTTTTCTTCAACCTCTTGTCATGTGCGGGATCTAAAATAAAAAAGGGCTAATTGGGATAGGCCATAGACAAGGATGACTTTATATTTTGGATGATTTGCATGTTCTAGAAGTTGTAGCTTCTAGTGTTGATATGTACAATCTTTTCACTTGAATTCATTTTTCTCTACATTTTATTTGTAGCATTCTCATCTTGGACAAGTTTATTCTTCTTGGTTAAAGTATTTGGCCTCTACATGAGCATTAGGAAAGTTGCAAACCAATCATGAATCATATTTCTAATTGTTGTAATTGCAAACTTGCAAAGTTTTCTTCTTTACCATTTTGTAAAAGTGTTTCAATTTTTGCTACACCTTTTGACTTGGTATGTATGGGGACCATCTCCTATTCTTACCAAAGATGGTTCTAGATATTATGTATCGTTCATTGATGATTTTACTTGTTACTGTTGGGTTTATCATATGAAACATCGTTCTGACTTCTCTAGTATTTATCATATGTTTTGTGCTTTTGCTAAAACTCAACATAAAGTTGTTATCAAGTGTTTTTTATATGATCTAGGTGGTGAATATACCTTTAGTAAATTCTCTAAATTATTTGCTTCTGATGTAACTATTCATCAAACCTCTTATACTGATACTCCTAAACAAAATGGAGTTGTTGAACAAAAACAATGTCATATTGTTGAATTGATTGTTCCCTTTTCTATCTGATTCTATTCTAAGCAAGTTTTATGTCATTAATAGAATTTCATCTTTTATTACTTTAGGTTTGTCCCTTTTAGAAAAAATTGTATGGTTGTACTCCTAATTATTCTGTCTTGAGAGTTTCTGGCTCTACTTGTTTTGTACTTTGTCCATTTGTAGAACACAGTAAATTGTCCCCTTGTTCATCAATATGTGTTTTTCTTGGTGATGGTCATGGTCAGAAAAGATATCATTGTTATGATCCCATCAACGAAAAGCTTTATGTGTTGACACTAATAGTTCTTCAAATTCATATGCCTTTTCTATCTCTATGGCTCCCTAAGAACCTAACTACAATTGTAGATCTTTCTCCCCATTATCCTTGTTGTGATTATAAGTCCCTTGAATAACCAATTTTTTTTATTCCTTTCACTCCAATTCATTTGCTTCTTTATTAACGTCTAATTTATTCATAGTCTCTCCTTTTCCTACTAAAATGGTATTCTTGATCCCTTTTTGTAGATGGCTATGGTAGAGGAACTTTCTACTTTGCACAAGATAAATACTTAGGACATTGTCTCTCTTCCTTAAGGAAAAAGTGCAAATGGATCTTGTTGGGCCTACAAGATTAAAGCCAAGCCCGATGGGTATGTAGAGAGATACAAAGATCACTTGGTTGTCAAGGGGTTTTCTTGACAGTATGGTATGGATTATAAATAAACCTTTGCTTTTGTTGCCAAAATGACCATTATTTGTACTCTCGTTACTTCTATCCTTTAATGACATATCTCCCAAATGGATGTCAAAAATACCTTCTTGAATGGTGATATTCAAGAAGAAGTGTATATGATTCCTCCCCTAGGTGCTCTCATAATCCCGGTGAAGTTAGTAAATTGAATAAAGCTCTCTATGGTCTCAAATAAACCCCTAGAACTTGGTTGGAAAAGTTCTCAATTGTGATTTAATCCCTTGGTTTTCATTCTAGTCTCCATGATTTTGCATTATTTGTTACGTGTACCACTCATAAGCGTATATTGCTCTATTATATATGGATGATATATATGCTTATTACTGGGGAAGATGTTGATGGGTTAGTGGAGTTAAAATTACAATTAGCTAAACAGTTTGAGATGGAAGATTTGGGTACTCTTCGTTAAATTTTTTGGCATTGAAGTTGCATATTCTCTTAGAGACTATCTTCTCTCTCAATCTAAATACATTGCCAACATCCCTGATCAAGCTTATCTCTCTAACTCTTGGACCAAGGAGTCCCTTCTTAAGCATAATGGATGATATAACTCTTCTGATGGTGTTCCTCTATTAGATCCCACTTTGTATCATACTCTTGTTGACAACTTGGTGTATCTTACCATTTCTAGACTTGATATTGTTTATGTTGTGCATGTGTTAGTTAGTTTGTTTCTAGTCCCACTACAGTTCATTGGGTAGTTTTTCTTTTCATCCTTCACTATCTTTAAGGCACATAATTTTAAAGTATTCTTTTTTCCTCGTCTTCTTCCTTGGAGTTATGTGTTTATTCTAGTGCATATTGGGGTAATAATTCCACTGATCATAAGTCTACCATATTCTTGGAAGAGTAAGAAGCAAACAATTGTGTCTAGATCCTTAACAAAAGCTAAGTATTGAGCCATGACATTCCTTCTGTAGAAATAGTTTGGTCGAGATGGATACTTGACTCTATGGGCATCTTACTTTCTAAACCAACTCTTATGCATTGTGATCATATAAGTGTAATACAAATCACCTACAAATTAGTCTTCGATGTAGGTACCAAGCATATTAGATTAATTGTCATTTCACTAGACATAATTTTCTTCAAGGGACCATTACCTTACCATTTGTTTCTTCGTCTATGCAAATTGTTGATTTGTTTAATAAATTGCATTCCACTCAACATCTTCATTTCTTAATTAGCCAAAGCAAACTCTCGATGTTTCCTGTTGATGCATCGTGAGTTAGAGAAAGGGGGTTAAATAATATGTATTTTGTTATTTCATTTATCTATAAGAATAATTTAGTCTTTTTACTTGTTGGTTTTATATTCCTCCTTTGTCACTCTTGTACATTCAAAATTTACTTTTTGTTGAATAGAGCTAAACCTCTTCATCTTCCATTTGTCACTCTCTCTTTTTTCTTCTTCCTCTTTGTTTATATTTGTATTATTAACAATTTATTTATCAAAGTCACAATATTTTGTACTTTTGTCATAATCACTTCATTATTTTTTTTTCTTCAAAAAACTGTAACATCATGTAAAACTTTATATCTATAAAAAAAATTAAATTGGAGTTATAAAATTTAATGAAAACTCATGATTTTAAATATCTTTTAATTTATTTTTGGCTAATTACAAAACCAACCAAAAGTAATTGGTGTATTAGGATTTTTTTACTAATCTATGGTATCAATTTTTTTTAATAGATCACATGTGGCAATCCTGTTTGAGCCATGTGAGATCATTATGAGCGGTCAATATCTCCCTTTGAATATTTAACACAACTGCATACCCATTACATCATTATTGAAAATTGTTTACTATTACGCCGATAATTTTTCCAATTTGCACAAAAATAAAATAAATTTATTAATTATTAGGATTGTCATTAATTTACACCAATGTTTCATCAATTAGGATTTTTGTTAATTTATTGTAACAATTAATTTACATGTGAGTAAATTATCATTATTAATTTTTGCCTAGTTGCATAAAAGTAAAAGAAACCCATGTAAATTATTAATAAAAGTACACCTTAAATCATGTAGCTAATTATGATTACTAAATTTTTCCAAGTTGCATAAAAGTAAAACAAATTTATTGTTTACTAATGCATCAGCAACAAAAATAACTTTAGTTTAACGAAGAACCTTTTCATCCATCATGTAATTTACATTTGCTATGATCTATTTTAAACTTTTTAATTAAATAAATTAAGATAACTGTTTTAAAAACTCATTTAATTAAAATACCACTCTTTAAAATATTCAAAAATATGTTAAACCTTGTAGATCAACTTAAATAATAATAATAATAATATTAGTAATAATAACAATAATAAATATAATAACAATAATATCTTCTTTTTCTTCTTCTTCTTGAAGTGATATACTTATGTGACAAATTTAATTAATTTTTCTATGAAGTAAGTTTTTCAATATTTTATGATAAAAAAGTTAAATATTTATTTAAATTAAATCTTAAAAAAGAATCAATAAAGTAGATTTTAAATAACTATTTAAAATTGAACCTTAAAAAAAGACTTAAATAGACTAAAAACAACAATTAGTTTTGTTGATGTTATGAATAATCTATAATTTGTGTATGTCTATATCTTTATTTTTTATGATTTATCTTTATTTGTATTTATTACTTGTAACTTCTCATTTATTTATTTTATCTATATATAATATACTCTTCTTGGAATGAAGATGTTGTATACAATTATTATTTTATCTAAACTCTTCTATTCTCTACTTTTCTCTATTAAATTCTTCTATTCTCTATTTTTCTCTATATTCTTTTACTTAGTTATATTTTATTTAATACATTATTATCAGATTTTTTTTTCCCACCAGCCATCCACATTTAGTGTTACAATTTACAAGAAAAGTCTTGTAAAGATTCGATTAGAGAGAGTTGTTCTTTCAAATTCATCTTTCAAGGTCAATTTGTTTCCTCTACTTTCATTATTCTTACTATGTATTTGATAAAATATTTGTGTAATTTTGATATTGATTATTTGAGAGTCTTGAAGACTGTATCAAATAAGAAACTTCTTAGAAAATTTATACAATGTGTCTTGAAGAACATCAAATAAACAAATGTTGGATATTTGTTGAACCTTTTATACATACAAAGATTTATAAAGTTTTGATGATAACAAACAATGAATGTCACATTATTAGATTTATTGCACTGATGATAATTATTTGATATTTTGAAGTTACTAATATTTTGGATTTGATATTTTGAAGTTACTGATATTTTAGATTTATGAAGATCAACATAATTGATAAGATTATTTGAAGAATCCTGAAGATTAATATCATTCAATATGACATGGAATTAAGAAGATTTGTTTCTATTTATTTTTTAGATTTTATGTAAGGAGATTAAAAGATTGATCTTGCCAATATAATTATCTTTAAGATTGCATTCAAAAATAGGATAGAATATTTTTTAACATTGCATTAAAAAATAAGATAAAATATTTTTAAGATTACATTGTATAATATAATAGAATATCTTTAAGATTGCATTGCATGATAAGATAAATTTTTTAAAGTTTAAATTTAAAATTTAGATAAAATCATATCTTTAAATTAGTATAAATAGAAACATATGTTTGTGTTTTATGTATGCATTCCATTCCAAATAATATCAGAGTTTAGAGAGTTTATGTTTGCATCATTGAGGGAATTGTTGTGAGATCATATAGAAGCGTTTGACAAGTTTGATTCTTCAACTCTCCATCAGGATTTAAAGGTATCTATTTGCTTAAGGAATAGAAGCGTAAAGGTAACTATTTTATTGTATTCTTCTTCTTGATTTTGAAAAAGGTCGCAGCTGGGAAACTAGGATACCAGTTCTGTCTCTGTTCTTGGTGAATTGAGACGTGCGACTTCTGGCTGGGAAACTAGGATACCAGTCAGTCTCTATTCTTGGTGAATTGAGACGATAGCTTTTTGCTGGGAAACAAGGATACCAGCCGGGATAATTATTGTGTAAGGGTAGGCTAGGAAACTAGGATACTAGGAACTCTTGTACACAAAATTATCATAGTGAAATTTTCCATTGGATTGATTATCCAATTTGGACGTCGTGGTCTTTTTTCCCAATTGGGTTTTTCACGTTAAAATTGATTGTGTCTTCTTTATTTCTTATCTCCATATTATTGCTTTAAGTTTTATTTTAAATTGTGAATTATTTTATAAAACTTAATTCACCCCCCGCCCCCTCTTGAGTTCATCTGGGACCAACAATTGGTATCAGAGCTGTGTTCTCTTTATTTTGCAGGTAACTCCTGAAGAGTAAGATCTTAAGATGAACCCAATGGAGACAATAAGAGAAGGCTACTCTACCCAAAGGCCTCCGTTATTCGAGAGAAAGTATTACAATTACTGGAAGAACATGATGGAGATTTTCATTCAAGCAGAGAACTATCAAGTCTGGAAGGTGATTGAAAGAGGAGACTTCCAGATCACAAAGATGAATGAAAAAAGAGAAATAGTGCCAAAACTTGAGAACAAATATACTGATGAAGATTGGAAGAAGTTGGAATACAATGCTCAAGTCAAGAGAATTCTTCACTGTGGATTAGGGACACAAGAATACAACCGCGTGATGGGTTGCAAGACTGCCAAGCAAATGTGGAATCTTCTATAGGTAACACATGAGGGTACAAATGAGGTAAAACAGTCAATTGATCTTCTTATGCATCAATATGAATTGTTCTCTATGAAGCCTAACGAGTATACTAGGGATATGATAACTCGTTTTACTAATATAGTAAATGAGTTAAATGCTTTAGGCAAGGACATACAGGTTGAGGAGCAAGTAAGGAAAATTCTAAAGAGTCTCCCAAGAGAAGACTGGATGCCAAAGGTCACTGCTTTGCAAGAAACCAAAGATTTTAAGACTTTCAACCTTGAGCAGTTGGCAGGATCCCTAATGACATATGAGATACAACTGGAGTCCCACAGGAAGGAAGATGTAAGATTGAAAGATAAAGGCATTGCTTTAAAAGCTCAAACAAAGGAAGTGAGTGATAACTCAGATGATGAGGAGGAGATTGAAATGCTTGTGCGAAAGTTCAGAAAACACTTAAAGAACCAAAAATATAATGGAAATTCAAGCAATAAACAGGTAAAATCCAAAACTTTATCTTCTTCAAGAATTGATTATATTTGCTTTAGGTGTGGCAAAACAGGTCATAGAATTAAGGATTGTCCTAAGTAGAGCAAGAAAGTATAAAGGAGAAGAAGGACAAAGAACAGAAAAAGTATGAAAAGAAGGAGTTCAAGAAAGCAATGATGGCTGCTTGGAGTGATTCTGATTCAGAGGAAGAAGGCTCTGAAAACAGTGAAGTTGAAGCCAACATTTGTCTTATGGTTGGAACTGACTTAGAAGGTGAAGACACTGAGGTAAATTTTCATGAGCTGAGATCTTCCATGCATTTGTTAACAAAGAAGCATCTATTGGAAATGTTAGACTTTGTAATAGATGAATATTTAAAAATACGTGAATATAATAATGAGTTGATTGATGACCTTGGTGAATTAAAGAATGAGCTTAAGATATTCTCTAAGGCAAAGAAAGAATTGAGAAAAACAAATGAGAGACTAGAGGAGGAAATCACTAGCCTTAAGAATATCGCTTCTGAACTTGAAAACGAAAATACTTCTATGATTGTTAAATTGAAAGAGCATGAGAAAAAGGAATGTGTGATAATTTGTGATACTTTATTAGAAGAAAAAATTGAAAAGTTGGAGGGTGAGGTAGAAAAATTGCCTAAAGAGAATAAAGACCTCCAAAATAAGCTAGAGCCTGCCCTTAGGACTCCTAAGGTAGATAGACCCAATGCTATTAACTGGTTGAATAAGAATTGTAATACATCTAGGCATGGGATAGGCTTTAAAGGTAATAAGAAATCTACTTGGAAAACTAAAACTAAGCATGTAGACTTGTATGAGAAAAGGGTGTGTTATCATTGTGGCAAGGAAGGACATCTTAAATTCGAATGCAAGAGTAGGATAAAAGCTATTGAAAAGAATGTCACATATGTTAAGAATAACTCTAATTCTGCATGCAAAGTAAAACAGGTTTGGAATAGAAAAGATGAGCTTTCTAACTTTGTTAAGAAAAAGAAGGGACCCAAGCTAGACTGGGTTCCCAAAACTAATCATTGATTTGAGACTGCAGGTTGGAGTGAAGGGAAACAACTCGTGGTATCTTGACAGCGGTTGTTTCAAGCACATGACATGAGACAAATCAAAATTTCTCTCACTCAAATCTTTTGAAGGTGGAAGTGTAACCTTTGGCGACAATAACAAAGGAAAAATTATGGGCATAGGTAAGGTTGGTAAGTCACCATCACACTCCATGGATAATGTGTTAAAGGTCTTAAGCATGATTTATTAAGCATTTTTCAATTTTGTGATAAAGGTAACAAAGTTGAGTTTACTTTTGATAAATGCTTAGTAACTAGAATGAAATCAAATGAGGTAATTCTAAAGGGTAAAAGAATTAGAAACACTCATCAGGTTACTGATATGTTCACTAAACCCTAAGCCGTGAGATATTTGAAAAATTAAGACTGAAGCTAGGGTTGATAAATCACAACTAATGTGTTAAAAGTTCTTTTCCCCAATGATTGACTAGTTTAGAAAAGAATGGACATTCATGATATTTTTTGAACTATTTTGTTTCTCCTACTTCCATATTCACCTATCTCTATTACATCGTTCACTTCATATACCTTCTTGTGTTATTAATTCTAAAGTGCATACCTTAATATTGTAGTGAATTTGCTATGTTATGAGGAATAATGTGCATGTGTGTTTTCTCTGTGAGGCAGGCAATCTAGAACTTGTATGATTAAAGCTCAAGGCTCATTGTTTGAGATGTTTCATAAGTTTACTAAAAATGATATAGGCCATCTTTGGTCATTTGAGCCTTTCAAGCTAACCCTTTCAGTATTTTATATCCCTAGTCACCCTATTTGAGCCTTAACTTTGACTTTCATTGATAAATTACAATAAGCAACCCTTTGTGTTTTGATTAAAAAAAATCTCTTTTAAGTGTAGGTATGCATAGTTTCTGAAGCAAGTATCATGAGGTTTCTGGTTATATAAAAAAAGAAAGAAAGAAAAAGGGGAAATGACAGTGGAAAGAAAAAGAAAAGAAAAATCATCTTCTAAAGTAAGTGTCATGAGGTGTCTGGTTAAAAAAATGGGGGGGGGGGGGGGGGGAATGATAGTGGAAAGAAAAATTATTTTCTAAGCAAGTGTCATAAGGTGTCTGGTTGAAAAAGAAAAAGAAAAAGGGGGAATGAAAAAAAATGTTGAAAGTATTAAGTGGAGAGGAAAGTAGGAAACTATGCATATCAAGACTATACTTATTTGTTTCCTATCTCACCTTATTCTTTGTTTATTTTTTTTATCCACCTTGTACGTTACAAGCTTATAAAGACCTATTGATTTGGTGGCTTATGAAATATTTCTACACTAAGAGTGGAGAGCAATCATGATGTACAAGTTTATGGAAAGCCTGGAGAATAAGAACATAGAGTGATCCTAAATATGAGCGAAAAGACAATTTATTGCAATGTTAAGGCATGTGCTTTAGAATGTTAATTTCTTTGCAGCCTTTCATCTTTATCACTTTCTTGTTCTTCATTGTTAGCTTTATTCATGTTGTTCTACCCATATATCCCTATTTCTGCTAAGGTTCATAACCATTCTCTTCATCATGATTGTTTATTTTAATCTTTTCGATGATGCCAAAAGGGGGAAAGAGGTTTGAATGTCATGTTATGGTAAATTGTTGTGAGTTATTGATTCTAATGTTAGGGAATAGTTGAAAATCATTAGTAGATAAAGTTGAATATCATTCATTCATAGTGCATTCATAGTATATCTATTCATTCAATTAGTACATGACATTAATTATTTGTCATCATCAAAAAGGGGGAAATTGTTGGATATTTGTTTAACCTTTTATACATAAAAAGATTTATAAAGTTTTGATGATAACAAACAATGAATGTCACATTATTAGATTTATTGCACTGATGATAATTATTTGATATTTTCAAGTTACTAATATTTTGGATTTGATATTTTGAAGTTATTGATATTTTGGATTTATGAAGATGAACATAATTGATAAGATTATTTGAAGAATCCTGAAGATTGATATCATTCAATATGACATAGAATTAAGAAGATTTGTTTCTATTTATTTTTTAGATTTTATGTAAGGAGATTAGAAGATTGATCTTGCCAATATAATTATCTTTAAGATTGCATTCAAAAATAGGATAGAATATTTTTTAATATTGCATTAAAAAATAGGATAGAATATTTTTAAGATTACATTGCATAATATAATAGAATATCTTTAAGATTACATTGCATGATAAGATAAATTTTTTAAAGATTAAATTTAAAATTTAGATAAAATCATATCTTTAAATTAGTATAAATAGAAACATATGTTTGTGTTTTATGTATGCATTCCATTCCAAATAATATCAGAGTTTAGAGAGTTTATGTTTACATCATTGAGGGAATTGTTGTGAGATCATATAGAAGCGTTTGGCAAGTTTGATTCTTCAACTCTCCATCAGGATTTAAAGGTACCTATTTGCTTAAGGAATAGAAGCGTAAAGGTAACTATTTTATTGTATTCCTCTTCTTGATTTTGGAAAAGGTCGCAGCTGGGAAACTAGGATACCAGTTTTGTCTCTGTTCTTGGTGAATTGAGACGTGCGACTTCTGGCTGGGAAACTAGGATACCAGTCTGTCTCTATTCTTGGTGAATTGAGACGATAGCTTTTTGCTGGGAAACAAGGATACCAACCGGGATAATTGTTGTGTAAGGGTAGGCTAGGAAACTAGGATACTAGGAACTCTTGTACACAAAATTATCATAGTGAAAATTATCCAATTATGAAAATTTGTAGGGTGGCAAAACGGGCCTGGCCCAGCCCATGTAACCCACACAAAAAGTGGGCTAGGTTGACATTATCAACCCACACTAACTAAACGGGTTGGGCCAACCCGGCCCACAAAAATGCAGGGCCAAAACTGGGCTAGCTCACTGGGCCAGCTATTCTTTTTTTAATCCGTGTGTGACTAAGACTCTGAGAAACAGAGTGACTTACAGTCACTGACTCCCCCCTCCGTCTCCTCGTGACTCCCCCATCGGTCTCCCCGCTCCGCTCCCAACTCCGCTCCCCATTCCATGACCGTGACTCCCCACTCCGCTCTCAGCTCCAGGCTCCTCCGTCCTAAAGGTGCCACCATTTCCTTAAACTTCTTCAGTCCTTTCATTTCATTTTTTTGTTTCCCACAGTGATGTTGCTTATTTTACAATTGTAGGTAATTAAGTATTAAATCATGAAAATGGTTACAAACTCATTTATTTGGTATAGATGTTGAGTCAATTTTATAAATTTTAGATTATGTTAGAATCACTCTTCACTATAATAAAAAATATTATAGGAGATGGCAAAATATTATGTTAGAATTTGTTCGTGTTTGATATTACAGTGAACTTAATTTTTCTGGAAAATTATGTTAGAATCTATACAAAGTTACTAAGACAACAATACTCTAATTAAAAAATCTGTACAAAATGATTTAAACAAGTTTTATGAGGGAAAAATGATTTTGGGATTTAAAACCTTTGACAAGGACAACAAACGATAACAATAGCAGCTTTGAGAAATCGCTCTTTGTTCCGGGCTTGCAAAACCTCCAAAACAATTGTTTCCTCAACGTTGTTTTGCAGGTAATAAGGCTTCGTTGTTTGTTGCTTCTCTCTTCTTTCTTCATTTGCCAAATGAATATTTTATGTTATTTCTTTGTTGCAGGCTCTAGCCAGTTGTTTTTGCTTTTAGAGTTTTCTTCATAGTGTGATAAGAGAGTGTGGGAGTAAGGACCTCGATGAAAACATGCCTCTTGCACTTGCTTTGGCTACTTTGCTAGAAGGTAGTTGAAGTAGAACCTTTTCAAGTAGAACCTTATTGAGGGTCTTTTTTGTCTCTTTATAAAAAAAATTAACTTTTTTATTTTTTTCTCATTTTTTAGGTGGGCTGGCCCGTTGGCCCACCAACCCACCTTAAAGTGGGGCAAGCTAGCGTATCCAACCCACTTTTGTAAAATTGGGACAGCTTGGCCCGACCAGTTTTTGGTGGATTGACCCATTTTGCCACCTCTAAAAATTTGTATTGATAATAGTTATGAATTTACATCTCATGCTTTTAATGAGTATTGTATTACTATTGGAATTTATGTTGAACATCATGTAAAACATGTTCATATACTCATGAAACTTTTAATGTTTTCTTGGAGATATGCAATCCTGGAAGCTGGAATATTGATTCACATCATGGCAACAAGTTATAGTTAGTTCTCCCCTCTTAAAATTGATTTTCGATTAGCAATCATATATTTTCAATTTAATTTTTGTTTTCATTGTATGTATTGTATATTTTATAAATATAAGTCCAATTGTTTGATCACAACACACTAAGATGAGTCCTCAAAAGGATGTCAGAAATATATGTTAGGTGTGAATCTTCATATGTTGAATCATCAACAATAGATTTATTTATGACTCAGTTTGTCTATTGTTATTTTGAATTAGTTTTCCCAACATGAGGGGGAGGCAGTAAGCAATTGGAAAAAGGAAATTAGTCAAAATGAATTATCATTAACTTGATCCTCGTACAAAACAATTTGAACTCGAAGTTCAAATGATAATTCATTAACAAAGTTTAGTCAAAAGAAGTGACTAAATCATACGTATCGATTGCTAATGATTCAATAAAATTTGATGTCTCTATTGGACAATATTGCAAAATCGATCTCACACACGCATGAAGCATTTTAGACACATTGATTCCAAATATAAAAAATCTTTAATTAAGAGAATGAGTTAAAAAGTAAGACATTCAAATTGAGGTAATGAGAATGCTGAAAGATTTATCTAACATAATTACATATTTTAGTTCCAGAAGAACTCATGTACATGAAATTAGTAAAAATATAGATATCTCTATTATGTCATGAATGAAATATGATGAAATCAAAATAAAGTCAACGTTGACAATGTATTTGTATATAATGTAACACTAATGTGATAAATGATAATGATAATGAGGATCAAGAGTAAGTCTATAAACGATTTAGATAAAGAAATGATTAGCCAAAATACAAAGACTCAATTGAGGCAAAATTAGACTTGCTTCCCAAAATGATTGATTTTTGGACTTGTAGTCCATACATTTGAAGATGTAAAACACAATTATATTTTTAGAGATGTAGTCCATTCTCTTGAAAGTAAAAATTTTGGACATGTAGTTCACATACTTGAAGGTGTAAAACTAGTTAGGTTTTTGGACCTGTTATCCATATACTTTAAGATATAAAATCTATTACATTTTTGGACTCATTGGTTATACACTTAAAGATGTTAAACTAGTCGAATTCAAATAGTTTTTGGTGTAAAAACAAAATGAGAATAGTTAAATTGAGAGATAGAAATTATGATTTGACATTAATTTTGAAGACACATATTCACCTGTAATACGTGTGAGTACTTTTGATCATGGTTGTCAAAACCGAGAGTTTACATGGACTCGTGGGAGATCCGTAGACTTGTAAGACTCTACTTCAAATAAAAATAATAGTAAATTATCTATAAATATCATACCAATTCAACATTTTAAAAAAATTTAAAGCACATAAATGCATAATAAAACAAACTACACCAAGTTGCAAACATAACTACAAAAGTAATAACTTCATACAATTAGAAAACACAAATAACTAAAAAAAACACAAATGTCTTTAAATGTCTAATCCTCTAATGACATTATATCAAAGATCATTATTATCTTCATTAGCATCATGGTCTTGCTCAGGATCATCAACATCAGGTTCCAACAAAACTAAATTATCTAAATCAAAAGCATTTATAGTTGGATCACTTGATTTTCCTCCAACAACTCCCACAATTCAACATTGTGACCATCATCTTCACCTTCAGGATGCTCAAGCTCAACCCGATATTCCTCTTCAATTATCCACTCATCATCAGACTTAATCTCATCAAATGGAAGAACAATAGTTTTTCTAACTGGTTTACTTTTCAACTTCAAGTTATACATTACATAAACCAAGTCATTCATTTTCTATTGATGCAATGATTTATTCTCTCTGTATGAACCTATAATTAAAAATAAATTCTAATTATTATCTAAACCAAATAAAAAAAAATTAATAACACAAATAAGGGCATAAACTTGAATTACCATTTCAAAAGTGCTCCAATTATGCCCACACCCAGAAGAACTACAAGTCAAGCTCAAAACACAGATAACAAACCACTTCAACTCTAGAGTTCCATCCCCAAAAATCTCTCACCCTTTTGCAAGTTGCATAGCATTCCTAGAGTTCTTTGCATCTTCCATACAAAAAATCCCTCTAGCACAATGAAACTCAACAAGTTACAAATAATTTTCTTTCCTTTCTACAACATCCTTTACCAATCTTCTCATACACATGTGCAACCCCCCTTTCACCTTAGGGTCATCATGTCTAAAATTATGTTCAAAGTTAAAATGGGCATTAAGATAATATGTAGTTGCATGCAAAGGCCTGTGAAGCTAATTATCCCACCTCTCATCAATAATTTTCCAAACAAGCTCATAGCTACACAAATTACAAATACCCAATAGGCAAATATGCTATATTAGACATCACACATAATTATACAAATAAGTAAGTAAAATTTAAATGTGAGAAAATTTAGAAATTTTATCTTTTTTTAATGTTATTAAAGTTGCATTTTATCTTCTCTTTTGCACTATTCATCTCCTCATATATGAGACCCATAGTGGGTTTTTCATCTGAATCCACCAATCGAAGGACCACTATAAGAGGGGCAACCACTTTGAGGCATGTGGTTACATTCTTCCAAAATCGACTATCCAAAGCCACATTTTGTACTTTTCTCCCCTCTTGTGAAGTTTCAAACTTGCTTGTTTTCCACTCTTCAGAACTAAACATGCTCATCAATGATGTTTTCAGTTCATGAAGACAAGCTAAACTTAAATAAACCATGGCAAATCTAGTCATACTAGGCCTAATCAAGTCTCTTCCATTTGTGAACTTCTTCATGATGCTAATCAACATTGTTCTACTATAAATGTATGTAGTGATCCTTCTTCCAATCTTTATAGTAGTCTGAGGAACCTTCAAATGTTTCTCAAAATCTTCAAATATCAAACCAATGCAATGGGCATCACATGGGTCCAATACAAATGCTCTCATTTGTGCATGAACAATTCTCCAGTTGCTTTGTAATTTGTAGCATTATCAGTAACCACCTGGACTACATTTTCCTCTCCAACAAATTTCACTACATCATCCAACAACTTCAACACTTTGTCAGTTGTTTTTTAGATGTTTAATGTATCTAATGAACAAAGAAATACAATCCCTTTTGAATTGTTCACCAAAAATTTACAAATTAAACATCTTTTTATATCTATCCACCCATCAGACATAATTGTGCAACTAGTTCTCTTTTACTCATCCCTAAATTCTTGAAACATTAAATCATTTTTTCCCATTGCTCTTTTCAAAAAATTCTCTCTGATATCATGATAAGATTGAGGTTTATAGCCAACCCCATATCTCATAACCATGTCACAAAATTATGCAAAAGCTAAATTTATAATAACATTGAATGGAATGACAATTATGTCTCAAAATTCAGTACATTGATCATCAAATTTATCTTTGTCAGCTTTTTTGTACAATTGATTTAAAGTTGCTTGAACTCCATCACCACTAGCTTGAACAAATTTTTCTTTTCCTCTTCCTTTGAAAGAAAACAACTTGTTGCCCTTCTATTCCACTTTAGGTGATATTTGTCTCCACCCCCTCAGTATGTATACCTTCTTCATGAATATTGTTCAATTTTTTTTCTTCCATGATGCATTAGCATCCTCTGCAACAACTTTCATCATAAGCATTTTAATTTCTTCCGGCACCGAATGTCAAGGTTCAGAATCCCATCTAGTCCCAAAAGGAAGATGCTTGAATCTAAAAATTCCCCCATTGTTGATCTTTGAGCAATAGTTACAATTAACTTTTTTACCATTCCCTAAAATATCTGCCCCATGTATCCACCCAATATCAGTTCTATTTCTTGGAGCATTTTTGTTTCTAGGTCTTGAACCTAAGGAGGTTGTTGCACTTGTGGTTGTATTGGCATCTGATGAATTTGATCCAGTCCCACTCCTAGACATACTAAACATCAAACACAAGAAACAAAAACAAAATATAATGAGATATAATAATATCTCTTTTCTAACCACCAGGATCATACCATTGAGCCATTCATTACCATTACAAAATGAAATATTAAGAAATTGCATGCTAATTGCATCTACCTTAAAGTTCTGAAAATTCCAGATTGTGGTTTTCCAAAGGCACAATGGGCAAGGGAAGGAACAACTTAATAAAAATAATTTCATCTACAACTGAATCTAGGAATAGCATAAAATTGACAAGTCAAGATTAGAACAAAGTTTTTACTACAAGAATGACATTGGTATTCACTCCCATCAAGATTGAAACACACCAAGAGTGGATACTGGAGGGAATTATTCTTTAATCCTAATAAAATGGAACAATGAAAGCCAAAAATTGAACAAATATTTTCAACATGGAAAAAGGACCTTGAATATTGTAGTTTGCATTGGTATTCAGATTATAACTTCTAAAGGCGGGAAAGATGTAGAAAATATCAAGATGTCAACAATAGCAAAGAGCATATAGCACATACAACGACCAAATTGCTTTAAATTTAAAATGGACAATGGCCATTTCCTTTATAATGATCATATCAATCAACTTTATTTTATATATAATTAGGTATCCAACAAACATAATATTTCCAGACCTAAATTAGTTCTCAAAGGCGATGTTCAATTCTAGTAGAAACCATATAATATCCTACTCAAAGGAATTGCTAAGACTAGACTGGTTGTAAAGATAAAAATATTCTTAGACTTGTGAAGCCTAATCTAACAATCCCCAACAAGAAATTTCCCTGACACATCATTAATACATTAACATATTTCTCTAACTCATGTAATTAACAGAACCAACCAATAACTAAATATATCATTTGATGAGGGTAATAGGATTGAGATTTGGGACGAGCTTACATGGTTACAAGTTACAACAGAGGCACACTCGAGCCTTCACTTGGAACTTGGAAGCTAATCATGATTGTGAGTGAGTAACCGAGGAACTTAAACTTGTGACAACAACAAAACTTGTGCTTGAGCCTTCACAACAAACTTGAAAGCTAATCGCAATTGGGAGTGAGTAATCGAGGAACTTAAACTCGTGACAACAACAAAACTTGTGCTCGAGCCTTCACAACAAACTTGAAAGCTAATTGAAATTGGGAGTGAGTAATCAAGGAACTTGAACACGTGACAACAACAAAACTTGTGCTCGAGGCTTTTCACAACAGAACCAGTCAATAATAGAGGCGTGCTTCGCGAGTCGTGAACTCAAACTCATCATGATGTTTTTGCGTCATTTCAGGATTTTTTTCCAGGCTTCACCAAATGACATCGTTTCAGGTAATTATTTTTCCAAGCAAACTCGTTTGACTTGGTCTAGACTCGCGAGTTAGCACAAATTTAGTCTGAGTCTATCGAGTCCAGTACGAGTCTGCTAAAAAATGAGTTTGACTGCGATTTAACCTGCGTGGACCAAGTAGATTGTTAAACTTACAAGAGTTTACGAGTTCACTCTAGAGTTTGCCAAACATGGTGCCCAACACACTTCAAATGTGACTAGAGGTGAAAAAACTAAAAGGCCTTTTGAACTCTATCTTACAAAAAAAATTTACATGCAAGAGTCAAAGACAAAATTGGAAGATCTATAATAACTAATGTACTCTACTTACCTAATTATCTGAACTAAATTCCTTGATAATTCTTTTTCTAAATATCTATATCTATATTATATATAACTTCTCTTTCTTATGTGTCTCCCACCATAAATCCCTCCCCAATCCTAATTGCCTAATGCTTCTTCAACTCCATTGCCATTCAAAGTTTTTAACCACTCACAAAATCATATTTGTTGTTTCAAACGATAATTGATTATTCAATCACTCACAAATTTCTCCTCAATCCTTCAAACACTATCTCTTCAACTCCATTGCCATTAAAATATTCTAACTTTAATTATTCGCCAAAATCATATTTGCATTTTCAAATTGATAACATATTAATATTATTAAAAATTATTATAGCTATAAATTCATAACATTTCTTATTTCTTTCTATATCCTTTTTTACACTGCACATTTCGTACTTCTTTCTTGACCCTTTTTTCACACACTGCACAAACTCAATCTTGATCTTTTCCACTTTTTAAAAAATTTCTCTGTAGAATGGATATCATCCAACGTATGGAATTTACAGATTGGTTTAGGAGCTTTGTTGTCAAATTCAACCCAAACCAGGTTAAATATGTTATTACTTAATTTCATATTAGTTTTTCCTTTATAATTTATGTTGATTTTATATTTATATTTTATTTTTGTGATAATTTATATTCTTCTACACATTTTAATTATTTTTTTCTCAAATTTTATGCAATTAGGAACAAATAAGGTTTCCTACCAATTTCTTAGACTGTTATGGATACGACCTACAAACTGGAGTTTTTAATTTAAATGACTCATATCAAAATACAATGAAGATGAAAATTGGTGTTCAACACATTTGATTTGTAATCAATAGAGTTGGCAACATCTTTGCAATTTTTTATTACTTGATAGGTAGTTGTATTGTGATGTTTTATTAACTGTGAGAAAATAATTTTCATATTAAAATATTTGATATGAATTTATGTGAAATTATTTATCCATTTGAGTTTGTAGAATTTTTACCATTTGTGAAATTTTTTTATGGAGGACTACTATAGAACAACTATCTTTTCCTATTTATCATTTTGCATTAACGGTAAATTGATGATGGAAATATCAAGAAACATTATTTTCTTATTTAAAGTTAGAGGAGATTTTGCTCTTTCATTATTACATCATTTGTCGTTTCTTCCTATCAAGAGGTAATCTTCAAGTTTATTATTTTGTGGTAACGATCATGTGTCCTTTCCAGTTTTAAGAGACGCAAGTTATATCTTAACAAATAAAAAAAATGATAGCATAACAATTTATAAAATAAGCATTGGACAATGTTATTTTCTATCTTGGTGGATCAAATATGAAATGAGGTATAACTTTATGCTACTATATAATTCCCCAACCTAATAAAGTTGTTGCCATTACTAAGGCATGCAAATACGAAATTGATGATATGTGTCATTGCCTTTTACCTTCCACGGACATTATCATGCCAAGAGAGGTGAGATAAGATATTTGTGGAATGTTTCCTCCAATGCAATGTTACAAGTTTAATATATGAAACTACAAGGATTTAGTAAGTTGAAAATTACTTCAAAATAAAAATAGAAAAAAGTAATTAAATAGAGCAAAATAATAGTTATTTAATTTTCTTTGTAATTTTTACTTTTTTTAATATATTTTCCTTTTATATTTAATTCTTTTTTTGTGTTGATGTATATATAACATTTGTTTTGAGTTAAAAAATATCATGTTTGTTTTGTAGAAAAATATTTATGTTTATTTAGTTATCCAAAAAGTGACGTGTTAACTATTTCTGTTTAGTGGATTCTTGAACTTGTAGTTGAAACTTTTAAATATCTAGCAAAAAAAATTAAGATTTAGATTTTACACTTTTATTGTTGCTTCTCTTGGTACTTTATATCCATAATAATCTATTATATATAACTTATCTATCTATAATCTATTTATAATATATATAAAAGTTGTTACTTCTACGATCTACATCTTTCCACTAAAATCTATATCAAAAACTTAATTAAATGTTTTTGTGTATTCCTCTTCCTCTTTCAACCTTAATTAAACATTTCTTATTGGTCAACCTAAGTAGCCTTATTTAATGGCATTTGATTTGCACAATCTTTGTTTAATTAGTATGCGGATATTGAACGAGGAGTAAATGACTTGTCGATTTTTATGCAATTTAACATTGCAACAGTGTCTTCTTATTTTTCAAGTCCTTTTCCGCATCAAATGAACCAAAACTCAATTTCAGTAAGTTTTAAAATTTACCTCCGAATTTATGCCCTTTTTCTCTCACTGACTCTCTTTCTCTCACTGATTATTTACAGCCAAAGTTTATGCCCTCAAATCTCACACTTGCAGTCTACATACTTTGAATTCTCTCAAACATCAATTTTTATCGTCCATGTTCTCAAATCTTTTCAAATTCCTCTTCTCAATCTCTTTTTTCCCTTTTAATTTCTATTTTCCTTGCATGTCCTTCTCAATTATGAAAGAGATATTATGGAGGCTTGCTATGAAGAAGGTTGAAGGCGTGCGAAGCATGTGACGCTGAAAAGGTGGTTGTGATTAGTTTAGCTAACTTGCTGCTAATATGAGTTTCCAGTAAGTATTTTTTGGGGTTGGATTAATTATTTTTCGAAGGGGGTTGTTATGTTTTGCTAATAATAAATAATAAAAACCAATAATTAATTATGTTAATTCAATTTGATTAGTTTTAGGTAACAACATTGATAATAAAAATATTAAAGCTTCTTTGCATCAAAATTTTATAATTCTTAAATTAATGAACATATCGACTAAATTAATATTTAATATATTGGATTTTGAATTGATTATAAACTTATGTTTTCAATTTAATTTCTATTAAATGTAAATTATATAAAAAAGTAGAATAATATGTGCATCGCAAGCTAATCCGACTAGTATATATTGATTAAAAAGAGAATGAGTTATAAATTGATGACAAAAGTTAATTTTCTACTCTTATTTAATCATAAATAATTATGTATGATAATTTTGTTAATTTTATAATAAATGTTTTAAAAATATTATCAATTTTATGAATATAAATTATTTTATATTGTCTGTGCAGTCATTAAACTCATACAAATAAATAAATAAATAAAAACATGTGATGGAAATAATCATTCACTCATTGTCTTTCTTTTCTACCCTTATTTTGTCAAAGGGGGCCATAGCGGAAGACAATTAACTACATTGTTGCACTCAGTAAGGAGACATTGATGGCAAATTCGAATAGCAATTAGGTAAGTGTATGCACGTGTATGATTATTTTGGGAATTAAAGTTGGCTAATTCCCTATTTTTATTTGCTTTCCGTTAAATTCTTGTTAGTGCTTTGCATAGGACAAGTTTAACTCATTAAAAATGTCATTAGATGCCTTCTTGATAATTTAACCGAGGATTTGTGATAAACAGTTGTCCAAAGGCAGCCATGGAGTTAAAGAATTATTGCACTATATTGGAATATAATTATTACAAATATTCTGATATATGTCTTTAATTCTCACGAATAATAAAATTTTATTAGACATTTATTTGCTATATAATGATATGAAACAAATAGTAAATTTTGCCTCAATTTCACATGAAATGAAATAGTTTAAGAGAGATCGCTGGTATTGTTTTTCTTTTTTTAATAAAAGATCGCTGGTATTCTTAATTATTATTGTGTAATAGTGAATATGGTGGAGCTAGCAATTACAGATATAAAACAAGAAATTACAAGGAAAATTGATATTACATCGGGTCAAAAGCCTTTAGTAATGGGAAGAAAAGAAAAACTCCCTATAATTCTTTTTTTATTGAGGGCCGGATTAACAACAACTTTTATAGAATCGACCAGTATTCTTTTTGTCAAAAAATAGGACCTATAACCGAAAAAAAGCCTTCAATAACTCCAAGGGTAACAATGTGGAAAATTTGAATTTTCAGTTTGATTTATCAAGGGTTTTAGTGTGTTTTAGAAACTCATTTCAGTAGGGTTTAACAGAAATTCCCCAACTTCCAAACCAAAAACACAGAAGAAAGAGGAGAGTTGAATTTAGGTTACGTTAGATGAAAATATTTTTTTTAAGTATAAATTTTTAGTAACTTTTTGTACCTTTTTATATGTCGTTTTGAAAATTTAAGATTAAATTAATAATAATAATTATATTAATTATATTGTAATTTCATTTTAATTATTTAATATGAAACTAAAGAGAGAGAAGATTAATAATAATATAATTAATAAATGAATGAAAATTTATCAATAAAAATTATAAAAATTTAATAGGAAACTAACTAATAATTTTAATAAAAAGAGCATTAATTACTAATCTTTCTATCTCATTTCACTACCTAGAAAAATTATGATGGATAAAATTTTATGTCATCTTGTTTTAATATATATTTGTCCCAAATTATTTGTAACTATAAAATATCAAAAAGTATGACACCTTCAAGAACTAAATCTACAAATTGCATATATAGTTGCAATTGTACACTATTTTAAGGAAATAAAAGTACACAAAGCTTAATTACTAAAAGGAAAATATTTATGATATCGGAAATCAATAAATTCCATAATACTTATCATTCAAATTATTAAAAGAATTCATAGAGAAGACTCAAAAGTCTCACTTTTATGCTAGTATAAATATTGGAAAATATTAACAAGTGTTCCTAGACATATTACGTTAGTGGAATTGAAGTTGAATCTTTAAGTAAAGTTTTGGTTTCAATTTTATGATTGAAAAAAATATAAATGGTAGAATAAATCTTACTAAATGTGATGAGTGAAATGAGTCAAGTTTTTGACAGATTAATTATCGATAAACTTAATAAATATCTTATATCTATAATATGATAAAAAAAGACATTAATTAAGAAATGAAAAAAATCATAAAAAGATTATTAATTTATTATTCCGTCATAATTATTAATGTATCCTCCCTATAATTTATAACCGCTATCCTTAAAATTCTTGTTAACAAAACTCGTAAATATTAAGCCTAAAATAATATAGTAGCAAAAGTTAATTGGACTCTATTACTAGAGTATTGAGACTGATATTTATATCAAATTTTGGATCTGTAAAATTAAGGAACCACGGTTTTTTTTTATAATTATAATTAGGAATTTTATTTTTAAGATAATTATATTTATTTTTTAAAATGACATAAAGTAATTTCTTAAAATAATTAGAATTTTTCTTTAATCTCAGATAAATATATTAATTTAAACAAAACATTAAAATAACTCGACGCAAATGGAATCAGAATTCCAATTTCACCACATGCTATATATTTGGGAGATCATTATAGTTAAAATAATCTTATCCCGACTAAATTATGTATTTTAAGAAATGCACGTTTAAGAAGAACCTTTTAGCGATGCAAGAAAAGGTAGAAAAACGTTGCATGCATGGGGGGTGGGGGGGAGTAAAGGGACAATATAATAATGTTGAGTAATACTAATATCTCAAAAGTAAAGTGGTGAAAAAAAATACACATGATGATAGGATTTGATTCATGAAAAAGATAGAGCAAGCAAAGGACACGAAGAGGAGGAATTGATAGAAACCATCTTCTTTACCAAAATTTGAATATGAATCTGATCCTCATAATGAATTGATTTGGGAGTTGAAACGAGTTCATAATTGTAATTTAATTCAAAGTTGAAAGCCGTACGTATTTTTCAATGGAGAGGAAAGTATGGACTCTTATTGTAGTCGGCAGGGGTATTCAAAGGACAAAAGCAAGACACATAGTGAAATTGAAAAAAATTTAGACCCACCCATCTTCGCAAGCAACCACCTGATAAAAATATTGTCAATTTGGTACTGGTTAATAGTAGTAAATAGTGAACCTTTTTACATGGCTCAATAAGATGAAGTGATTCTTTTTCTAAAATTAATATAAAAAGTTACTCATCTTATTTTTGTTTACTTCAAGGAAAAATAGGTAAATTGATTTTAAGCTTTCATATAATCATAAATTTATGTGTATATATATATATATATATATATATATATATATATATATATATAATTTTATTGATTTTACAATACTTACCTTAAAAGTCATAAGTCATATCAATAAGAATTTTTGATTGATATAGTAACATTTTTTACAGTTTATCACGTGTTATTAAATTGATCAAATTAGTATGGTAACCTAATGAAATGATGAATTTGATGTATCAAAGATATTTCAAGAGATGAAAGTGAAACTTTTAAATTTGAAGAATGAAACTGAAACTAGAAAAACAAGATAAAAGTATATCTTTTTGTCTTGTTTTGTTTTTAATTTCTTCACTTTTATGTTTTTCCCTTTTGTGTTTGTGTATGAATTTTCCCACGTCCCCTTCTCTGCTTCTATAAATACCTCTGCTGCGTCCCTCCCCACCATGTATCAGAAGCATTTAATGTTCCATAATGGTAGCTAGCTATAGCCAGCTTTTTTTTAAAAGGGTTATTAGCTTTGCTGCACCTTCCTTGTGTGTGCTGTTGTGCTGCTCTTGTTTTCTAGTGTGGAAGAATCTGTAAAGCTCAGGAGGGATAGCGCCATGGATGATCTCTTCTCCACTCTTGATCTTCTCTTGCGCTATCCATCCTGAGTTTCATGGCTTCTATCTACACACAATGGAAGAAGCTCCTCTATTTGTTTTTTGCCTCTATATTTGCTTGAATCTTGACTTTTCAGGAGACACCCCCCCAAAGGAAAAAGAAATTGTTGGTCTCTTAATCATCATGCCCTACTCTATACACTACTCAAGGTTCTTTCAGTTTTACTTCTTTTGTTGTTCTGCTTCTTTCTTTCTTGTTTTTTATGCAATTTTAGTGACTAATTAACATCTTTTGTTTTTTGTAAATTTTTTTCCCAAGTGAAAGAGAGTGCCTACGGATGAAGTAATAAGTGGAAGAAAGTAGACACCAAAATGTGTCAAGCCTCTTGGGCTGTGTAGAGTGATTCTCTCTTTAATTTGCTTCAAAGTTTTCGCTATATAAAGTGTATTTTAAAAGTTGATGACTGGCCAAAATTTGGTATCTGTTAATGTCTAGCTAACAGTATATCCATATATGCTATAATATAAGTTCAAGTAAGTAAACTCAGAAGATCAAATGAATGGTTCTCTTTACAAACCTTGAACTATTTTCTAGCTAGCTTCTCCTTCTAGCTTGTAACCATGATGCTTAGAAGTTAGATCGTGATTCATGATGTATACAATATTTTTTGTTTGTTTCCTCCACTAAAGTTCACCATAAAAGGAAAATGCTTCACTACTAAAGTAAAAGTATATACACATCCAATGATCCCCATAACTTTTTGTGTTGATGTTTAAAAAGGGTTAATTTGATTTTTTAATATTGTGTGTTGATGTTGATAAAGGGTTAATTTAATTTCTTGAGAAGAAGAGAGATTTCTCAGTTCCATTCTTCATGGTTTTTGAACTAAGACTAGTTACTTTTTCCATTATTTTGATGGCCCTTGATATAACTCGGCATCATCCTCAAACATCGCAAGAATAGGAGGAAGATTGTATACAAAAAAAGATGAAAAAAAAATATTGATATAATATAAGCCGAACTTTGCCGCTATATCACGTGGGATTGTAGACTAGAGATGTTGACTAGTCCCAACTTCGTGTGTGTTACGGTCTAAGTCCAAATTCCCATGATTTGTATTGCCCAACGTTAAAGCTAAGGTTTGCGCAATTCTATTTGTCTGCCCCCACTCCTTAGGTTTGTGATATACTGTATTTTCCCTTTTGATTTGAGTGGGGATTCTAGATTAGACATTGCACATGTGTAATTTGGGATTCACGTATATATAAATCAAACTTAGAGCAACATATTGTTGTCAAATGTCAACTGTGAAGAATAGCCACCCACACAAATTAGCACTTGTTATTCGATTCTTGTCGTTAGAATTTGTAACAATTTATTTTTTGTTCAGGAGGAGGTTCAAGTAAGCTTTACAAGATACACCAAAGAAAAATGGAGCTTTATAAAGAAGAAAGAGAAGGTGGAGAAGAAGATGAAAAAGGGGTAGAGCGCAAGTAATAAGAGATGAATTTCACGCACTTACAAGTTACAATTTATGTCTCACAATTTGATAGACTGAATTTATTTGAGGGGACCACTTGTGAATATAGTACGTTATACTAGTAAGAATAAAATATTCATCTGGCCCTTGATATTGATATCACATGGCAATTAATGTTCGACGTTGTAGGAAAAAGAATCTGTTGCTCAAAAAGTTCCTACCATCAATTAATTAGATTCACAATATTACAAAAAATTAAATGTACAAAAAAATCAAAGGGAGTAATTCTTAACTTTAATCACTGATTGTTAATTAATTTTATCTTTGACATCGTTATGTGGTAATTTATTTGCTCACTAATATTTATGTACATAAGACAGTAAAAAAATATTAATGTACAAAAGTGTAGTAAGACACTTTAGTAACTTATAAGTTACTATTTTGACTAGCCTACTTTGACTTTTTTATTATTATGTTAGACGCTCATTAAATTGATTATAGTCATTAGGGCTAACTTTATGATACAAGCGTACATACAAAAAAGAGACTAAATCTTTGGTTTCAACTTTAGTATAACAATCTTACATATAACAAATATTTAAAAAATAAGATTAATAAATAACGTGTCTTCACCAAAGATATATTTTGGAAAAAAAACATTTGAAAACAAAACCTTTTTCAACTAAAGTCTTTGAAATCAATTTTGGGCTTGGAAGTCAATTAAAGTGGTAATACTTCATTTTTAGAAAATTGTCATCCTTAATTGAGTATGCAAAACAAATGTAATTTTGTTTTATTGTTTTACTTGTAAAAAAAAATGTATTAGAAAGATAATTTGTGTGTTTGTACTGTACGTAAGAGTGATTCTTGCTCCTAGTATTTATGGGTATAATGAATAATTTCAAAGTTGCATATATATTCTTTTTTTGGAAAAATTGAGTTTTTTTTTACGCAAATTGAGTTTTCATTTTGTTTAACTATTCACAAAAGGTTCATTTTTCTTATATTTGAAGATGATCAGTTTGTCTTATTGACCAACCTTTCCTTGGAATGGAGGATTGATGGATCGCTTTTTATTGAAAAATAATTTAATTTTTAAATTTAAGAATTTTGGGGTTTAGCAGATTTTCACAACCAACAGAATTTTGGGGTTGTAGGAATACGCTAATTTTGTAGAATGTGAGACATCATCCCTCTGATATCTATCAGCGTATTTTGAGGCAAATTGATGCCATTTAGCTGAGTCTCCAACATAGCAGTTTCTTTAATACTGACATCGCTATGAATAATCTTCCTAAGGCTATTTCGTGGGTGCCTCCTCCCAGCCAACAATACAAGCTTAATTGTGATGGTTCTGTTCAGGAGCAAATTAAAGGAGTATTGTATTGCAGCTGTAGGTGGAGTTTTTAAGAGACCATAGCTTAATTGTGGTGAAAGCTGAGCTTTGGGCGATTCTGCTAGGAATCCGGATTGCTTGGAGTCGTTATTTTAAAACTTTTGTGGTAGAATCTGATTTGCAGGTTAAAATTCATCCTTGTTCTGGATTGATTCATATGGTTCCTTTCAGTTGGAGGTAGTTTCTCTTGGTGTATTTTTTTTATAACAAATGTTAATGGCTAGTTTTTATTAATAGGAAAGATCGAATCCAGGACATTTTCTCCCTTCCCTACTTTCTTATTTATCCAATCAGACTTATATCTCATAGAGCCTGTTTGGGTAAGCTTATCTAAAAGCACTTCTAGAAGAAGAAAAACAAAAAGATGAGATAAGCTTTTTCATAAGTAAAAATAAGTTTTTTATTAGCTAATTTGTAGAAGCTCACCAATGTAACTTCTCTAAAAGATGAAATGACATCTACAAATTAGCTAATGGAATACTTATTTTAACTTATGGAAAAGCTCATTTTATTTTTTTCTTCTTATTTTTCTCTTCTAGAAGTGCTTCTAGAGAAGCTAACATCCAAACAGGCCCATAATGTATTACTGTTAGGGAAGACAATTAGGTCGTTGATGCTTTAGCTGGCTATGCACAATCCGATAGGCTTCATATTCTTTTTTTATGTTGCATCTTCTTTTCTTATTTATGTCATTTTGACGTATGTAACTTCTACCACTTTTCCATGCGAGTTTTAGTTGTTTTGAGGTTCTTTCCCTTCTTTCCACTCACACAAAAAAAAAAAAAAACAATTCCCATAGCATTGAATTAACAAGAGCACCATCCTTGTATTAATCTAACTTTTTTTTAAAAGGGTAAACTTTTATGAAATCATTTTCTATATATTTTAAATGAACCTCTTGGGGTTAATCAATATCATAGCCAACACTCTTGAAAACATAGGACTAATATTGAAGTGTAAATCTTGAATTAATTCGTTTTTATCTAAAGGATAACTTAACAATTAATCCAAATGAAAAAATATGGACTTAGGTCAAACTACACGAAGAAAAAATAAGGAAGCGTTAGGATGATGGGATATATCCAACGTAGCAAAAATAAATAAAATATAAAAATAAGCAAACAACATAAAGAGTGCTTCTTCATACACCAGGCAAAATTTCTCCTACACCATTTTTTTTTTAAAAACCCCAAAATACCCCTGCTCTGCTTTGGACACAAATAAAAGAGGTTGGGCAACAGCTGAGCTTCATTTGCATTGCGACATCCGTATGGCTTTGGACAAAAATATATGAGCTTGGGTAACTTCTGGATAGCTTCATTGCAACAACATTGGTGTTTATTGGTGGCGTTTCATTCATTCCGGGGGATTGTTCGTGGTTGCCGGAGTTGCAGAGCTGTCGGCGAAGAGAAAAGAGGTGAGTAGGGGGCGTTGGTTTCATACGGATTCGATAATCCGTATGAGTTATACGGATTAGCTAATCCGTATAGATTAGATGGATTAGGTAATCCGTATAATCCATACGGATTAGCTAATCCGTATAACTCATACTAATCCGTATAACTCATACTAATCCGTATAACTCATACGGATTTGGTAATCCATACAATCTATATGGATTAGCTGATCCGTATGAGTTATACGGATTACCTAATCCGTATGGATTATACGGATTACCTAATCCGTATGGTTGAAAAATTGCTGAAAAATAGCTTTTAAAAAATGAAAAAATTGCTGAAAAATTGTTTTGATAAATTAATTTAATAAATGAAGTTAATAAATTTAATTGTTGTGTAAAAATAACAATAGCTAAAATGAAACAATATAAATAAGGACAAATTAATTATAAGCGTCTACTTATAAAAAAAAACATGTAGTTAAACACATGTAGTTGCACATACTAATCATAAAAAGATACCTTGAATAACGTTGATTTACATGAGACAAACATGAAAAAAACATAATTTAATAAAATGAAAAACAACGCGTTCGGTGTGCAGTGAACATGTATTATTGTTCCATTTCAATCGTTGTAGTTAAGATAAATAAAAAAATGTAATCAATAAGCGTGTGTATTTGTATAGGTTTCCACATGGAGTTTTATTATGTTTAATTAAATTGTTATTTGTTAGGATGGACAACGATGCATGGATTTATGACAGTATAATGTCAGAAGAAGTTAATATGGAGGAAGACATTGGAGTAGACGATGATGCGTTTGAATTCAATGAAGACAATGGTGTAGACCCCAATGCGTTTGAGGATAATGCTTGTTTAATTGATTGTTCTGCAGCGTTCCAAACAAACGAGGTAATTGGTTGTATATGAATGTATTTAAAGTTGTTATATGACACGGTTTACCATATTAAATATTAATTATCCATTTGTCTAGGTGTTTGAATCGCGTGATGCAATACTGAAATGGGCTCGTACCGTTGCATTTGAAAATGGTTTTGTAGCGGTCATAATGAGGAGTGATACAAAAACTGGAAAAATGGGAAGAACGTCATTTGTGTTAATTGGTTGTGAAAGGAGTGGAAAATATAGGCCATGGAAAAAAGGTTTCACACCTTCAACCACTAGCACTAGAAAATGTCGGTGTCCGTTTAAGCTGAGGGGTAAACCAATCCCGGGAGGACAAGGGTGGATGGTGAAGCTAATATGTGGGAATCATAACCATGTTTTAGCTAAGTCATTCTGTGGACACCCATATGTTGGTCGAATAAGTGAGGAGGAAAAGATCATTGTTGGTGATATGACGAGATCCATGGTGAAACCCAGAAATATTCTGTTAACTTTGAAGGAGCACAATGCGGATAATGTAACAAGTTTGAAGCAAATTTACAATGCAAGATATGCATACCGAACGCGTACAAGAGGCAATAATACTGAAATGCAACAGCTAATGAAACTTCTTGAACGCGACATGTATATTCATTGGCATCTAGTGAAGGATGAAAATGTTATACGTGACTTGTTTTGGGCACATCCAGATGCAGTACAACTGAGTAATGCATATCATATGGTGTTCCTTATTGACAGTACCTACAAAACAAACAGGTACAGACTTCCTTTGCTTGACATTGTTAGTGTGACACTAACTGGGATGACATTTTCAGCTATATTTGCCTATTTAGAGGCTGAACGCATCAACAATATTGTCTGGGCCCTTGAATGTTTTAGAGGGATTTTTTTGAAAAGTGATTTCTTCTCACAGGTTATTGTTACTGATAGAGATTCAGCATTGATGACTGCTGCGAAAACTATTTTTCCCAATGCAGCTAATTTATTGTGCCGGTTTCACATTAACAAGAATGTCAAGGCAAAATGTAAAACTTATGTTAGGCAGAGTCATGCATGGGATCATGTGATGCAAGCATGGGGATGTCTTATTGACTGTGCGACTGAAAAGCAATATGATGAATATCTTATGAATTTCGATGTTGCATGTGCACCGTGGCCTACATTTGTTGATTATGTTAAGGACACTTGGTTGAATCCCCACAAAGAAAAGTTTGTGACAGCCTGGGCAAACAAAGTTATGCATTTCGGGAACACAACAACAAACAGGTAAGTTTTTATTTGACATTGCTTACATGATGATCTGCATAAGTTTATTGGATTTATAATTATTTGATGATATGATACACTGCAGGGTAGAGTCTGCACATTCGACCCTAAAGCGCCTACTGCAGAATAGTGTTGGAGACTTGTGCACTGTTTGGGATGCCATGAACAACATGATCATCTTGCAACATACTGAAATCAAGGCATCTTTGGAGCAAAGCACACATGTTGTAGGGCATGCATTTAAAGTTACTTTGTACAACAGACTTGTTGGCATGGTGTCCAGGGTTGCGTTAAACCATATTGCCTCTGAGTATGAGCGGATTCATTATGCAGGAAAAAACCCAAACCGTTGTGGATGGATATTACAGACATGGGTCATGTAATTGCATCGAGATATAATGTGATTGTTGTTTCCCTTTCACTTAAGTAAAGCATGACGTTTTTCCCTCTGAGAAGTCAACCGCCTAGAGATCCACACGTTCATCGCATTTTGTGCATTGGCCATGTTTTTGGGAACCACTTTGTGCAGGTAATCCATTTATTTGTTTATTTTATGAAAAGGACATGATTAAAGACATGAATAAACGTCACTGATGTTGCCTAATATTGTTATGTGTAACAGGTTTTTTTAAAAGACAATTGTCCGTTACCGTTGACTACATTTTTGTGAGATAGGCATTGTACCAGTGAAGCAAAACATTGGCCCAGTTATTACATTAGTAGAATGCAAATGTATGCTAACTGTATGAAGTTACGCACTGAACATGTAGACTTACATGATGTATAGAAACATTTCAAAAGTGATGAATGAAGTCGTTTTCTGCATAACTGTATCTATATATATTTATAAATATCCAAATTTGTCCAACATGAGAAACATCATAAAAAAAACTAATAAATAAGTGTATACAAAAGTCATAAAAAAATCAAAGGCGCCTCCGTTGTGCATCTCGTGGACGTCTTCCTCGAGTATAAACAATCCTGTGGTCCCTGACACTACGGGCAAGAAGCAACATCTGTAGCGTCCTATCATATGCCTCGGTGCCCTCTGTAACAATCCCATCATCGATGAAGGCTTGCAAGCCCTCAGCAAGTCGCTGACAAACAAGCTGCAATTACAGTGTCACAAATACAAACATTAACGAATGGATTCAAGTATTATCACACAATCCACAAGTCAAACGAATTTTTCTTACCACTGCATGCCCTGGAGACTGGTCCTCCTGAGCCACGTCTGACGCATCGGGAGGAGCTGGATCAGAAGAAGGCGGCTGGACAGATGCTGGTGGAGGAGGAGCTGGATCAGCCTGCGGCCCATATGGAATATATGATCGGGCCTGGGCATACTGCGTCGGGGTCAGAAATGGATGTGAGATCCGGAAGAACCACTCCAAATATCCAGGCACACAGTGACTTGGATAATGAACCAAGTCACCGATCGGTATAAGGAACTCCGCGAAATGGACCCATCGATCGTCCACATCGTCTGCGGAGGGGACTTCCGACATAGGCAGCTCAGGAATGGGCTGAATCTGCCCAAACTGCCGAACTACCCTGTCAGGTAAGTACCTCACGATGTGGGGACCCCATCTGATGAACCCGGAAAATAAGGTAATCGGCTCGAACTCCCGAAGCGGACGATGGGCATCGTATGCTGTCTAGCATATGTCATCTGGCCTCAACCAGTCGATGCGAGCACGATAAGTCGACAACGGTAATGCCTTCGCACTCTTCCAGCGAAAGGCACGTGGCTGCGTCTCGTCGTAAGTATCCTCCGCCGTCCCATTCCCTACAGTGGGAAAATGCTCGTATATCCAGCACTACAAGTTTAAATAATCAAAGTCAGAAGTAGTAAAAAACATAACAATTTTTTTATTAACTCACACACATCAACACAAGATTACCTGTAACAAAGTAATGTATCCAGCTAGAAGAGATTCTCATACATATGCACCAAAGCACCAGCCCCCCAAGCAAATCCCCCAGCATCGTCCAGGTCATGAAAAGGTTGTAAGAACTGAACGCCTATATGTGTCGCACTCTTGTTGGCAAACAAAGTGCAACCAACAAGATGCAACAGATATGCCCTCGCTGCAACTATCCACTGGCCAGAGTCACACATACTAAAATACAACCCTCGAAGCCAGGACAATCGCACATAAGCGCCGTGGCACTGTGTCGTCTCCGCTTCAGCCTCATCAACACTGACCTCTAGCAGCTTGACCAACAATGTGATCGCCTCTCCGATATCAATCTGGTCGTAGCCGTGGAAGACTCCCATGACAAGGATATGCAGAAGAGAGGCAACATCGTCCAACATAATGGTCAACTCACCGACTGGCAGATGAAAGCTGGATGTCTCAGCATGCCATCTCTCTACAAAGGCTGACAGCAATCCTCGATCTCCAGTCTCGACTGAGCAGCGAATCAACGGACTAAGGCCAGTAGCAGCCACTAAGCCCTCAATCTCCGGAGCTGGCTTCCCAAATTTAGTGACCTTATGTCCATGGGAAGCCAACTTCAGCTCTGCACATTCCTGTAACAAATACATTGACAGATGTTTACAATTAACCACACAGTCCAACATTTTATCCTAAACTAGGTGTTATTGTTTAATAAATACCTCTCCTGACCAGACTTTAATAGCCACATGGTCGGCGTAAGCAGTCAAGACTGAACAGTCTTCCGGTCCTCCTGGAAAACCTTCAATCCCTACATCGTCCGCCGTAGGTATATCAGCATTAATAAGTGGTTCCTCAACTGGAGCATCGTCACGTGGAGGATCGTCACGTGGAGGATCCTGAGGAACACTAACACCCGCCCGTTGTCGACGAACGGATGCTGTCGGTCTATGCCGCTCAGCCGCTCCACCAACAGGCCTATGCATTCTTCCTCTGGTCCTAGCCATGATCTGTACAACATCACATAAATAGTTAAATTAAAATTGTAAGACAAGTTCAAACCAAACAGTCCAATACTGGGTGACACAAGTCC
>CM023941.1:28399291-28433543 GCA_013407115.1 Glycine latifolia
AATTCACAAGCATAGTCACCAATCAAGTCAAATTCAGACCACACAGTCAAAAACTGGGTCACACAAGTCCAATTGACAAGCATAGTGAGCAATCAAGTCAAATACTAACCACACAGTCCAAAACTGGGTCACACAAGTCAAATTCACAAGCATAGTCACCCATCAAGTCAAATTCAGACCACACAGTCAAAAACTGGGTCACACAGGTCCAATTGACAAGCATAGTGAGCAATCAAGTCAAATACTAACCACACAGTCCAAAATTGGGTCACACAAGTCAAATTCACAAGCATAGTCACCAATCAAGTCAAATTCAGACCACACAGTCAAAAACTGGGTCACACAAGTCCAATACACAATCACAGTGAGCAATCAAGTCAAATTCAAGACAAACAGTCCAAGACCAGGTGACACAAGTCCAATACACAACCATAGTGACCTACCAAGTCCAATTCTAACCAAACAGCAAATGTATACCGGGTGACACAAGTTCAATTCACAAGCACAGTCATCTATCAAGGCAAATTCAGATGCACAGTCACCTATCAAGTCCAACTCACAAACACAGTCACCTATCAAGTCCAATTGACAAACATGGTCACCTATCAAGTCCAATTCAATTGCTAACTATACACAACTTTCATTGACAACCATACTTCCTATATTTGAGAGTTATTTGATCAATAGCATACAATCAATAGCGTATCATCATCAAGTCATGGATAACAATTGAAAATTCAGGTTCGTAATCATTTAAACATAATTTTTTTCTGAAAAAATGCCTCATACGGATTGCTCAATCCGAAAGCCCTTCACGGATTACCGAATCCGTACGACGCTTCCCCTACCAAAAACGCCCCAAAATGGAATAACTCACCTCAGACAGCGCCGTCACCAACACCCTACCAAGCCACCGAGCACCACGGCCAAAAATGCGGAACCACCGAAGCAACGGAATCAACAAGCACCGAGAATCACCACACCAAGGAGAAGAAGAAGCAGACGCGCGGAGGAGGGAGAGAGAATGCGTTTTTCTTTTAATTTAAATTATAGGGGTAAAAGCGGAATTGCACTGTGTATGAATTGTGTATGAGAAATTAAAACTGGTGTATGAAGCACCACTCCAACATAAATAGAAAAAAAGTAGGGTTAGGCCCAATGAAATTTAAGAAACAAAAGTTAGTGCAATTGCTTTATGCTACCCATTTATGTTTGGTGCATCCCCGGCCCAAATTTTTTTATGTACCCATCTTATCCTTCTTTCCTTGTTCACTTTCTTTTTCTCTCCATCTTCCTGTTCATCGCATCACGCCTTCTTATCATAGCCACTAATTCCCTCCCTCACACCTTTATGTCACTCTCACAACATCCTCTACCTTCAAATTTAGGATTCAGAGTTATAGTTTCATAATTTTGGATTGTGAAATCTAGAAAACAAATGTATTATGAATTACTCAATTTGAAATGATGAAACCATAACTCTTAATCCCAAATCCGAAAGTGGAGGAGGTTGTGGTGATGATGTAGGGGTGCGAGGAAAGACATTAGTGGCGATGACGAGAAGGTGCGATGCAATGAAGAGGAAGAGGGAAAGAGGAAGAAGTGGGGATACTGAAATTGTGGGGGTGTACTAAGCAAGAAATTGAGTGCATAAGGCAATTGCCAAAAGTTAGAATAAGTGAAAAAGAAAAAGGATTTAAATCTAAGAATATGTTTGATTTGTTAAAAATTATGATACTAGACAAAATAAATATTTTTGTTTCATGTTTAATTTGAAAAAGGATTAGAGAACAACACAAATCAAGCAAATGAGAACAAAACAAAATCTGTATTTTTTATTATTTAAAAAATCATGATACAACTTTTTATCTCATACAAAATATTTAAAAGACACATATCTTTATTTTTATCTCTTTAATAAAAAAAAAAATAGTAACCAGCCAACTTAATCATTTTAAAAAGGAAAGACTAAACTTTTTATTCTAATCTATCTCTATTTTTATTTCGGTAAAGTCATTAAATTTAATATAAATTACATTAAGATAATTAATTAGGCATTTTAGTATTTTTATATTATTTTACTTGTGTTGTCCATTATTCATCAAATAATATACATGATAAAAAATTGTCATGTAACTTATATTTTTGTCATGTGTTGTTTTCCTTGTCCTGTATACCATAATTTTTACGAATAAAATAAATCCTAAGCCTATTACAAAATGAGAAATACTAGCTAACTTTTTTTAATACTCTCTATGATTGATTAGAATTTATTGGAAATTATCATTTTTAATATGTTTTGCTTATCATTTAATGATTGTCTCTTCTAATTTATATTAAATGAGAAGCAAAACATATCAAAATTAATGATTTTCAATAAATTCTAATCAATCATAGAGAAAGTTTTGAGGGAGAGTGCTAGAGAGAGTGTCACTAGCATTGTGATATTATTTCTTTTTTTAAATTACTTGTCTCCCTTAAGTCCCTTTAAAAATATAGAAAAGAGTATAGGCATGGCCACGGGGCGGGGTGGGGGCGGGTATTGCATTCTTCGTCCCCGCCCCCGACTCAAAACCCGCTCCCCGACCCCGTCCCCAATTCCCATCGGGTTTTAAAACTCATTCCCATCCCCGCTCTCGCTGGGGGTCGGGTTTTCCCCGCCCCGCCTCCGTTATTTGATTAAAATTAAAAAAATTAAAAAATAATATAATTTTTTTATTGAAAAAATCAAACGAAAATGCTAATTACGTAACAAAAAAAAAACAATAACAAATCTACATTTAAAATATGAGATCATAATTTAAAAATTACAAAACAAAAGTAATCAATTTAATTAAAAAAATTACAAAATAATATTTATTTTTTCTTTTTTTAATATTATTTATTACGGGATAGGGGCGGGGACGGGGGCGAGGGTGGGGACGGGGTGGGTATCTGTAATCCCATACTCGTCCCCGCCCCCACTTTTGGCTTTCGGGAAAAATCCAAACTAGAACCCAAACTCGATAAATTCGGTTTTTTCCCGTTAAAATCGGGACAGATTCGGACGGGTACCCACGGGTTCAGGTCCCGCTGCCATGCCTAAAAGAGTATTAAAGATAACTAATTTCAAATTTACTTCTTTTTGCTTATTGTTTTCATTTACAAAAATTTAAAAATTCCATCACTTTTATTTTTAAAAATCTATCAAGAAAATCTACCAATGTTAATTAAACGTATTCATTTTCTTTATTTTTTTTTAAAAAACCTACCAATTATTTTTTTATAACTAAAACTACCCATTTTTAAATTTCAAAACACCAACTTTTTTAATTACAATTGTTTTTTTTTAAAGTCTACCGGACAACCTTCCCAGAATTGGGTAAAAGCCTTTTTTGTTCTTCATGTATGAGTTTGGAATATTTAGAATACCAAATTCCATTTTATTAAAGAGCAGGATTACAACAAATAAGAGAAGCATAGTTTCTATTATTTTAAATTATTCATTTTCATTGTTATGGCGGATATCTACTGTTAACTAAGATGGTTAAAGGTAAGTTTTTTTGGTAGTTAAAATGGTATACAACTAATAGATATACTAATGACTTTCAGAAGTATACTCTCTCCATTTCCCCCTTATCCTCATTACCCCCAAAAACATAAAAATACATTGCCTAGAAGCAAAGAAGGATAAATGAGAGGTATATGCAATTCTTTATTCTATTATTCTATATATAAAAAATGATTTTTTTTTTTTTTTATGAATCTTCATATAATCATGAACTAAAAGAAAGAACATCTTAGTTTATCAGAGAAGACAAACGTTCCTTCACTGAAGACAAACAACATGCATCTTTGTGTTATTGGAGAAGAACATTAGAACGATTCACTAAAAATAAAGATTTTATTGTACTCTTTTAGTATTAATTTAATTAGTTTTTCTTTTTATATTTAGGTTTTGTTTTAGGCACGTATATATAATGTCGATTACTCTCATTGCTTGCTTTGATTTGATATATTAGTGCTTTTATTAAATTTATTAATTAGTAATATTTTTTTCTATAATTCTCTTCATTTTCTTAGTTTTTATTTCAAATACCGTGTCAGTAAAAAAAAAATACAAGAAAAGTAAAAATTTCTCTTATTTTGGTCTTCTTTTTTACCCATTATTAAATCTTTTGTTTTAAATTTAATTGAAATATTGTTCCTTATGTTTAATGTGGTTGAATTTAAGATATCTTAAATTTTTTAACTCGGATAAATTTAAAAAAAAGAAAGAAAGAAATATCTTATTTTTAGTTGTGATAAGTTAAAAGAAGAGGATAATTAGATAAGAGTGGTGGTGGTTAATTAACCTTGTGTTGGTAGTGGTATCACTAGGGAAATTAAACTAAAAGAATGATTAATTAATTGTGTGTAGTTAGATGTATAAATTTGAATAAATAACAACTGCAATGAGGTCTGTAAAAAAAATGTGTAAATATGATGAAGCGACAGAGTGTGTAACAATTGCAGGGTAAAATTCTTTAAATTTTTATATCAACAATGATAATACTTTTTAGCACTAACAATAATATTTTCCCTCAAATTCAAGATGAATTTATATTCCTCTATATAACGTAAAAACTGGAAGCAAAACTTAGTACAGATAATAAGCTAAATTTAAGTGAAATTGTTATCATTCTAACGCAATAAAAATATGAATACACAAGTGCATCAAGTAAATAATAAAATTAATACCCAAGTCAATTCATAATAAAATAAATTGTAAAATTAGTATTAACTTTAACTGAAAAAAGAGTGCGGGATAGGGTTTAACTTCTACCTTTTCAAGGTTCATACTTTCGTTTCCCCTTCTCATCGAATCGAAGCGCCGCACCGTGTTTCTTATCTGCCTGAATAACGCAAAGAAATTTGAAGCATTCTAAGGGTTGTTTCTAAGGTTTAATTCCCCTCTTCTATGCATTACTACCCTTTTTCGTTTATTCAATTTTACTTAAGGTTTTAACTCCGATCGTAATACCATGTTCTTTGTTATGATACCCGTAGCCACATGGTATCTGTGAAAATGTGTTAAGTTTGTGAAATATGTTTTTTTTTTTTTTTATAATTTTTTTTATATACTTATTGGATTGAAGGTTAGGTATAGATTAAGGGTTAGAAAATGATTTTCTAGTGAGAGCTTGTTAATGAAAATAAATACAGTTAAGTGTAATGTTTGTGTGGACTTTGGGGAAAGATAAGAGGGCATCGTTTATATATCATATTGTGACATTAATTGTTTATTTGTCACTATTGTGATGCTATCGTGTACCTGAATCTGATTTAGGGATACCGGGTTGGCAGAGAAGATGAAGCAGGTGGTGGGAACGGTGGTTTCAAATAAGATGCAGAAATCAGTGGTGGTAGCAGTGGATAGACTATTCTACCACAAATTGTACGACCGATATGTCAAGCGCACGTCTAAGTTTATGGCTCATGATGAGCACAATCATTGTAACATCGGTGACCGAGTTAGTTTCATTGATTCTTTTGTGTATTGTGTTTTTGGCATGATTGGTTCTACTCTGGGTTTTGCAAGATGGCTTAATGAGTGGCTGCTTTTGCGATTGTTGTTGCAGGTTCGGCTGGATCCTTCTAGGCCTTTGAGCAAGCATAAACATTGGGCGGTTGCTGAAATTCTCAAGAAAGCACGTATATATATTCTGCCCTCAATGCCAGTGCCGGGGAGTGTGAGCTCAAGCTTTGAAGCATCTGCTTCCTGATTTGGCTGAAGGTATTATAACCTATTTTGGCTGTCAATATCTACACAAGTTGTAGCTGCTGGTATTGAAGTGAAACTGAAATAAAGTTTAGCTGAATGAATAGGATAGTTTGTAACCTTATTCAAGTTACTTGTTTTCAGGACTGTTATTTAAAAAACAAAATACACCTTATTTGGCAGGTTGTTCACTCCAGTCTAATGCATTTAATTGGCAGTGTACTATATGATACTGTGCATTCTAGTAATTTCCCGATTATAAGTTTGCATGCTTTTGCATCTTGAATTTTCTCATTCTGTTGTGTGTTAAAATAGCTTAATAATTAATATAACAGAAAATGTAACGTGAACCTTTTCTGCTGTTATCATTTTAGAAGAAATTTGAGCCCTTCCTTATTTGCCATTCTTAGATTGTTTCTCTTAGTTTTCATGGTAGGAGAAATTTTAATGTGGAGTGTTCTAAGGTTGATTAGCTTGTATCTTGACTGGTTAAAATAAGTCTGTTGCAAATTGCAATGATTCATGCTGATTGCTGTCTTATTAGATGTCAAGACTGCTGTGTTGTGTGATCTTTATGATGGATTCCATATGGTGCACAACATCTTTTAGCTGTTAGATTAATCTCATGCTTACATTATTACGGTGCACCCTCAAGACCATTTACTGTCTACACTTTTGCCACCGGAAAACTCCTTGCAGCTGCCGGTGAACCCCTTGCCATCACCAGCGACACCCTGCCATCCTCCTCACCACCACCACCTTTGGTAATCCCCAACCACAACCACAAGTCCACAACCACATCCTCCTCCTTCCACCTCCACGACAAGCCGCAAACTCCTCACCGTAACCTTGTCTGTCACCACGCGCTGCCACAAACCACCACCACCACTGAAACAACAACCCATCCTTTTTGAAACCGGATCTGGAATTTCCCTGGTTGAATGATGCAAAGAATGAAGATTAAGAAGGAAGACATGGAGAAGCTAATCAGCACTGAGGGTTTTGAATTCGTCATTGACAAAGAAGCTTCAATGGTTTGACAAACCATTCACAAATTGAAGCTGCGTGTGTGTGATTTTGATTTGACGGTACTCTTGATTTATATTGTTCACGGCTGCTTTTAAAACACAATAAAGAAAATTTTGGACCCATTAATGAAATTTCAGGATTCGAATTTCATGAAGACCCTTACTGGAAAGACAATTACCCTTGAGGTAATAACTGAGAATTGAGATACAAGATTAAAGGTTCAAGACAAGGAGGGCATTCCCCTACCAACAAAGGTTGACTTTTGCTAAGAAGCAGCTTGATGATTGGTGCACCCTTCCTGACTACAACATCCAGAAGGAGTCTACCCTTCACCTTTTCCTGCCTCTTCATGGTCTTTTTGAGTACTGTTGCTCCTCTTTCTATGATGATGATGATGATGATGATGTGTGTTTTTAAATTTCAGAACTTTCCATGTATCGGTCCCTGTTCGCTCTACAAATAAATTTGGTTTATTTTATGGTGTTGTGAACAACTTTGTACATCATTAATGCTTGCATTTTAATATCAAACTTCATTCGTTGTGAAATTTGATATCATAGTAGAAAGGCTCCTGTAAATAAAAATTGAGAACGCTTGTAGGCTAAGAGATTTATGATGTGGCAGGGAAAGTTGAAAGCTGGAAAGAAGCAAAAGCAATGTATAGAACTAGTTGTGGGGTGTTGGGAAGGGATCGGAAAGCAATGTCGGCTCAAATTGAAAGGAAGCAAACTAAGCTGGGTAATTGAGTATTGAAACCAAAGCTGGGTAATTGAGTTTTGAATAGTAATCCTGACCAAAAAAAAGTTTTGAATAAGGATGAGTACCAACCTTAGTTAACTGCTAAATACGGATGATGAATGCTCGGTACTAACTCTTACCCTACCCTCTGTTTGAATGCAGAGAAAATGAGGGGAGACAAAGTATTTGAAATTGTATTTCTTGAAGTCAACTTTTCTTTTTTATTTTTATCCCCTTTTATTTTCTCTTAAATCAAACAAAAGAAAATGCATTTTTGTCTGTATCTTCTCGATTACTTTTCTTTTTCTTCTCTCTCTCTGTCTTTCTTCTTCAGCAAACATAATTTTAAAGCAAGCTTGATTATGACAATAATATATAGAGACAACATTTGCCCCTATCTTTCAATGTGGATCTTTTTAAAGTAATAAATCATACGTCTTACATTAAGCTCACAAGTGCTCATGTATCTTAGTATCTCAAATTTGACTTTGATAAAAGAATATTACCGTATAAACTTAGAGGTGGCGTTGCTGTGTACTTTAGAATCGGTCCCCCACTGTTATATAACAGTATTGCTTTTTACCGACTTATAAATTGTTGAGGTGGGGGTGGAGGGAGGAAATATCCTGATCAAATAGTTGGAATCAAAGTTTGTAAAACTTTACAGGATATTGTACCAAAACAAATTCGGATTAATTTGTAAAACTCTGGTTATAGTTGTTCTGCGAGGAATTTTAGAAAAATAGATTTGGATTGTGTCACACGATGATGCATAGTGTAACATATTCTAATAACACAATTTAATTTAGGAATATCATAGAATGTGTGTACTTGAGGGAAGCATAAATCCATGGTCACAATCTTGATCTAACCCTTCAGAGAAAAATGAGAGAAAACTTCTCTCTGATGGCTAAGGTTATTGTGCATACTTTTAAAACTGTCTAATGAACCAACAAATTTATAGTCAGTTCAGATGAGAGAAAGGACTCCTTATTATAATATTAGGCACTAATTTAGAAGTCCAACCCATCATAAGTCAGTCACATCAAAAGCCCAAATGCCCAATAGTAAATATTCATCACTTAATTAAGTGTTATGATTAAATTAATAATCACCATAATTAATATATCTAATAAATTCAAAGAGTTTATTCTAAACAATTGATTAATGATAATCCACAAATAAATAATCCAACATATTCTTATTAATTTTATTTATTTCAATGTTACAGTTGGATTCATTTGGCACCAATAAAGTGTATCCGTTGAGTACAAAGCAAGGGAATGTTAATGCATTTCCTCTCTTAAGAGTTGTATAAAGTTCGTGGGAAGGATTCAGGGTGTTTTCTTTTGAAATATGGGGGAATCATGTTGTGTACTTGCCTAAAGTTCTTTTATTTTTTGCTGATAGAAATCATTACTGAATTCTTTTGCAGAGGGGAAGTACAAAAAAATTGTGTTAATTTTATGTGGCTTTGTTAGCTTCTAAGTTTTCTTTGCATGATTGAGACGTAGATGCAATTGCAATTGTACTTGATGATTCTAATCAACAATTGAATAATTACAACAGAAGATGATGGGGCTATGTGCATTACTCATTTACGTGAAGTAACCAATTAATGTTGTAGTTGCAGTGAGAATTAAGGTGTAAATTAAATTAAAGGGACACTGTTGATGATGGTGTGACCCTGCCATTGAGTGAGAAAGTGGTGGTTGGTTGAAGAAAGGGATTTGCACTAATCACTCTATAGTTCTGTAGTGCGAAATGTCATGAAAATATCAGAGTCCATGATAACCGAAAAGTGATTATAATGTCCTAGAATTTATACGCGTCCAGAAAGGTTAAACTTTCAAATATTGTTTTCTGTGGTGTACCAAAATTTTGCTTCAAGTTTAGGCTTTGTAACATCACCAAATTTGGTGTAATTTTTAACAAGCGTTTAATTTAAAATATTATGTTGACGTTGGGGTCTTGGGGATGCCCTTTTTTTTAATTCTTTTTTAATCTAAGATTTACAAGTGTGTTCAAGATCGTAATGGCATACACGTTTTTAAATAATGGTATATTTTCAAACTCCGTTTTAATAGAAAATCTACCTAAGTATGTTAATAATTTACTCCAAGTTTCACCTCATCATTTTCTGAAATCGATTATTTAGGGGATTGGCGTATTTTTTTTAGTTATCTTGATGATTGGATTTGACTCAATTTGACCCTTTCAGACAATTTTCACCATATTGGATTATAATCTTATTTTTGGGAGGGGGGGCGGCGTGAGATACATAAAATGCCATTAATATTAAACTCAAGATTTACTTGGATGAATATTTGGTTGATTTGTTACACTTGCTAACCTATGTTAACTAATGAATTTATTTACAAGTAGTGATCGAAAAAAAAAGTAGTGGTATTTTACATTTTAAATTCAAGTGAGATTTACGATGAATATTTGGTTATTTTTTACTCACCCTGAATAAACACTTGTCAAGATATGTATACCATTCGATTTTCTTATTTATTAAATGAATTTCTTTATACGTAGAAAATTCAGGAAAAAGTAGTTATATTTATATTGTAGAAGAAAAGGTTTTTCTTTTCAGAGAAAATTGTGCAATCCAACAATATAAACTAGTATAGTTTACCATTGGAAATCTGTTGGAGAGTGTTACACGTATTTTTAGAGAAACAAGTCTTTGTATCTTTTGTTTCCAAGGTATTTTTATTTTTTAAACGGGTACAAAACAAATTTTACCGCTAAAACAGATGAAATAAACTGCAAGTGAAAGCTGAGAAACATTTATTCGTTTTACATTATATAAGATGTATTGAAACACATTATAAACATTATTCTCCCACCTGAAAAATTAACTTTTAGTAAATTCCTTAAAATTTGACTTGTGACAGAGTGATTAAATATTTTGCCCTAGTTTTCTGTATTTTTTTAACTACACATTTAATTATGATATTAGTTCGGCTTAAAACAATTCAATTTCACTTTCTAGCATGTAACAGTAATATAATACACCCTCCGATTTTGAATATAAAAAATAATTTTTTTTTTACTTTCAAATATAAATGAATCTCAATTATCTATATCTTATTTTTCTAGAAATCATATTATTTGTATAAAGTGTCTATCAATTTTGTTAACGATTAATATATGTCGAGAACTTAACTTACTTTTGTATATATTTCTCATTTGTAAATCACATTTTTTTATCCACAATACTCAAACATGAGACTATGCTTAAAGAAATTGAGTTTAGTATCATTCGTACTAATGACTTGTTGTTATAATGTCTTATATAATACGATTATCTCTAAAATACCCTTCGTTAATAAAACTAAATACTATTTTTAATACTTAATATCAAGTTTCAATAAAGTACAATTTAAAAAAAATGATACAATTTACTAAAGTTAACTAATTTTTTTAATAAATATAAAATGTATTTATTTTTGCTTATAATTAAGATTGGAAGAATTACTACTATAAAGGTTTATTTAACATTTTTTATTATGAAAAATCATTGTCGAGTTCAAAACGCATATTAAGTGAAACGTATCTCATAAATTATTTAATTTTTTTGAATAAAATTCTAAATTACACATATACCACAATCTTATATCACAAGAAAAACTGATAAAAAAATAACACTAGAATAAAAGAAATTTAAAGCGCGAAGATGAAAATCAAGAACTAATAAGACAAACAGGACCACGATTTGAAGTTGCAAGCGTGCAACAAAGCAAAGAAGAGCAACAAAGTGAACAAACATTCTCCTTCTCTCTCTTGTTTTTCTTACATTACACTTCACTCTTTGTCTCAACTCTCTAGCACTCTTTTTGGTTAGCAAGTCTTTCCCTATTTTTGGCGGGAGCTATACCCCACCCAATTAAAAACAAACCCACCTTTCTCATAAATACTTCAACCCCCTCTTTCCTCTGCTCTCTCAACAAAAACAATACCATAACACCATTTTCCACACTCATCTCTGCAAACTGCAACCACACAAACAGTCAAACACAGACACTCTTCCAAACGGCGTCGTGGTAATCAGCATTCACTTAGGATAAAAAGAAGTTTCCTTCAATGACACTTTCTTCGTTTCTGTGTCTTGTTTTCATATTTCAATTTCTCTTCACATCACCCTCACTCTCTTTGTCGTCGGATGGGCTCGCCCTTCTCGCGCTAAAGTCTGCGGTGGATGAGCCCTCCGCTGCGGCCTTCTCCAACTGGAACAACGGCGACCCCACTCCGTGCGGCTGGTCGGGGATCACCTGCGCCAACGTCTCCGGCGAGGCGGAGTCGCGCGTGGTCGGAATCTCCCTCGCCGGAAAATCTCTCTCCGGCTACCTCCCTTCGGATCTCGGCACGCTGCGGTTTCTCCGGCGGCTCAACCTCCACGACAACGCCTTCTCCGGCATCCTCCCGGCGCAGCTCTCCAACGCCACCGCGCTCCACAGCCTCTTCCTCCACGGCAACAACCTCTCCGGCGCCATCCCCTCCTCCCTCTGCACCCTCCCCCGCCTCCAGAACCTCGACCTGTCCGAAAACGCCTTCTCCGGCCACATTCCGGAGCACCTCAAAAACTGCAAGAACCTCCAGCGTCTCGTCCTCGCCGGCAACAAATTCTCCGGCGAGATTCCCGGCGGCGTGTGGCCGAACCTCCGGAACCTTCTCCAACTCGACCTCTCCGACAACGAGTTAACAGGCTCAATCCCCAGCGAAATCGGAACCCTGATTTCCCTCTCCGGCACGCTGAACCTATCCTTCAACCACCTCTCCGGTAAAATTCCGGCTTCGTTAGGAAAATTACCTTCAACTGTGAGCTTTGACCTCAAAAACAACAACCTAAGCGGCGAAATTCCCCAAACGGGATCGTTTTCGAACCAGGGCCCCACTGCGTTCCTCGGAAACCCGGACTTATGCGGGTTTCCGCTCAGGAAATCGTGTTCTGGTCTGGACAGGGATTTTTCTCCCGGTTCGGATCAGAACAAACAGGGTAATGGTAACCGGTCCAAGGGGCTGAACCCCGGTTTAATTATTTTAATCTCGGCGGCTGATGCTGCTGTAGTGGCCTTCATTGGGCTTGTGATTGTGTACATTTACTGGAAGAGAACGGATGATGAAAATGCTTGTAGTTGCATTAGGAAGAGGAATTTTGGTGAAGAGAAATGGAACATGTGTGTGTTTGGTGGATTATCATGTGTTGGTGGGGTGAAGAGTGATGATGATGAAGAGTATGATGGGGGTGAGGGTGAATTAGTGAGGATTGATAAGGGTTTAAGTTTTGAGCTTGATGAGTTGTTGAGGGCTTCAGCTTATGTGTTGGGGAAGAGTGGGTTAGGGATTGTGTATAAGGTGGTGTTGGGGAATGGGGTGCCTGTGGCTGTGAGGAGGTTGGGGGAGGGTGGTGAACAGAGGTATAAGGAGTTTGCTGCTGAGGTTATGGCCATTGGGAAGGTCAAGCACCCTAATGTTGTGAGGTTGAGGGCTTACTATTGGGCACATGATGAGAAGCTTCTCATCAGTGATTTCATCTCCAATGGCAATTTGACTCATGCCCTTAGAGGTTAGTTCTTTTCTTTCTGTTTCACATTTTAGTTGATTGTTTTTGGGCTAAAATGATTATTTTGGTATCTGAAATTGTATAGACTACCACATTAGTATTTGAAAGTACGAAAATTTTAACATAGTTTTTTATAAGAAATTTAACGTATGCCTTAAGTATAATATTAGGATATATTTAAGGACTAAAATGATAATAGATAATTAAATTTAAAGACTTGATCGAAAAGTTTAAGAACTTAGATGTAATAACTTGCACTTTCATGGATTATTTTTGGGTTTTCTTACTTACAGATTAATATTAGAAGTTAGATCGCTGTATACTTTCAATGATCAAAATAACTTTTATCTTTGTTTTTGTTTTTGAGTTCATGCATTTGAAGACAGGGCATATGATTCGGAGTGATATTGATAGGCAATAGTGAGAAGCTTAAAAGTAACAATAAATTAATTACTGGTAGTTGAATATTTTGAACTTGATGCATGTCATATATGATTTAAAAAAGACTAATCATTCATGCATGGATGATGGATTAATATAATAGCGAAAGCATCACACTCACACAAATAGTAATTTTGTACTCTGTTGTCCATGTGGCCTATAAATTAGTTTTAGTTTCTTTGCTTAAAAGAGAAGTTTATTTATTTAGTGACTTAGTTTAAGAGGGAGCACGTACCGTGAATTATTTAAATAGAACTTGAGTTCTTTGTCTACTGTTTTTTTCTTTTTAATGGCTCATATTTATAGATGGTGTATATTCTACATTCTGCTGTTAGTTTGTCCAATCTATTGCAACTTATGTTTTTCATGAGATACTATGTATGAGTGATTTTATGTTGTGCAGTATGTATAGAATTCTTAAAAAAGATTAGTAGCTATAAAGATAATATTTTATTTTTGAGAATATAAAGATTGCCAAAGAAAATTAGTTGAAACCTGTATCAATTAGTTATTGAAAAGATACCGAACACAGTTTAGATTTCCTTTCTTAGAAAGTAAGAGGGAAATTTGATTTGGAGTTTTTGTCTGTTTGATGACGTTGATGGAATATGCCACCTGCTAGAACAAAAGACAATGCTGTTGGTTCAGCATGTGTCTGGAGTTTTCTTTTTTTTTTCTTTTTCTGATTGTTTTTGTTTGTTGGGTTGGGTTGGGTTCATGGACTGAAGTGTAGAAGGAATTTGAATCAGAGTGATATGGATAGGCTACAATGAAAAGGTTAAAAGAAACAATAAATTAATTAATGATAGGTGGATATTTCGAACTTGATGCATGACATGTATGAGTCAAAAAAGACTAATCATTCATGCATGTATGATGGGAAAAAACCATCACACTCACATGTAGCAATTTTGTCATCTGTTGTCCATGTGTTATAACTTATAAGTTGGTTTTTAATTTCTTTCCTTAAAGGGAAAGTTTATTTATTTAGTGAATTAGTTTAAGCAGGACATGGTACTAGGACTTATTAAATAGGATTTGAGTTCTTTGTCTACTTTTTTGTTAAATGACCCACATTTATATACGGTATATACTCTACACTCTATTGTTCCTCAAAAAGTACATATTCTATTGTGGTCAGTGAATTGAGTTTGTCCAGTTCTTGGCAATTTCTGTTTGTTTTTCATGAGATAGTAGGTATGAGTAATTTTATGTTGTGTGATATGTATAGAATTTTTAATGTAGATTGGTAGCTATAAAGATAGATAATTCTTTTTAAAAAAAATTCTTCTGTAAGCAAAAAAATAAAGAAACTTTACTTTCCTTGTGGATTTAACAAGTTTTTGTTCCACTTTTAGAAAACAATTAGATGCAAAATGAATTTGCATAAGGATTGATATTCTTTTATGCAAATTCATTTTGCAACTAACTATATATTGAAAAGATACCCAACAAAAATAGTAGATTTAGTTACTTAGAAAGTAAGAGGGAAACTGGATTTGGATTCTGTTGCGTGGTTGATGACGTTGGGGGATATGCCACATGCTAGAAGCCTAGAATTAAAGATAACTCTGTTGGTTCAGCATGTGCCTGGGAGATGAATTAGCAAGACAGACGCTCTTTGTGGGGACCAAGAACAATTTCTTGTCTTCTTGAGCTTTAATCACTGTTCACTAACAAAACAAAACTTGCATATCAAAGTTCCAGTTTCACTCTTGCAATGCATTTTTCTTCTCAACTGCAAGCAATGTTGTTTAAGGTTAAAATCTTTTTTCTTTTCAAAATCATTGTTTTCCTTCTTCCCCAAGACTTTTGATTACTTGGATCTCCCTTTATACCTCTTTTTAGTTACACACTATATCCATATTTTTCAAAACTAGCTTCCTTTAAAATACTCAAGAAGGCAAGTTTATGCCTTTTATTCAGGAAAAAAAGTTGAGTATCTTGGTGCATAATGGGTGCTTTTTGTTTCTTGGTTTAGTTTGTCTTTTAGGTTACTACCTTTCTCGATTATGAAGCATAGTCTCTACCATCTTCGTTACTTTTAACCAGGGTCCCACTAGAAATTGTTTTCTTACTTTTTCTTGCTTCCACTGCACCTATGTCTCACCCATACTATTAGAAGAAAGAAAAATACTAGTAGTACGTTCTCTAATACACTCATCAGTCACGTCCTTTATAATAGGCTTAAGTTAAAATCACAAAACTGTGTTCCACTTCTCATCTAGTGAGATTCTACTCATGATTTTGCAGTAGTTTCTAATTAAATTTAAACAATAGAATGTGTTAGAAAGAATGTATGTAAGTGTGTTGATAGCACTCTTATTAAAGTCAACATAAATTTTGTAGTTGCAATAAAAAGTATATCATGATCTGCATTTGCATTCTGTACCAGATGTTACAAACCATCTTTCCAGTTAAAAGTATCAGCCACTAACAAACATTCACTGCAGCTAATGCTTCACTTCACTCGACTATTTGCTGCAGGGAGAAACGGCCAACCATCTACAAATCTTTCATGGTCCACTAGGCTGAGAATCGCCAAAGGAACAGCGAGGGGCCTGGCCTATCTCCACGAATGCAGTCCAAGAAAATTCGTCCATGGCGATATCAAGCCCTCCAACATTCTTCTTGACAACGACTTGCAGCCCTACATATCTGACTTCGGCCTTAACCGTCTAATCAGCATCACTGGCAATAACCCCTCCACCGGTGGATTCATGGGTGGAGCTCTTCCTTACATGAACTCATCACAGAAAGAGAGAACTAACAGTTACAAAGCCCCTGAGGCTCATGTCCCTGGCTGCAGACCCACCCAGAAATGGGACGTGTACTCGTTCGGGGTTGTGCTGCTAGAAATATTAACTGGGAGGTCACCAGAGTCATCTCCCACCACATCAACTTCCATGGAAGTCACTGACTTGGTGAAGTGGGTGAGGAAAGGATTCGATCAAGAAAGCCCGTTATCCGAAATGGTTGATCCATCACTGCTTCAGGAAGTGCGCGTTAAGAAAGAGGTGCTGGCTGTGTTTCATGTAGCACTATCTTGCACTGAGGGAGACCCCGAGGTTAGGCCTAAGATGAAAACTGTCTCTGAAAATCTTGATAAGATTGGAACGTAATGCTCGAACATGTGCAGTGTGCTAGCTCTAGGACTCAGCCTGAGACAGCAATTTACACAAAAGATGCACTTCAATCTAACAATGCATTTCTGGGATAACACTTAGAAGGTTTTATGCTGAGCATCAATATGGTGCTGCAAACCTGATCCTTCCATCTTGGATAAGCCCCTTTACATTTGTTTTGGAACTCGTGCAATTTTTGGAGAGCTGTAATTATCACGGTCTCACTTGCATTCCATTCTCATTTTATTACCTTCTGTTACATATCAGGAAATTGTTAGATATTTTATTTTTTGTTCTGATCTTTTTTCCTTCAAAATGTTATTGCAATACCACAACGCCTTGCATTATCATATGAGTTTGCAAATTAATTCAGGTTGGTGTTGTGCATGCGTCATTAGTACCTGTAGCCGTTTGGGGTTTGGGAAAGGGATTATTTGGGTTGGAATTTGTTAGGAGCGAACTAGTAAAACGTGAGAGCAAACTTGAAGAAGTTGAACAGAGAGAGGGAAAAGGGACCTTGGAAACTCAGCATGGGGAAATGAAAACCTAAAAGTGGTACTTGGATTTGTGGGCTTGGGTGGAACTCGTTTTAGTTACAAGTTACAACTATTAGATAAAGATAAGATAATTCAAATATCAAATGTTTAGTTTAAGTCTGATTTATTGAGATATGAGTTTGTTTTGGATCTTAACTCTTAGTTGGCTTAAGGATAAGGTTAGGACCTCTCCAATCCTATCAACTTTGAGTTGGTTGAAGAATGGGTGTTTAGAATGTTACTTTCCCCTTTTATTTCTAATTGCATGTGACTTTGTTTAATTGATAATATGAATATGATATTCATAAACAACAGCCACATATTCATATTATCAATTAAACAACAGCCACATGCAAGTAGAAAAAAGGAAAAAGTATCATATAGTTTAAGATACTCATTATCATAAAAAGTAACAAATACATAATTTTACAAAATTTTATTCTAGTTATTACCTTAACCATTACATTAATAATAACAAACATAAATAATTTTACATTAACTAACTCTTTCATATATATATATATATATATACATTACATTAATAATAACAAACATAACTAATTTTACATTAACTAACTCTTTTATATATATATATGAGAAGTATCAAGGGAGAAAAGAGGAAAGGGGAGGGGGGTGCTCGATCCTTGTTTGTCTCCCTCTCCATAAACCATCTATCCTTACCAATGAATGACAGTACAATATTAGCAAAAATTATGATAGATGCCTCTGCAAGGATAGAATTCAAAATTAGCATAGTCATGTCTCAAGATTGATTTAGGGGATTGTTGACATCTTTGACAAGTATACCAATCGATGTAGTATTTTCAAAGTACAAAGTCATCTCCATATGGACTTGTTTGTACCAGGCTAACTTTTCATGTAATTCAATATCTAGGCAAAGGATAATTTGTTTTAAGATAACTAAAAATAGAACAAATTAAAGATGTGCAAAAACACAAACAGGTGGTGAACAAGAGGAACTAAAAGTAAAAATATATGAAGTGTTGGGGATATGACTACACTAAGCTATTAATATCATTAATCATAAAGATTTTTTTTTATCTAATGTTCATTCTAACGTTACCTCAACCTATTATATTGTGCTCTAATTATGATCCCTTATGTGAGAGAGCTTAATTTACTTAACTCAATTCCTAATCCCTTAGCAATTCAAGCTAATTAAACCACTTGAATTCAAGAACAAAGGTTTAATGAGGATAATAAAGTGTTATTCCATACCTAGAGATAACACCCATTAAAAGGTACTTTCAAATCTCAGTTAAAAAGAATTTTCCAATTACATTTTAAATTATGAAACATATATTGTTGGATATTTGTTGAACCCTTACTGCATAAAAAGATTTATAAATTTTTTATGATAACAAACTATGAATGCCAGTTTATTAGATTTATTGCACTGATGATAATTATTTGATTATTTGATATTTTGGATTTATGAAGATCAACATAATTGAGAAGATTATTTGAAGAGTTCTGAAGATTGATATCATTCAAGATGACATGGAATTAAGAAGATTTGTTTCTATTTATTTTTATTAAATTTTATGTAAGGAGATTAGAAGATTGATCTTGCCAAGATATTTGCCTTAAGATTGCATTGCATAATAAGATCAAATATTTTTAAGATTGCATTAAAAAATAGGATATAATATTTTTTAATATTGCATTCAAAAATAGGATAAAATATCTTTAAGATTGCATTGCATAATAAGATAAAATATTATTTAAGATTGCATTAAAACATATGATAGAATATTTTTAAGATTGCATTGCATAATATAATAGAATATCTTTAAGATTGCATTGTATAATATGATAGAATATTTTTTAGGATTGCATTAAAAAATTGGTTAAATCATATGCCTAAATTAGTATAAATAGAAACATATTTTGGTGTTTAGTGTATGCATTCCATTCCAAATAATATTAGAGTTGTTCTGTCCTTGGAGACAGGAATGTATAGCTGGATAGCTAGTAGGTTAATCTTAGATCAAGGACTCTCTCCAAGGTATCTATGGAAGAGATACCCCTGGATTAAGCGGATCACTGCGCACTTTGATGTTGATACGGCATTTAGCCAATGAGGGTGGTGTGTGTGCACAGTGACAACATACAATAGGGTTGAGAGAGTGAATATACCTGTGAACGTACCTCTTATTTATAAGGGTGTTACCTCTAGGTTAATTGTTGTCACCTCTTGATTAGATAAACTAGAATCCTTGATTGTTAGGATTAGAATATCTGTTTGTTGGGATCTCCTCTGATGGCTGTTATGCAGGTTCTTGGGATCTCCCCAGTTATTGTTGAGATTCTGAGCTAATGGGCCCTTGATGGGCCTCACTGTAATGAGACACCTTATTAGGCCCATATGCTGCGTTGGTAACAGTTGCGCCCCAACCCGACTGTTGAGGCTTCTAGGCAACCAGGGTGTATTAGTTGATACAATCCCATCTTCCAGTTCTGTCGGGTTCTGATTTACGCACACCATTTCCCCCAACTGCAAGATTGGATTGGTGTTCTTAAGGTGAGGTTGTTCATTTATAAAACCATCCCTAGTAGGGATGGTTGATCCCGGTTTTTAGTATATTCTGGGTTGTTTCTTTATTTCTACCTTGGCTGTCCATATCCGAGTACTGCATGCGTTTTGGTCTCCCTAGATTTGGAAAGCCACCAGGGCTCTACGTATCTCACATCTGGAATGGTGAACGTCTTTTTTCGAAGTTGCTTTTTGCAACTGCCTTATCATTAGCCGTAACACACTGTAGGCGTTCTTTTTTGCCCCTTCGATATTTATGCGCATTTAATGCTACGTCGCTTCACATTGCATGCTAATTATGAAATTTTGAATTGATTTGTCTTTTTTGCCCTCGGACGTGACGCTTCGCACCCGTCTGATGGTTACACTCGCGTCTCCCCTTGTATCTATATACATATCCTTTCATTTTCATTTGCATTTTCCTCCTCTTTTGCTTCTTCTTCCTGCGTATCTTTTTGCGTTTTTTGAGCCCTCATTTCTGCCATTCCCAGCGTTGTGCACCTAAGCTTTAGGAAATCCTTGCAAGAACAGGTACCCCCACTACCATTAAACTTCTTGATTTCGCTTTTACTTCGATTGTAGTTTGTTGGTTCTTCTTGGGGTGATTTCAATCTTTGGTCATTTTCTGGGTTTTGTTTTTGTTGCTGCAAATACTTCGATTCTTCAGACACTTTTCTTGTAAAGTTTCATTTTCACCGTTAATAATGAACATTTCTCCCGAAGAAGAGGCAAGATTACGCCAAACCATTCCTCCTAGGATTGGGTATTGGTTATTTGGTTTTCCCCTTCCTAAAGAAGAAAGGGAAAAGGCTCTGCTTCGCTCAAATATTGGTGGGGTTGATAGAAAAAAGAAAATTAACATTCCTGAAAACAAAATTCCTTTAGACAAGACTAAGGTTAGGTTTTACACCAGGGCTTCCCCTATACGTCCTTCCTCTTTTTCTCCGGGTTCTGAACTGAAGAGCCCAGATTCTTCGTTGTTCCAAAGTAATGTTACCCTTACTTCAGAACCTGTCTTAGAAACCCGGTTCGAACCGTGTTTCGACTACATTTATGAAAACACCAAACTTTTAGAATCTGGCTGCGATTCAAAAGTAACACCATTTTTGTGCCGGGTAGTCCTCTTGATTCTGCCAAGAATTTTGACGGATCTAAAGACATCGTCCTTATCTCGGATGATTCTTCTAGTCCAAAAAACTCTCCTTCCAACCGAAACTATTCTTCTTCAGGTATGTCATTGTTTTACTGATTTTTATTTCTTTGACGTAGGTATTTATGGACCTGTCGTCATCGGAACGAGTTGCTAAGTTCCAATCTGTTGGATTGTATTCTGATTCCCCTTCCTTTTCCATGATTTCCAAGTTCCTATGGGTAACCCATGAAGTACTGCGAACGTTATCCAAGCTGGATTCAACGGACGTTGCCGCACTCCCTGTCGGGAATCAGGAGAATTTTAACTTGCGCCCCCCTGACAAGGACGAGCCTATCTGTTCTTTTAAGGAGGGGAATGACCCTTCTTTCTTCTTTTTCTACAAAGATTTAATTACCTGGATAGGGTCCGATTTCCCTTATCCAAGTTTCAAATGAGTATTTTAAATCACCTTCATTTGGCTCCCTCACAACTTCATCCAAACAGTTGAGGTTTCATAACAGTTTTCAAACATTTTTGTCAGCACTTGGAAATCCCTAGTACCGTTCCTCTTTTCTTTTATTATTTTACTGTCCAAACTGGTAGGATAGGTAGGGAACCCCCGAATAGGAAAGGATGGACATCCATCTGGGGTCACAATGAGCGTAAGCTCTTTCATGTATATAGGACTCTTTTAAAAATTTTAGAAATAAGTATTTCAAAGTTGTTGCCGAACTCGACAAACAACATTTTTTTCCTTTGTTCTACCGAGTCTAAGGATGTTGAGTTGAAATTTCCACTCTACTGGTCCCATACCCACCATGAGTTTTCTCCTTCCACCTACCGTTTCAATTAAACGGATTTGTCAAATTCTGATGCTTTCTTGATTACCCGAATAGCTTCTAATAAGGAAGCTCATGGCCATCCCAGTGTTGCTTTCTTTATTCGCAAATATCAATCCGGGTTTCCCGCACAGTCGAGTATGATCATATCTTTTATTATTTGTTACACATGACTTTGCTCCCGCACAGTCGAATATGATATATCCTTGTTTATTTGTTATACATGACTTTGCTTGTTTTAACTGTTCCTTTGCTTTTAATTTGCAGTTTCCAATATTGGAAAGTAGCCAGTCTCTACTTCGACCCCAACTTCCGGTATGGGAAAACAAACGCCTCCCATCCCAACCTCTGGCAACCCCCCCACATCGAAACAACAACGTCGGCCTCAACCCCCTCATTTTCTTGCCGTTTTGGAACCTAGGAAAAGTTCCGCGGCCACTGACTCTGGGTAAAGAAGCAGAAGCTTTCATAAACCCAACAATAGAAGGCTCCAGCTGTTCCAACGGCACCTGTTCAAACGGGAAGCGCACCCCAGGCACCTGCTTCTCAAGGAGAACAATAAGCTCCCAATACCTTTTCTTCCGTTGTAATTGGGTTACTACCCGAGTCCCTTTGGGAGAAGGGTATTACCGAAGAACTCTTCAATGTTGTTTAAGCACCGAAGCATTTCATGGATCCGGTTCCCTTCTATGATGCTGAAATATAGGAAATTGGCCTCATAGAGCTTAGTGCCTTGAAGTGCTCATCCCTGGTTCAGTCTTTGGCGACTGTGAAGACCAGGTATATTAAAACGTTTAATGAGCTTCAAGCATCTCGGGAGGAAACTTAAAAGACCCATGAGGAACTGCTTTTGGCTTAGAACACTGCTGCGAAAGTGAAGTTTGACATGGATTCTCTGCGGAAATTAAATGCCGTCAACGTCAAAAATTTTAAGGATTTGAACACGTTGTATGAGAAGCTAGAGAAGACACTTAAGCAGACTGAGGCGAAGCTTGAGTATGCCAAGATTGATGCTGCTAATGTGAGAACTCAGCTATCAGCAGCCATGGAGGGGTCCTTCAACAATACACTGGACCAAATTTGTTGTTTGAACCTCGAGATTGAGCTTAATACTGCCGGTGTGTACTTTAGAGCTTTTGTTAATGATGGCAGGTTGATCTCTCCCCCTTCTCGTCACGAAGATTCAGTGACACAAGTAGATGAAGATCAAATTCGCGAAGAGGAAGAGGTGATCCTTGGCAATCAGGCTGATGACCAAGCTCAGTCCCGGGCAGCGTAAGTGTTGAAGCGCCGGGATGCCGGTTTTAACTTGTAATCATTTGTCATCATTTTGGGGTTTTTTGAGCCCCTTTAGAATTTGTATTGAATATTGCCGGGTTTGTTCCCGGCTTCGTTTAGTTTAACATTTTGCTTAACAATTTACTTATCTATTGTGTGAATTCAACCTTTCTTAGAGTTCCGATCGCATGCATGAATCCTTACTTTCTGGATTCTACTAAATGATTTGGCCAAAATCAAAAATATTTTTCGCAGTTTGCATAAATATCCATATGGTTTCAACGACCAGGCACTATATTGTGCAAAAATGCCTTTCGTTTCATCTTTGCAACGTGTTCCAGGTTATAATCCCTGAACTTAATCATGACAAAGATTAGTTTGCTACAAGTAGAAGTTTGATTTTTTTTTAAACCAAATATTCCTACATTTCAACCTGATCAGGGTTTAAATAGCATATTTCTCTTTGCCAAGATAATAATTTGATGCATCGTGCACGCGAAAGTGTTTACTATGTCTGCGCGTCTTTTCACAATCCAGCCATGATGACCAGTTTTCTTGATTACTATGCAAAGTCACAACAGAGACAAAATGCTTCATTTATTTGCAAACTTGTCGTAAAATAGTTCATGATCCCAATGAAGGAGAAACAACATTGTTGCCAAATTACAGCTTACGAATCCTAACAAAGGAAAAAATCACTATTTGCCAAGACCATGGCTTATTGATCCTAAGAAAGGAAAAATAGTAACTTGTGATGAAACTTTGGAACCGGATTTAACTATAATATACTTTAAATTTATTTGCATTCCAGGTTCATTTAATTGCCTTCCCATTCAGGGTTTCCAACATGTAGGCTCCCTTGTCGAGTTTTTGTATGACCCGGTAAGGTCTTTCCCAGTTGGCTGCTAGCTTTCCATCTCTGGATTTTTTGTTTCCAATATCCGCTCGTCGGAGCACTAGATCACCCTTGTCGAAGGTCCGGGGCCTCACTTTCTTGTTATACTTGGAAGCTGCAAGTTGTTTTGCCACTAAATCCCGGTAATTTGCTGTGACCTAGACTTCGTCCGCCAAGTCTAACTCTAAGCCAGAGCCTCATTGTTCTTTTCTTCTTCTTCCTGAAGAACATTCTTTTTCCTCCAAGATGGTTGACCAATCTCTACTGAAATCATTGCCTCACAACTGTATGTCAATTTAAACAGGGTTTCTTTGGTGGACGTCTGAGCAGTGGTCCTGTACCCCCACAGAACGTAATACAGTTGCTCAACCCAGCTGGAGTCGGCATCTTGCATACGCTTCCTCAATCTGTCTATGATCACTTTATTTGCAGCCTCGGCTTGCTCGCTTAACTGCAGGTGTTCTACAGAAGCGAAATGGTGCTTGATTTGGAACCCGATCATCATCTCTTGGAACCTCTTATCAATAAACTAAGTTCCATTATCTGTCACAATCTCTCCCAGGATGCCAAACCTGGAGACGATGTTTCTTTCAAAAAACCTTTGCACCCGGGTTGAAGTTATGGTGGTGACGGGTTTCGCTTATATCCACTTGGTGAAGTAATCAACTACAACTATCAGCCACCTTAACTGTCCTTCCGCTGCCTTGAATGGTCCCAACAAATCCATTCCCCACTTAAAAAAGGGCCATGGAGCTGAGATAGACTTCAATTTGGCGGGCGGGCACCATATTATCTTGGCATGCTTCTGGCAACACATTTTTTGACATGACTCTTTGAGTCAGTTTCCATAGTTGGCCAATAATAACCTGCTCGAAGGGCTTTCCTTGCTAATGCTTTGGCCCCTATGTGTTGGCCGTTTATTCCTTCATGTATCTCGGTTAGCACATACTCTACCCTATCCGGGTTCAGACAAACCAATATCGGGGTATGTAACCCTTTACGGTACAATTCATCCTCCACAATTGTGTACATAGTAGCGTCACACACCAATTTCTTGGCTTCTAGAGCATCATCTGGTAGGATTCCTTTTTCAAGGTAATCAATCATGGGCCTTCTCCAGTCTTCAGTAGTCCAGATTATCATTACACAACTTGGTTCAGAGACTACCTACTGGATCACAGTCCTATGGTTTCCCGGACCCTTGGTGCTCGTCAGTTTTGATAAGATATTAGCCCTGGAGTTTTCTCCTCTGGGAATGTGATTAATAGCAATTTCATCAAATTCGGCCATAATTCCTTTGACCTTATTCAAATACTTCGCCAACAATGGCCCTTTCACCTGGTACCGCCCCTCAATTTGGGCTGTGACGAGTTGGGAATAGGTAAGCACCTTTACCTTTTTAGCTCCTTGTTCCTTTGCCTGAACCAAACCGGCTATCAGTGTTTCATACTCAGCTTGGTTGTTTGATGTTGGGAAGTTTAACTGGAGTGATTGCTCAATGGATATTCCCTCCGGGTTTTCAACTATGACCTCGGCTCCACTTCCTTTGACATTTGATGATCTGTCGACATATACCCTCCACACATTGGTGTCGTCCCTTGTTCCTACATCAGACGGGGTTAGCTCCATGACATAGTCGGCCAATGCCTAAGATTTTATAGTGTGCTGGGCTTCGTACTTCACATCAAATTCAGACAATTCTATTGCCCAGTTGATCATTCTTCTAGCAAAATCCAATTTATGGATTACTTGCCGAATTGGCTGATTGGTTCTGACAATGATTGTGTGGCCCTGCAAGTAGGGGCGAAGCCTCCTTGCTGTTACCAACAACGCAAAAGCTACCTTTTATAGCTTTTGGTACCTTAACTCGGAACCCTGAATTGTCCTACTTACAAAGTAAACTGGCACTTGGGTGTTCTTCGTCTCCCTCACCAATATTGCACTGACTACTTCATTTTGCACGGACAAGTATAATATCAAAACTTCTCCTAGTTTTGGCTTTGATAGTACAGGTGGAGAAGCTAAGAATTTTTTTATTTCCTTGAACACAACTTCGCATTCCAGGTTCCAGCCCCCTGTAGCCTCCTTTTTTAGCAGCTTGAAGAAAGGAAGTGTCTTTTCTGCTGATTTCAGGAGAAATCGGGTTAAAGTCGCCAGCCTTCCTGTCAATTACTGTACCTCTTTTTTATTTGTAGGAGGTTTCATGTCCAACACGGCTTTACACTTTTCTGGATTGGCTTTTATTTTTCTGTGTGTCAACATGAACCCCAAAAGTTTTTCTGCCGAAACACTGAATGCACACCGGATTGGGTTTAACCGAATCTTGTATTCCTTTAACTTGCTAAATGTTTCTTCTAGGTCCTGCATGTGATCAGCAGGGTTGGCTATCTTAACAATCATGTCATCAATGTACACTTCAATATTGCGGCCGAGCTGATGCTCGAATATTCTATTCATCATTCTTTGGTATGTGGCCCCCCGAGTTCTTCAACCAAAAAGGCATAACATTATAGCAGTAGTTCTCTTTCTCGCCTATAAAGGCCGTTTTATCCTGGTCTTCCAGGTACATAGCTATCTGATTATACCCGGAATAAGCATCCATAAAGGACAATAACTAGAAACCAGACGAGTTATCCACTAGCTGATCAATGTTGGGCATTGGGTAGGAGTCTTTAGGGAACACTTTATTTAAATCAGTGTAATCTGTGCATACCCTCCATTTACCGCTGGGCTTCTTGACCATTACCATGTTAGATAACCACGTAGTATATTGGATTTCTCGTATGAACCCAGCGTCCAGCAACTCTTTAACATGTTCCTCCAGTGCTTGTTTTCTTTCTGGACCAAGTTTCTTTTTCTTTTGCACCACGGGCTTTGATCTGGGGTATATTAACAACTTATGGCAATAGAAATTGGGGTCTATCCCTGGTATCTCTGAAGCCTTCCATGCGAAAACATCTTGATTTCTTTCCTGGCACTTCACCAATTTGGCTTTTATAACTGGGTTGACCACCCTACCAACCTTGGTGATTTGCTAGGTTTGATCCCCTATTCTCAAGTCTTCTAATTCTCCTGTCGGCTCTGGTCTCAGCTCCTCAGCATCTTTCCTCATGTCAAGTTCCACCATGTTAACTGGTTTTCCTGACTTACGTTCCTCAACTTTTCTTTTGTTCCGGTCTCCCTAACGGATCCGGGGTGGCGAGGATGGACCACCCTCGCTATCCTTGATCGCGTTGTAGTAACACTGCCGGGATTCTTTCTGGTCCCTGCAGATTGTAACCACTTTGTCTTTGCTCCCCACCATTTTTATCTTCTGGTGCTTAGTAGAGACCAGCATATCCCATTTATGGATAGTTGGCCTCCCTAATATAACATTGTACGACGATGGAAAGTTGGCCACAATAAACCTGACTCTCTCTGACTTAAATGCCTCCTTGGTGCCTAGCATCATTCTGAGGTCAATGTAACCTTTGGGGATAGTGTTTTCCCCATTGAACGCTATTAACATTGTTTTGCATGGCTTCAAGTCAACTTCATCAAGATTCATTTTCTTAAATGCACTCCACAAAATTATATCCGTGCAGCTACCATTATCTACAAATATCCTTTTAACCCGGCAATTAACCAAGGTTCGAGTAATTACCAAGCCATTTTCATGACCCGACACCACGTCTTTCATATCCTCATTTGTGAAGTAGAGCAGGGGAGGCTCTGCCTTGTTAGTTTTTTCTTTGAACATAGGTTGTTCTCTCACTGAAAGAACCTCCTTCAGATACTTCCTTCTTTGGCTGGTAGTGTCTTCGCCTCCTCCCAATGAAAACAATAGGAATACCCATAATAACCAAGAAGGGGGGGGGGTGAATTGGTTAAAACTTGGTCTTTTAAAAATTTACAAAATCAGAGTAAGGATCTTAATCACTTTGAAATCAAGAAATCTTTTATTCAATCAATTCACTCAGCTCAAGAAAACAATGTCTGAAAACTGAACTTGTTGAGTAATGATAAGAATACAAAGAACCAATGAACAAGATAGCTAAAAGAGATTAAAGAACAGAGAATCAACACAAGAATTTATACTGGTTCACTTCTCAAGAGAAGCTACATCCAGTTTCTAATCAACACTAGATTAGAATTTCATTATTGAAAATTTCAGTTCTTACAAGCTTTATTACAATCACTCTTTATCAACCCTAGATAAAGACAAGAAATCTAAAACCCTATTAGACTTCAAGCAAACAAGAACCAGAGAACACTACTTGTTCTTCCCTAGAGAACACTACTCTAGTTCAAGCCTAAAGAACAAATTTACAACAACATCTAATTACAGAAAATTCAAAACAGAATTGCACCCAAAGAGAATGGAGAGAGACAACCTGATGATCCAATGACAATGAATGCATATGAGTTACAAATCAGGATTGAATGATCAAATGCAAATCAGAACATGCTCTCCTATTCTTCTTTGAAAGACTCTTGCCCAAGTAATCAATCAAAAACACATAAGGATTAAGAAGTGGGACAAGAAGTTACTAAGCTCAGAAAAACCCTTTAAATCTTGGTGAAGACTTGTATGTAATCAGAAATTCGTATTTCTCTAGTTGCAAAATAGAACAAACCTCACTCCTATTTATAATAAAACTTTGTAACTAACATTAATCGATTAAACGCGCCAAATAATCGATTAAAACGCATAAGTAATCAATTAAATTGCCATTTTAATCAATTAAAGTGTTCATATGTTTTCTGGGTTTGAACAACGAGAAAAATAATCGATTAATACGACCAGTAATCGATTAAACCAGTAGCACAACATTTCATAAAAGCCTTGTGTAATCGATTACAAGAAACGGTAATCGATTAAAGTAGTGCAACAAGCTTTTCTAAGAACATTGTGTAATCGATTACAATAACTGGTAATCGATTATTGCAGTAGAACAAGCTTTTCAAAAAGTCTTATGTAATCGATTACAATACACGATAATCGATTAAAGTAGTGAAACATGATTTTCCTTTAACACTAAATAATCGATTACAATCAATGGTAATCGATTAAATTGTTCTTCAAAGCTTTTCCATATTTGAAAATGAAGCAAATAATCGATTATATTACTGTGTAATCGATTAAACCAGTGGCATTTGTATTTTTCCAAAAACATTGCTTCTTTGGTTCTTTTATCAAAGGTTGCTTCAATTCTTTATGAAAACATTTAGGTACTTGAATGATTAGATGCATGCAATGCAAGGATCAACAGATTGACTTCTCTAAACACTTTATGGATTTACATTATTCCAAGGCATGTGAAAAAGCTCAAAACATTTCTTTAAGTCCTAAGCTTCAAGCTTCAAGATGCTCCCCCTATGTCCAACACCCAAAGCTCCACAAATGATATTACAATTAAACTCAGGTTCTAGAAATTCACCTTCATCAACATTTTGCTTTTTTCTTTTTTCTTCTTTCTCGGATGCCTGGGCTTCGTTTTGACCCCCTCCTTTGCGTTTATTCTTGTTACCCTGGGTCTTTATCACATATTGCCTTAGTTTGCCATCTCTGACAAACTTCTAAATCGCATCCCTTAAATCCTAGCACTGGTTAGTTGTATGCCCTGGTCCGTTGTGGAATTCACAAAATCGGGACTGATCTACTCCCGCCTTATTGTACAATGGATGAGGTCGCTCTACCTTTTTCATCTCGGTTAAAGCTACTTCTTGCCAGATTTGTGACCGGGATACATTTAATGGGGTGTATTTTTCATATTTGGCCTCATACTTTCCTAGCCTGAACTTGGTATCCGTGTTTCTTCCTTGGTTGTGACCCCCTTGCTGTTCCCTACCCCTTGGAGGTGGGCTTCTTCTTCTGGGACTTCTTCTTTCCTTCTCTTTGCCCACCGAATTGGCAATCTCCATTTGTTCTAGCTCCAGGTACTTTTTTGATCGACCCTTAAACTCCATTAGAGATCTCATTGGATCTTTGTAGATTGACTTTGCCAGTCGGGATGACCCATCCAATCCAGCGACGATGAGGTGCACATGCACTTTTTCTTCCAACCCTTGCACCTGCAAGGCATCTTCTTTGAAATGGTCCAAGTAACTCTGGAGCATTTCACCAGGTTGTTGTCTTACCTTCCCAAGTGCGAATTTGAACTTGGGTTGTTTCTTACTAGTGACAAAGTTCAACAGAAACTTCTGCCCAAAATCTTCAAAATTGTGGATTGACCACGGTGGCAGTGTGTGAAACCTTGTTTATGCAACCCCAGATAAAGTTGTAGCAAAAATCTAGGAAATAATGGGCTCATCAATTCCCCTCACACACATCTGCATGTCAAACTCATCAATATGCACTTGTGGATCCTGGCTTCCATCATATTTTAACAAGAAAGCTCCATCAAAGTCTTCCAGGTACGGAACATTGACAATTTCATTAGTGAAAGGCCTGTTATTATGTTGCCTCCTACTGTAATTCCTCCTGTAAACTCCCCCGTCTATTCTTGGTCGAGGTCTAGGTGCAGCTTCTCTGGCGGGGTCCACTGCATTCCGGTCTTCCGCCACATTCAGGTTATGAACCACTACTGCAGGTTCCTGAACGTCAAGAATTACAACCCAAACTTAGGCTGTTTGATTTGCTTTCGCAGTGGTAGTTTGGGGTGAAGCTGCTACTTGCTCGCGAGCCACATTGTCAATGTCGATGTGGATCGGGTTTGTATCTCGAGATTGGGCTGGATCTCCAGCATTTGCTCGAGATGAACCCCCAATCTCCATCCGATTACTGGGTCCTCCTAAATCATCCCGGCTCAGACTTGTGTTGCCTCTTTGATCTACATGTCGGCTTACTGGAGGAACTCGGACTTGACTGACATTTTGGTTCACCCCGTTCCTGATTGTATCCTGACTTTGTTGTCCTCAGTTCTCATTATGAGTCGGGTTCTCCATGCTCTTGAAGCGCAGCTCTATAAGCTGCATACGTTGCTCTTCTTCACGCCTCAATGCGACATTACGCTCCTCCATCTGGAGTTCTAAGTTTTTGATATCTTCTTGCCTTTGCAGGGCGTACCTCTTTTCCATATCATCCATCCGGGCTAGGATTGAATTGAGAGCATTGCTCATGAGATGCTCGTTAGGCTCTAGATTATGAGGTACCACCACAACTGGGTTAATTTGTTGGCCTTAAACCATTTGGGTTTGGTCCAGGCGGTGAGCATCTATTTGATTGGGTGGGACTGCCCGTGTTGCTGGAGCAGGAGTAGAGGCTGTGTCTGAAACCTCTTCGCTCACATGGATAGCATCATAGTCCACTGGTTGGAGTAGTGGGTTCACCTCCTCCAAAACAAGATTTGAAAGTAAGTCCCCCTTTACACCTGCATCGGAGCATGGGTGTGCAATCTGATTGTTACTTCTCGTGTTTACCATCGCGAACGTGGGATTTGAAATTTAATGTTCCCATAGACGACGCCATTTGTTATGTCCTTGGAGACAAGAATGTATAGCTAGATAGCTAGTAGGTTAATCTTAGATCAAGGACTCTTTCCAAGGTATCTATGGAAGAGATACCCCTGGATTAAGCGGATCACTGCGCACTTTGATGTTGATATGCACATTGTTGGGATCTCCCTAGTTATTGTTGAGATTCTGAGCTAATGGGCCCTTGATGGGCCTCACTGTAATGAGATACCTTATTAGGCCCATATTCTGGGTCCGTAACAAGAGCTTTAGAGAGTTTATATTTGTATCATTGAGAGAATTGTTGTGAGATTATATAGAAGCGTTTGGCAAGTATGATTCTTCAACTCTCCATCAGGATTTAAAGGTACCTATTTGCTTAAGGAATAGAAGCGTAAAGGTAACCATTTTATTGTATTCTTCTTCTTGACTTTGGAAGAGGTCGCAGTTGAGAAACTAGGATACCAATTCTGTCTCTGTTCTTGGTGAATTGAGACGTGCCACTTCTGGCTGGGAAACTAGGATACCAGTCTGGCTAGGAAACAAGGATACCGGTCTGAACGAGAGCTTTTTGCTGGGAAACAAGGATATCAACTAGGATAATTGTTGTGTAAGGGTAGACTAGAAAACTAGGAACTCTTGTATACAAAATTATCATAGTGGAGTTGTCCATTGGATTGATTATCCAATTTGGACGCCGTGGTTTTTTACCCAATTGGGTTTTCCACGTTAAAATTGATTGTATCTTCTTTATATCTTATCTCCATATTATTGCTTTGAGTTTGATTTTAAATTGTGAATTATTTTATAAAACTCAATTCACCCCCTCTTGAGTTCATCCGGTACCAACATATATATATATATATATATATATATATATATATATATATAATGATACTAACAAACATCACTCTATTCCTAGATGAGACATTTATAAGATGTTCTTTTCAAAACTCAATTTTCAAGCATTTTCCAAGACAATAGAAACAAAGAAATAAAGTCACACAGGGTGACCAAGTCATAAAACAATAAATCAAAAAGGAAAGAAGCAATAATATAGGAAATAACACCGAATAAATATAAAGATTAATTACATAAGAGTGACTAAGTACACCAATCCCCTAACAATGAATGAACTAGACTCTCATTGTAATGAGAGGTCTCAAAATAAAAAAATAAAAAGAAAGGAAAATGGAAGATGGAGGTAGGTGGGAGCTCCAACCTCCACACACAAAACCCTAGCTAAGTTAATGTCCTACTTTATCCCAATTCTTAAAGTGCCTTATATAGCCTAAGAATCACTGTTTTTTTTTTCCTTTCTGCAAAATGGGCAGCTCTCTTAGTGTCACGATGCTCGCTAAGTGCACCACGACTTTTACACTAACAAAAAGTTATAGCTAGCTCAACATGCAAATGCTAGTTAAGCCCAACTGTAAAAATTCCTAAAATTGTCTTGTTAGAGGGGATTTGGGTGTAGCGTGAAAATCACTCACTAAGTGCCTTTCATGGCTTAAGCTTAGCCTCATTAACTTCCAAACACATGCCAACCGACATCCTTTTGATGATCATGTGTACTTCGCGGGGTGCAACTCGCTGAGTCACTCTAAACTTCATTTTTTCAATTTTCTCAATTGATGCACCAACTCTGCAAAATTACAGTAAAACTAACAAATTCACTAGAAATTAACCTCAAGAGACTAAAACATAAAAGAACACTAAATTCTAACTTATTGGAATCAAACTAAGTAATAAATGACAAGAATCTAGATAATTGGTGTGAAAGTTAAATGTAAAAACTAAGAATACACAATAGTTATCAAGGATGATGGGTAACGTACAGGCCAAATATTATGAAGTTGGATGCTTTTCAAGATTAATGAAGCTTATTGTTGTTTGTATAATCACTCAGCAGGTCTACGGTATAACTATAACATGAATTGACGTCTAAAAACTTATGTCTAAAGCAATATTTCCCTCTTAACAACATTGATGTCAAGAGGAAGATACCACTAGTGCAAAAAAAAGTTTCTAGAACGGTTATACGAAAACCGTTTTAAAAAAAATGCAGTGCACTTTTGTAATTAAAAGAAGACTTTTCAAAAATGGTTGTTAGATAACCAATCATATAGATTGACCTTTTAACACGAGTCAATTTATAATTGTTCTAGAAATTTGTTTTTTTATCAGTTCATAATAGACTCATTCTAAAAACAAATTCCCTCACCCCAAAATCCTTTGGATCTTACATACCTTATCTTCATTTTAAACTGTATATAACTGTTGAAAATTGTTCTTAAAAGTCATGACTTTTACAACATGACTTTTTAGGACGTCCGTACAATCATTCTAAAAAGTCATTTTTAACCGTTCTAAATGATAACTTTTATAATTTGATATCACACAAATTATGATATCACAGGTCCTCTCTCTCTCTCACACTGGTGCACTCACACAAAACACAAACACACACAAAATTTACTGGGCGCGAAAACTCTCTTTCTATTGATAATAGTCTGCCAAAGCCACACAGACCCCTTTACATAATATGCTATTTATAAGCAATGGAAATTAAACCTAAACCTAAACAATTCAAATTTAAATTGAAACAAAATCTCTCGTAATATCTTTCTACAATATCTCTCTCCATATCTTATCTTTCCTCATATCTTGTTTACCCATATCTTTTCACATATCTTTCCACATAATACTCCTTTTAAATTTAAACTACGTAAACAATATTTATTTAAAAGTTTATTCCAACAAAATCCCCCCATAAACTTTAAATACTTCTTCCATCTTTCATTCCCATCATCTTCTTGCAATTCTCCAGTAGTAGCGTCGGTAATGGTTTTGTGAATATATATCCGACTTGTTCTTGACTCATCACACAACTCAACTCCACCTTCTTTTCTTTTACTTGATCTCGAATGAAGTGG